>CP125974.1:83577925-83946861 GCA_030063025.1 Avena longiglumis
GGGGAGGCGGAAGGAAGGAGACGGGTGGGAAGAGAGAGAGAGAGGAGGGAGGGAGCGTGGCACGCCGGGCGTGGGGATGTGGGTCCATTTGTGGCCACGGGCCACGGGCGGCGTGGTGGTGAGGCCGGGCGGGGCTGTGGAGAAGGGGCCCACGTGCAGGGCCACGTGCAGAGAGAGGGAGGGCCCGGGCGCTGCGTGTCAAGGTAACACGCGGTGGCAGATGTGAGGTGGGGGTCGCAAGGGTCGGCCAGGGGTGGGTCTGCTGTGTGGGTTTGAGTGGTGGGGAGAGAAAGGAGAGAGAGAGAGGGGGGGGCACGTGGCGGCTGCTGGTTGGTGGGGGGAAGAGGGGAGGGTGAGGTGGCGTAAGGGGAGTGGCCAGGGTGAGGTGGAGGGTTGGGTGTGGGTAGATAACTGGGTAGGTCTAGGATTTTCTGTATGTTAGGTGGACCGCTTTAAAAGCGGTGGGTGGTCGTCTACTCGGCCCGCTCGACCGCCCCACTAAAATAATTATAATTTTTATTGGTTTAAACGCCATGCAAACCGATAGGGGCCAAAACAAAATATTCTGGGGACCCGGTTTTGATGTTTGAATAAGGAGGGGCGTTTTAGAAAACAAAACGGGCTGGCGAACATAGTTTTATGCAAACAGTTCATGATGATGACGATGCCATGCACAAATTCAACGCGATTTTCTGGTAGTGGTTTTGCGGGATGCCACAATTCGACACCACTAACAAGGGATCTCGCCCTCGAGATCCGCCTCATGGTACCGGGAAGAAGGTCGGCGATCTGAGTCTTCTCGCTTTGTGTAGATCCTCGCGACACCACTAACAAGGGGTCATCCTCCATCTTGAAATCGGCGACACCACCAACAAAGGGTCGTTGCCGCTGATCGTCGAGAGAACACTCCGGAGAAACAAAGGACGAAGATAGAGGTATCAAACGATAAGGCCACCCCTTACTTCCATGGACGGAGTAAAACTGCTAGATCCACTGATTCGGCGTACAAGAGCGAATGATAAGAGTAGTGGTATGGTAGCTACTCCATCCCGCACTCAAACCATTACTCTGCACACGAATAGGCGGATTATGCAACTAACTCTGAGTCGATCAAGATCTCGACAAGCGAGGTTCGAATAACGGAGTGATGCGCATCAGATCGGATCCGCATAGATGAGGTCGTCCGGAAAACTCCGAAAAGGCACAAACAAAGAACAAAGGACGGCACCACAGACGGGATTCCTCGGATAGCATGGAGACCAGATGTAGCAACACCGTTATCGAAGAAGGAAGCGAATCCTTAAAGGTACGAGAAACCCAACCACGAGAATTTCGGACTCAAGAAAGAGACGTAGAGCGGATTCAAACACGAGGGTAAGAGGAGAACAAAGAGGGTAAGGAGTAAAATCAGACCTAATCGTAACTATCCAACCGCTTTAAAAATAGTTTTGACACTCTACTTTGGCCGTTAGCTTGGTTATCCCACAGGACTTGTGGGTATCGCAACCGGCCGAGCTCGATACCACTGTAACACCTCAGACCGCCCTATGCAAGTTTCAGCAAAACCGCCAAACCCGCATAGAAACGATTCAAGGTGCTCACCAGCACTTTCGGCGGGTGGAAAGCAAAGTAATAACATTACACAACAGTCCTCGATGGGACCCACAATAGATATACAACAATGACTCAAAGAGCCAAGAATACAAATATAATATACAAAGATCCAAATCACCTTGAAAATGATAGAGCGTCCGACCACGGACAAGATGCAAATGGGGCTAAGAGCCTCAAGAATAACCAATGGCGTCCATAACCTCGCCGCCAAGCCGAAGGGTAACCCCGCTAACGCGCCGATCTCAAAACCTTAAACAAAAGGGTGCCGACAAAGGGCAAAGGAAAAGAGGAGCGCCAAGATCTTGAGGCCAAGACACGCGAGGCTAGAACTTGGCGGTCTCGCCACATAGGTATGGTGGATCGGCAATGGCAAAGATGCACTAAACAACCTATAGAGACTCGATACAATCAAGCGGCTATCGAGAGGGGTGAGAAAACCTATTCGATCCAACTCGACACTATCATCAAACAAACCCATCTGGCGCTTTCCTCGATCCCAAACGAGGAAGTCAACCGAGGAACTCACACCGCTGGCGCTTTACTTGTTCGGTTATAGTTGCGGCAATTTACTAGTCGTAAAGATAATCGTCCCGATAAAGTAAGCAAGCACTTTTAGTTAATCATTCGTTATAGTGGCATCACTTACTAGTCGATACAATTATCATGAGATAACCCAAACCCAAAGAGTTGTTGGTACTTTTACTTAGCCATTCCGTTGTAGTTAAGTTGATTACTAGTCAAATCGGATACAAGTCAATTTATAACAATAACTTTAGTTATAGTTGTCTATGATCAAACCTGTGCTCCAAGTCGCCCATAACCGCGACACGGCTTCTCGAAGATTAAATCCGCAGGGTGCACCAAAGTATCCACAGCACTTCGACCCTTTTGCCGATCGCTAACATACACCCATCGTAGATGTCGGCGGGGCCTAAGTCACGACGTTCCTGCACAAAGCAAGTACATGGGGCCACCCCGAAGTCGACACCAAGAACGGAGTCGGCCGGTCTCGAGACGGACTCGGGTTTGGGCACGGCACGACAAAGAATCCCCAAACGGGACCGTCGTCATGAATCGTCCCGATCCTAAACAAGACATCGCTATCAGACAAACGTAAATACATAAGTAGCATGGCATAAGTAGGATAGTAAAACACCTCAAACTAGTTGTGGCCCCAAGACAATACTTTGAAATCAGGTAATTATCAATGGGGGCATATCTCCCACCGTGGTTAGCGCTACCGATCTCGGAACAAAGTCAAGAACTCAGTCCCACGGGACACAAGTGGGCGGTCGGAAACCAAATCTTACCTATCACCCAATCGATGCCTCGCTTAATTCAATTTTAGTTGTTAAACAGGAATTAAAGTGATACAATAATTAAAGCCATGATCATCTCCAACGCCAACATCGGCAATTCTCCAACAATTGTGGTACTTGACGACAAGCAAAACACTTGAGTAGCGACGACACGCAGGTCCAACTATCTACCAAACAACAGGTAATAGGATGTGTCCAAGGCTATATATGGCTGCAAGGGATGTCACGGGTACGAAACTAGAGCATCGCAACACAGATAGCAAAGATCAACAGGAGGGAATAAATACTAGAAAAGTAAGATAGGTAGAAGGGGGAGATGCTCGCCTGAAAACATCGTCGAAGGTTCAACCGAAGATCGGGGCGAAGCTCACATCAACTCAACGGCCTTATCCGCGAAGAAGCAAAACACTAGAAGAAACACCGGATGCAATATTTAATACAACGGCAGAAGATCGGCATGGTGCATGTATGATGTATGGCATGGCAAAGGTGCGATGCAATTAGGTCATATTAAGCGGAACCGGGGTCCCGACAATTAATTAGGTAGTGCATGTTGTTTAGCTACCCCGCAATTTAAATGTTATATAGCAAGACAATAGATGGCACCCGTTACACATGTTTAAATGAGGCCGATATGAGACTAGATTTGCCCGCATATGGGCCCCATATTTAATTATTAGGTGAATCGGCATAAGGCCCCCAAACCACATGATATGCATGCGAGATGAATGATTTGATGTGCAACAATTGTATTATATTATGAAATTAGGGTTTCGGAAAGAGGTTCACACATTAGGGTCTCGACGAACTTGGGGTTCCGAGGTTCGGGGTTGGTCTCGGGGTCCAGGGTTCGACGGGGTTCGGCTCGACGGAAGCGTTCTCGGATATCGGGGGTAGTTCTTGGCGTTCCGGGAAGCCGGACTTGGTTCGGTGTCGGGGGCGCATCGGGTCCGCCCTGGTCGGTGCCGTTCCTGTCGCATTCGCGGTCTTCGGGTCATGTTGACGAGCATGGCGTTCTGAAAGACGTACTCGGCGTTTCGTGAGGGAGAACATGGCATGTCGAGCTCTTTCTTCGGGGTCCGTGATCGATGGTCATGGCGTCGGGGTTTCCGGCGTCGGTAGATCTTGAGACGGGTTCGGACTCGGATCCGCACGGTCTTAGCGCCCGTCTTGATGTCGTTGGCGAACCGGGTTCGATAACGGGTCCTCAACCTTGAGGCGATCTTGGCGTTCCGGCATCTTCGCCCCGGTCCGAGAGGGTACTTGTTGTCTTCGGAAAGAGTACTTGTCGCACATGTGTCTTCGTTCCGTGGCGATGATCTGCCGTTCGATGTCGGGTTCTGTGGTTCCTGTCGGAGTGCTAGATGTTCCGCGATGAAGTTCTTGTCGGAGATTCTTCGGACACCTTCGCTTGGTACGGTCTTGGCGTCGCCACCGTGGTCTCGTGGGCCCTTCGGTCTCGGGCGTCGGAGTCCTCGACCATGGACCGGGCCGCGGTTCTCTACGGACAACAAGACGGCGCCAGAGGGAGGAGGAGGGCCAGCGCTGGCTGCGGGTCGGGCTCAGCGGGTCCGGCGGTCGAACGGCGCGCCCGCACGGTGGGTCGACGCGACGGGCGTGGAGGCGGGCCGAGGGCGGGCGACCAAGCGGCAGCGGCTGCACTGGGCCGGGCGGAGAGGCAGACGGGCCGCCGGAGAGGCGGTGGCAGTACCGCAGAGACGGGCGAGCCGGGCGAAGGCGCTGGCGTCCACAGTGGAGGCGGCAGGGAGGCGAGGCGCGGCAGCTCGCTGGAGAGGAGGTAGTCATGGCTGCCGCGACGACGAGGGAGGGCGAGGAGCTCGAGGCGGCCGGGGCGCGTGAGGTGAGGGACGGTCGAGCGGCAGGGGAGGTGGCGTCGGAGACGCGAGGGAAATGGGCGACGGAGGCAGGCTGTGAGGAGCCCTTGGCTGAGGCAGAGGGCGCGGGCGAGGTCGCTGGGGCGCGGGTGAGCGGGAGGTGGCGAAGCTGGAGATAGGGGGCCGGGAGGAGGCTGCGCTGACGACGGCGACCAGCGGACGGGCTGGAGGAGAGGCCCGGGCGAGGCTGGAAGGAGACAGGGGTGGGAAGAGAGAGGAGAGAGAGGAGGGAGGAGGGCGGGCACTTGGGGCGTGGGACAGGTGTCATTGGCGGGCCAAGGGCGTGGGTGGTGAGGCGCGGCGTGGGGAAGGCCCACGTGCAGCCACGTCGCAGAGAGGAGGGGGGCGTGTCTTGGGCGCGTGCTGATGTAACACGCGGCAGGCGCGGTAGGGGGGTCAGGTCGGTCGGGGTGGTCTTGTGTGGGTTTGAGTGGTGGGGAGAGAAAGGAGAGAGAGAGAGGGGGCCACGTGGCGGCTGCTGGTTGGTGGGGGGAAGAGGGGAGGGTGAGGTGGCGTAAGGGGAGTGGCCAGGGTGAGGTGGAGGGTTGGGTGTGGGTAGATAACTGGGTAGGTCTAGGATTTTACAGGGCGGGTTAGGTGGACCATTTTAAAACAGGGGTGGTCGTTCGGGTCTACTCGGCCCGTTCGACTGCCCCACTAAAAATAATTATAATTTTTTATTGGTTTTAAACGGGCCGTATGCAAACCGATAGGGGCCAAAACAAAATATTCCGGGGACCCGGTTTTGATGTTTGAATAAGGAGGGGCGTTTTAGAAAACAAAACGGGCTGGCGAACATAGTTTTATGCAAACAGTTCATGATGATGACGATGCCATGCACAAATTCAACGCGATTTTCTGGTGGTGGTTTTGCGGGATGCCACACTTCTGGATCCACCTAACTGGGCCGCCCAGCAGGCCATAGGCCATGATACCGACTATGGGCCACCCGGGTTAGCCGGATAAGAGACATGCTATAAGGATACCCATATAGCATATCCCCAACACCTGGGTAGCTAACCCCGTGCTGGTCCCAAAAAGGACACAAACATCTTATGGATGTGTGTGGACTTCACATCGCTTAACAAGCACTGCCATAAGGACCACTTCCCCTACCACGGATTGACCAAATCATCGATTCAACTGCAGGTTGCGAGAAGCTCTCCTTCCTCGACGCCTACTTAGGCTACAACCAAATTCAGATGAAGGTCGAGGACCAGGATGAAACGGTGTTCATCACGCCATTTGGAGTGTTCTGCTACAACACTATGCCCTTCGGGCTGAAGAACGCAGGAGCCACCTACTAGTGGTGCATGCAGGCATGCCTCAAGAACCATATCGATTGCAATGTCCAGGTTTATGTCGAAGACATAGTAATCAAGACCAAGGAGGCCAGAACACTAATCGACCATCTTCGTGAGACATTCGATAACCTCGACCGCTATAAAATCAAGATGAACCCGGACACGTGCGCATTCAGCGTCCCATCTGGGCAACTACTTGGGTACTTAATCTCTCAACGAGGTATCCAGGACAACCCGAAGAAAATCAGGGCTATACTAGCCATGGAGAAGCCCAAGAACTACAAAGGGATCGAACAACTGGCCGAGTGCATCACGGTAGTCAGCAGATTCATCAGTCGTATGGGCGAAAAGGCCCACCTTTTCGAGTTGGCAAGAAGGCGAAAAAATGGACGGAAGCCGATGAGACATTCGAAGACCTCAAGCGTCTGCTCTCCACATCTCCTGTACTGGTAATACCAAAGGAGAGGGAGCCTATGCTTCTATACATTGCAGCCACGCACCAGGTGGTGAGCACTTCCCTTGTGGTCGAGCGACCCAAAGAAGGTAAGACCCACGGGGTACAAAGCGCTGTCTACTACCTCAGCGAGGTACTGACCCACAGCGAGGTATCCCACTGGTCTTCAGCGTACTCATGATGGCACGTCGATTGATCCACTACTTCTAGGTGCACTATATCGTGGTTGTCAATGACGCACCACTATCAAACATCCTCAACAACCCCAAAGCTATAGGGCGTGTATCCTTGTGGGACATCAAGCTGTCCCCTCGGGACATCATATATGAGCATCACACCACCATCAAATCTCAGCTACTTGACTTCCTTGTCCACTGGATGGACCTCCGGTTAGATACCACAGACATGTCCTAGTCTGGACAATGCCTTGACGGCTCCAAGCGAGGCCGAGCGGAGCCGAATAATACTAACATCCCCTCAAGGGGACAAGATGATATACGTTCTTCGGATGAAGTTCCACGCATCTAACAACGGGGCTGAGTACGAGGAACTCCTGCATGGCATGCGGATGGCCAAAGTGTGCGGTGCAACGCTCCTCGTCATCTACGGTGACTCCAACCTCGTCGTCCAGCAGACGATGAACGAATGCGATACTCACAGTGCCAACATGATCGCGTATCGTTGATATGTTGGAAACGTATCTATAATTTTTGATGCTCCATGCGTGTTTTGTATCTACTTTGCTTTACTTGTCTACACTTTGAGGATTTTTTACATGTTTTCCGGTACTAACCTATTAACAAGTTGCAACATGATGCGGATACTGTTTTCACTGTTGGTTTCAGAAAAGTTAGTAAAGAAATATTCTCGGAATTGGACGGGACAAACATCAAAGTCAATTACTTTCCATGGGGAACAAGAAGTCCAGAGGAGAGCCGGAGGGGCCAGCCAGGGGGGCCAGACCCACCCCATCTTTCATGCACAAGGGTGAGATTAATTGTTTTATCTTGCATGCTCTCCGTTGCTAGTGGTTATCTTGGCCAAGTAGTTGCTAGTGACTCCAAGATGGGGTATTTATGCTCGATAGTGGGTTCATGCCTCTAGTTTCCAAGGGAAGTGACAGAAATATCTTCCGTTGTAGATGTGTTGTTGCTACTAGGGAGAAAACAACGGTCTCTTGTTCATGGAACATGTGGACTGTTTACCTTACACACTTTGCTTAAAGCAGTTATGCATTGCTTGCAACTTAATACTGGAGGGGGTTCGGATGATAAACTGAAGGTGAAATTCTAGTCATAGATGCAGTTGGATGACGGTCTATGTATATTGTTGTATTTCCCAATGAACCTCATATGATCTTTCTGGCTAGTAATTGCATTGTTATGCCTTGCTCAGTTCCTGTCAATTGCCCCGCTGTAATTTGTTTACCCTTCATGCCATGTTGTTTATCTAAGGACAACACCTCTAGTGAACTATGGACCCCGGTACAATCTTTACCATTGATACATCTTCCACTGTTACATGTTTACTTGCTACAAACCATTATCTTCCACACCATACGTTTAATCCTTTGTTACAGCAAACCGGTGAGCTTGACAACCACACTGATTCGTTGGGGCATAGTCTTGAGTTTGTGTTGTGCAGGTCTCCGTGTTGCTTGCAACACCTGTGTGACATTTCCTTCCTCCTTCTGGTTTGATAACCCCGGTCTCAACCGAGGGAAGACTTGCTGCTGTGCTCTTCACACCTTGCTCTTGGTGTTCCCAACAAGACTCCACATCAAGAACCAAGTTCTCTGGCGCCATCAAGGAGTCATCGTATGCGCTCTACAACTCACTCGAAGGTGACTTCAACGGCCATGAACTCCGCCACGTTCAGAGGGAAAGCAATGAAGAGGTGACAAGCTCACCAACATCGGTTCCACCTGCGCCCTAGTACCGCCAGGGGTGTTTCTCGAGCAAATATGTGTGCCCTCTATCAAGCGGAAATTCCCGAAGGGCACAATGATGCCACAGTAATCGGGTGTCAGTGCAGAGAAAGCCGAAGGACCTGAAGATCTCGACACGGAGGTCAAATTGGTGAGACTCATGCAGGTTATGGCAATTGAGCAAACATGGACTCAACCGTACCTCAAATACCTGGTAAGCAGACATCTACCCGAGGACCCGACTAACGCCTGACGCATAACTCGCCGAGCCAAGGCCTTCACCATCATAAATGGTGAGTTGTACAAGCGCAGCATTTCGGCTGTTCTCCAACGATGTGTCACTAATAATGATGGGAAAAGCATCCTCCTCGACATCCATGAAGGCATCTGTGGCCACCACGCAGGCAGTCGTGCCCTAGTCGCCAAGGCTCTACGATATGGCTTCTACCGGCTGTTATCGCCATATTTTGGCCAAAGAAGGAGATGGGCCGTGATCAAGATGGGCTTGGAAGATGTGTATATTCAACGTGTTGTTGGATCGGCCTAGTGCGTGGATTTGGGCTAAATTGCCCGTGTATCTTGTATCATAGTAGGTTCCGTGTTAGTTTAGGTTCCGTTTCAGTTTAGGTAAAGATAGAGTTGTAGAGTTATTCCAAAAGTAGAGAGTCTCCGGACTATAAATATGTACCTAAGGTTATTGAGAAAGGGAGGACAACCACGTTCACAAACACAATCTCGGCAATCGCCACCCCTTGTTTTCGAGGGTTTCTTTCGGAGTAAGTGTCATGCTGCCTAGATTGCATCTTGCGATCTAGGCAGTATTTTTACTTATCGTTATTTGGTGTTACTGCATCGAAGCCTTGTTGATGGCGGTAACATTATTATCATAGATCTGTTGAGGTTAGCATCGGTGTTCTTCGTTATAATCGTTTGATTTTGCTACCTAGTTGTCTCGCTACCTTTGCACCTTTTCCCAAGTGCAAGGGTAGCACCTTATGATCTTTATTTAGCTGATTCGATCTGTTATGGTTGTGCCTTGCTCGCCAAGGTTTAGTTTGATATCTACGTAGTCAGGCCTTAAAAACGGGTTGAACGATCCAGTAGTACGTAGGGACGTGGCTTATTCGCTCTAGAGAAGTTGTTCCGGTAATTGACTTTACGTTGGTTATTAGGCCTCCTCTAGGGTTAATATTCTTCATCTTTTGTACATACCAGGCTCAATTACGTGTAGGACGTTCCAGTTACGTGGTGAAAACATTAAACCGTCATAGATCGATTTAACTTGTAGTGATCAAGCAAAACCCCACATTGTCGTAAATCTAATGCAACACCATGGGGCAATCGGCTCTAGGAGCCGATTACTGGAAACAGGGAGCCGTCACGGCTCGAATTTACGATACTTGTTTACCATGCAGAAATCAATCGGAGCAATCCTTCACCTTCCGACCAGGTATAGGTCAGGTGGCACGCCGAACCAAGCGGTAGGCGCTGCCGAGTTTATGGCCGTTGCCCGAGGGACCAGGGCCCACCAGCAGTTCTGGGAGCCTCCCGGCTCTTCGTGTTGCTCGTCGCTGCCCGGTGGGACCTTCAACAACGTCTACATCAACGTCCGACGCTGCGATGGAGGGGACCCGATCATTCTGACGAGCCGCTCAAGAGCACAAGGCGGCGTATGATGAGATCAAATCTCTTCAAGCCGATCTCATCGGCTTTTGAGAGGACCCGAAGCATGGCATCAAGTGGAGGGTTCTCCCCGAGGTGCTCTTGATGAGGTAGATCTGTCCGTTCCTTCGAGGAGCGCACTGAGCTCTACGACAGAAGTCAACTACATGGTGGCTCATTCTCTCGCCGCCATTCGAGAGCCAGTGAACGCTGAGCGGGTCGCGGTTCGCGTAGTTCAGAGATCATGAAACATCGCTCTCCGTCAGCCTACTTTAGGACTCACCAGGAGAAAGACCGCTCAGACCGAAGCTGCCATTCACACTTGCGGCTCCGAGCCGCCAGAGCAGCGGCTTACGTAGTCTACAAGGCTGGAGGCGACCCAGCGATTACAATTCTGTTTGAGCCACCTAAGGAAATCCCACACGGATATATATGCGCCTACGTGCCGGACTGCAACAACCTGTCACGCACCAGCCAGATTGCAACCGCAGGAGTTTCTGCAGCAGGAGTTTTAAGAAGGAAGCAGTCGAACTGGCAGTGTTGGTTCTCTCAGCACCCATCAAGGATCTAGCTTTACAAGTAGAGTACAACTCATTGGCGCACATGGCCCAGAAACTGACGATGTATGAACAGCGCCACCCTGAGTTATACCAAGACAAGTTCAAGCGTCCGATAGGCCTGGTCGATACAGAAGTAGGGGATCCTACGCAAGACCAGGAGGTGGCCGTGGCTGAATGGGCTCGGGGGGCAGACCCCGTGTCCTGCAAATGGGTGAAACAGCAAGGGCCTGCAAAAGGGTTCGACTTCGACGTGAGCAAAGCTGAGCAGATTTTCGATTCTTTGAAAGAGAAGTACCGAGGTTACCCGACGGCCATAAAATCCCCACGGCTCAGGAAATGAACGGGAGACCATACTTCAAGTGGCATCACTCGTTCACCCACACCACCAATGACTGCAAAGAGCTACGTCGCCAAATCCAAATGGCGATAGAGCAAGGCCGTCTGATCCTTGGGCAGTTCGCCATGAAAGTGGACACAAACCCATTTCCTGGCGTTAACATGGTAGAGCTCAGTCGCCCCGCGAGGCGCCGGCTGGATTTTTCGTTCGGTGTTAATATGGCAGGGTCTGGGTACCACCATGACACGTACAAGGAGGAAGGTGGTCGCTCTCGGGGCAAAGAGAGAGAAGAGGCTGGTCCATGCCGGCCGGCCATAGCGAAGCGACTTAACAGAGGAACAGTGAGGAGAGTGCGGTATCGAGCCGCATTCCACGCATCTCCTTAAGAAGTATGAGCGTCAGTATGACCAACGGCGCCAGCACGATGGAGACGATAAAGGATATGAGCACCTCACTAGGGGGCCGTCAAAAGAAAAGGAAGGCGCAGAGAAACATTGGGACTGTCCTTTCTTCAAAATCGCTTGGGACGCGGAATGAGTCGATTGCCTACAATGACAACTGCCCGGAGTGGACAGGAGGAGGACACCAGGCCGCTTTTGTTCAAACGCTTAGGGCCTTTCCCCGCCGTAGCACACAGGAGTCCGCTCGAGCAAAGGACCTCGAGAAGCCAAGGGTGACAAGGAAGAAGACAAATATCACCGTCAAGATGGTGTCCGACGGACTCAGACATACCCAAAAGCGTAGAGTGCGTGGCAACATGCGTAACTTGGAGGAAGTCAAGCGCAGTATCTCCACGCTCTAAAGAAGGCACCCGATCGGCCGTCAAAATTAGGAACCACAAGCGGAAGACCCGACAAGGAAAGAATGGCGCCCAAACCAGTAAAAACCCGATGCACGACATCGGCCGCACAAACATGGTGTTCGTATTTTCCGGAATTTCGCGCGCCAAGAACCAATGAGCTACCAGTGGCACAGTTTGACTGCGGTCCACGGCCGGTTATCTTTGAGAAGCCACGTGAGAAGGGTTACAAACATCTGAAAGCCCTGTACCTGCGAGGTTACATCAATAGGCAACCTGTCAGCAAGATGTTGGTGGATACCGGAGCGGCAGTCAATATCATGCCGTACTCCATGCTACGACGTTTGGGTCGCTCTAATGCAGATCTGATCAAAACCAACGTCACGTTAAGCGACTTCAACGGCCAGTCTTCGGAAACACAAGGCGTCTTTGAGCGTGGATCCGATGGGCGAAAAACCATACCCACGTCATTTTTTCGTCAGGACAAGAAAAGTACCTCTGTTGTCTTGCTAGGTAGGGATTGGATTCACGCTAATTGCATTCCATCCACGATGCACCAGTGCCTCATACAGTGGGACGGAGATGAAGTGGAGGTCATCCATGCAGACGATTCTATCGAGGTTTCCATAGCTGGCATGAACGTCTGGGAAGCAGAAGACCAAGAGCCGATCTCTGGAATTAGTTTAGACGGCTGTGAGCGCATTGAAGTTACAAAAAACGGGGTGAGGCTGGTCTTATCCACGGCACGGCAGAGTAGGAAAGTTCACGACCGAGTGGTAATGCCGATCCTCGCGATCGCCACAAAAATAAAAGCACCAATTATACGACAAGAGGATCATGCAGTCGTAGCAGGGAGACACCATGCCATTGTAAAACAATAAGTTGTAGACCATCCCTGACTAATGCAAGCAAAAAGGGGGCTGATTCCGGCGATCGGCCCAAATTATTTTTGTTACCCTCACCTACCGTTTGCCCTGTGTTTACCATCGATTTGACAGGTGACGGAAAGCTAGGGTATGGGTTTACATCTGCTGATGAGCTAGAAGAGATCGACATTGGTCCCGGGATAAGCCACGACCAACATTTATCGAAGAAGTTAGACCAGTCTGCGAGGTCCGATGATAGCCCGTTGAGAAGATATCCGCATCGCCGCCGACTACAGAAATGCCCGGTTAGACAGAGCATCATTGAGCATCGACTCCGCTAAAAGGATTTGACCATTTCAGCAGCGAGCACGACAAATGAAGGCCGAAATTCGAAGAAGTCAAAAAGAGGTCGAGAAAATGTTGACGCCAAGTTAATCAGCCATGCGGTATGCTGAGTGGATTTCTAGTATAGTACCTGTAGAGAAAAAGGATGGCCGATGGCGTGTTGCCATAGATTTTCGGGATCTAAACAGAGCTACCCCAAAGGATGAGTATCCGATGCCGGTGGCAGAGACGTTAATTAACGCAGCGGCTGGTCATAAAATCCTGAGCTTCATGGATGGCAATGCCGGTTACAACCAAATTTTTATGGCTCCAGAAGATATACACAAGACGGCGTTCAGAGTCCCAGGCTCAGTGGGGTTGTTCGAGTATGTAGTCATGACGTTCGGACTGAAGAATGCCGGCGCCACTTACCAAAGGGCCATGAATTACATTTTCCATGATCTGATCGGCAAGTTGGTGGAAATTTACATCGATGACGTGGTGGTCAAGTCTGCTTCAGTGCACGGACACTTGGACGATCTTCAGCGCGTTCTGGACCGAACAAGAAAATTCGGGCTACGGATGAATCCAAAGAAGTGTGCCTTCGGGGTCACGGCCAGTCAGTTCTTGGGTTTTTTGGTCCATGAACGAGGGATTGAGATCGGCCTGAAAAGTCAGGAGGCAGTACGGACAATGAAGCCACCTACCACAAAGAAAGAGCCGCTCTCTAATCGGCAAGATCAACTTCGCCAAGATTCATCTCCAATCTGTCAGAAGAATAGAACCGTTCATGGACTGGTGAAAACTAAATCGACGAGGAATTTCGCTGAAGCGTAATTAACGAGCCTTCTACGAGATCAAAGAATATCCGACGAAACCACTGGGTTGGTTCCGCTTGACCGGACAGACCATTCTACATTTACTTGTCGATGGGTGACACGCCCATCGCCTCGGTGGTACAAGTTTATGATGGGCTAGAGCGAGTCGATTTTACATAAGCGAAGGATGCTGACGCAGAGACAAGGTATCCCGATATCGATAAGTTGTGCCTCTGCTTTTTTTCACCGCACCAAGTCGCGCCACATCTTGCTATCGCAGAGATCATCATCATATGCAAATCGACGTCATAAAGCACATGTGTCGGCTCCTATGTTAAAAAGGCCGATCGGGCAAATGGATGTTTGCATTATCGAGTTTGACATCCGTATCAACCCGCGAAAGCTTAAGGGACAAAGGCGCCGATCTTATTGCCGAAAGGATCAACACTAACATAGCGACCTTGTCCATAAGAGCATGGGCTATGTTTTCGGATCGGTTTGTGACGATGGCTGCGGCATCGGCATTTTACTCGTGTCGCCTGGAATAACATTTTCCTTCTCCATCGATTGTCTACCTCTCGCACCAACAATGTAGCCGAGTACGAGGCGTCGCATGGGAATGGAGTTACTCGGCCGGAGCGAAGCGGAAATTTTTGGAGACTCCAAGTTGGTGATTTCCCAACTCACGGAGGAATACAAATGTGAGAGCGAGTCCCTCTTCCCATTATGGTTGCAATCGCCGGAGCTGATGGCGCAGTTCCGCATAAACTTCACCGGATCCCGGTCGCAGAACATAGAGGCAAATGATCTTGCACAGATGGCTTTAGGCTACAAGGATGTAGCAGGGGAGCTGATTCGTGCATAGCCTCGAAGTCGATGATCGAGAGCCGATATCTTCAATTACTTGAAGGATTCGACTGGGGCACCTAAACGGATAAGGTACAAAGCCATGAAGTATGTGCTTATTGGGGATGACATGTTTTACTGTGACTCGGAAGGATTATTGCTCAAATGTCTGGGGACAGCCGAGGCTAATCGGCTCCACGAGGTACACGAAGGCGCTGTGGAACTCACCAATCAGCTCACAAGATGAAATGGTTGATCAGCGATCGGGTTTTATTGGCCCACCATGCTTGAGGACTGTTTCAACTACTACAAAGGGTGTCAAGCATGTCGAAATTTGGAAAAATTCAGATGGTACCGCATCGGAATGAATCCCATCATCAAGCCTTGGTCGTTCGAGGTTGGGGCATGGATATGATCGGTAAAATCAATCCTCCATCAAGCAAAGGCCACATGTGGATTTTGGCCATCACCGATTATTTCACTAAATGGGTGGAAGCTGTCCCGATGAAATCAGTGAACTCAAGGATGTTATCAACTTTGTGAAAGAGCATGTCATCCATAGATTCGGATTCCCCAAACTATCACGACCGATGGGGGTTCGTCTTTATTTCTCGGGAGTTTAGAAAGTTCTGAGGACATGGGGATTAAGCTGATCAGATCATCTCCATACTATGCTCAGGCTAATGGGCAAGCTGAAGCATCCAACCAGAGCCTCATCAAGCTGATCAAGAGAAAAGTCGATGAACACCCTAGGCGTTGGCACGAGGTTTTGTCAGAGGCGTTGTGGGCTTATCGCATGTCATGCCATGGGGCGATTAAAACTTCGCCATATCATCTAGTATATGGACAAGAAGCCGTATTGCCCTGGGAAATTACGGCAGGATCGAGACGTGTCACTTTTCAGGACGATCTAACAACTGAAGAATATGCAACCCTGATGAGTGACAGTGTGGAGGATTTAACTGAGCTCAGGCTGTGGTCGCTTGAGAAGATCAAAGAGAACAAGGCCAAGGTAGCTCGTGCATACAACAAGAAAGTGAGGCCAAAGGAATTCCACGTTGGTGATCTGGTATGGGAAGCTGTGTTGTCATTAGGGACTAAGGATGCAACATATGGTAAATGGTCTCCAAATTGGCACGGGCCGTACAGGGTTGATCAAGTTTTAAGAGGAAACGCATACAGGCTTGAGGAGCTGGACGACGTGAAATTCCCGGTGGCGGTCAACGGTCAACATCTCAAGAAATATTTCCCAAGCATGTGGGATGATGGACAGTAAAATATGTAGGGGGGCGATACTGAAAATCGGCCGAATAAAAAAATATATATATAATATATAGCCGATGCATGGTCATCGACTCTAGAGGTTCACATATGCTACAAACAGGTGCCAGTATCCACCTACAAGCTACTGAAGAAATCTTCATTCTTGCCCGTCATTAGCTGTTTGTTCAGGGCACATATTTTGATGGGCAATTGGAGATCTAGGTCGCTCCTTGTTGAAGAAGATCGCAGGTTACCGTTTGAAACTAAGAAGTGACCGTTTAGGTTTGCCTGAGCATGTGACCAAGTCAGACCTTGTCAACGTTTTTGGGAAAACCGATATGCATCGACTCTTTGAGCTGTGCACAGTTGGTGAGTAAACATAGCAAGGTAAAAGCCGATGCGTTGCTATCGGCCACGAGCATCGACCTATTTTTATTATCGGAAAAATTGGGCGGCAAGAGCAATCTTGAGAGAACGGATTTTTTCATTTCGCTGGTTGCTTACAAAAGGACTGGTTCTGAAGGAAGATTATGACTACTACGTTATCGCTCTGGTTCCTAATCTAGGCGAGGTCGTAAATGCGCTGTCGTCGCCGTCTTGTGCGCTATCCTCGTATGCTTGGCGTCGTCTTATTTCTTTCTTTGAAGAAGCCGGCAGGGCCTCCTCGTCTTCGTCGTCGGTATCCTCGCTGGACCGGTGCGGAAGTACTTCACCGGCTGGTACTCCTCGAGGAGGTGTCCTCCTCTTCCTCCTCCTCGGAGGAGGTCGGCCGCCCCGTGACATGGCGTCGTCGATCTTCGCCTCGATTCCCCATCGCAAGGAACTTGGTCTTCTTCGCCGTCGGTTAAGGATGCGTCGTCCTCCGACCAAACGGCGAATCAACCCTCGTCCCACCATTGTGGGCGAGAGTGTTATCTGCCGCCATCGGCGGGTGCTCAGCGTTGGCTCTCGGTCACTCATTGAGTTGGGCGTGGGAGGACAGGCGGAGGAAGCGAGAGGAGGCCATGGCGAAGAAACAGGGTTTTTTCGGCGGAGGAAGAAGGGTTTTTTGGCTGTTGGAGGCAGATGGGGATTGCGAACTGCTTAGGTGGATTTAAATAAGGGGAATAGTAGAGAGACGGTTCGATGCCATAGCGGTTTCCCAGAATGTGTTGCCAAAATCGTCAAATCATGCACTGCGAAGGAGTTGAGAAGACAGGGCATCATGATGAAGGGTGGCGTGGCGATCCTACTGCAACGCATTCATCAACGCAACCCGATACAAAAAAGAGGGGAAGGAAAAATATATCAGCAGAGTGGTTTTGGAATTATCATTGCCAAAACCGGGGGCATGTTATCGCCATATTTTGGCCAAAGAAGGAGATGGGCCGTGATCAAGATGGGCTTGGAAGATGTGTATATTCAACGTGTTGTTGGATCGGCCTAGTGCGTGGATTTGGGCTAAATTGCCCGTGTATCTTGTATCATAGTAGGTTCCGTGTTAGTTTAGGTTCCGTTTCAGTTTAGGTAAAGATAGAGTTGTAGAGTTATTCCAAAAGTAGAGAGTCTCCGGACTATAAATATGTACCTAAGGTTATTGAGAAAGGGAGGACAACCACGTTCACGACAAACACAATCTCGGCGCATCGCCACCCCTTGTTTTCAAGGGTTTCTTTCGGGTAAGTGTCATGCTGCCTAGATTGCATCTTGCGATCTAGGCAGTATTTTTACTTATGCGTTATTTGGTGTTACTCGTACTGAAGCCTTGTTGATGGCGAGTAACATTATTATCATAGATCTGTTGAGGTTAGCATCGGTGTTTTTCGTTATAATCGTTTGATTTTGCTACCTCTAGTTGTCTCGCTACCTTTGCACCTTTTCCCAAGTGCAAGGTAGCACCTTATGATCTTTATTTAGCTGATTCGATCTGTTATGGTTGTGCCTTGCTCGCCAAGGTTTAGTTTGATATCTACGTAGTCAGGCCTTACAAACGGGTTGAACGATCCAGTAGTACGTAGAGACGTGGCTTATTCGCTCTAGAGAAGTTATTCCGGTAATTGACTTTACGTTGGTTATTAGGCCTCCTCTAGGGTTAATATTCTTCATCTTTTGTACATAACAGGCTCAATTACGTGTAGGACGTTCCAGTTACGTGGTGAAAACATTAAACCGTCGTAGATCGATTTAACTTGTAGTGATCAAGCAAAACCCCACGTTGTCGTAAATCTAATGCAACACCATGGGGCAATCGGCTCTAGGAGCCGATTTACAGGGAAACCTGGGAGCCGATCACGGCTCGAATTTTACATATACTTGTTTACCATGCAGGAAATCAATCGGAGCAATCCTTCACCTTCCTGACCAGGTATAGGTCAGGTGGCATCTCGAACCAAGCCAGGCGCTGCCGAGTTTTGCGGGCGTTGCAGGACCGAGGCCCACCAGCGATTAAGAGCCTCCGGCTCTTCGTGTTGCTCGTCGCTGCCGCGGTGAGTTTTGACAGCAACACCGCCAACCACAATGAGCGGCCGAGGAGATCATCCTCACCCTCGAGCCCCGGTGAGCCTCCCGACCCCCACCGCGTTAGGGTTCTCTCGCCGGGCTGCCCGGCGTGGACGATGAACCAGAGCCGTTGGATTAGAACTGAATCCAACGCACCACGTTGCCCCGTACCACTTCGCACCATCCCGTCTCACTGACGCGTGGGGACAACAACTTAACCAGCCCGCGTAAGCGCTGTGCGTAGCAGGCCGGCCCATTAGAAGTTCCCGCGCAGCCCAGTCGTTTGAATTTGGATTTTTCCATTTTCATTCAAACACAGTTCTATACCTAGTTTCAAAAATCAACCCAGCTCGATTCAGTAAACCAAATTGAATGAAACCAATTTTGTTAGAAAGGTCTGGAGATGCTGAATCCAAGCGTTGGATTCAAATCATTTGAATATATCACCCTTGGTAAAAATAACAAGGCAGAAGCTTTTCTACATTCAACCATTTTTCAAATTTAAACAATAATAGCTTTTGAGTTGATTCCAACTCTCAAAAATCACATTTGATCATACCTTTCAGAAAATATAAAAATATATGGGTTTACTTACATAAATAATGTCCAAGTAATAAAAAGATGCCACATAGGCATTTCTAGTCACTTTATTTAATTAAAATAAAAGGTTAAACCTTATTAAATTGTGACACCACTTTAAATCACATTCCCATGTACTGAAATGTGTGGTGATGACATGGTTTGGAGAATATTAAATCTTAAGTAGTTTTTCAATGAGTATAAATTAATTTTCTAAAAATAAAAGAAATTAAACCAAGCTTTAATCTTGTAATGTTAGTGATGATGCTAGATCATCTATAGGACCCTTTTGTGTGATGATTGAAAATAGTTAAGTATTGTTTGGTGATTGTGTACCTCGTATTTATTTATAGACGCTAGTACCGACCAAGGATACGAGGAAGAAGGAGGATACTACGAAGAAGAAGTCGGGGAGAACTTCTACCACTGCTCTGCACAAGGCAAGCTAACACTTGCAATTATGAGAGTTAAATAACCTATGCAATGCATTAAGCATGCTTGGTTTGATACATTTGAGGATACCCAATTCTAGTTTTACTTGCAAGCTTTATACTTTATTTCTTTATCAAAGATCTTACTTAGAGTTTACTAGAATAAATTGTAGATATTAAAAAGATAATTGAAGGTTGCATAAAGAGCATAAAACTTGGCCTAAGCTAGATAATCTTTATGTCATCCTAAGGCATGAGATTGAACTTAGTAAAACTCCACTAGTTTACCACCCCTCATTAGTACTTACCCCCACTTGTAGATGCTAGTGCTAAGCATAAAACTTGATCAACTTTAAATGGGAATACTTGGTGAAAATGGTTATGAAAACCTTGGAATGATGGATCATTCTATTGAAATATTTTGGACATGTGTTTCCGAACACCAGATGATTTTTGGTGATGAAAATGTTGAGGCATGAGCCTTAGCCCTTTATAAAACTGATGGTTGTCTGGATGCGATACCATTCCAATTTTACCGTACAACCACAATACCCGAAAATTCGGTAGGGCTTGACTAGGAACTTATATACCTTAGTATTAGTTCCCTCATGGTCAAGGTCTGACCTGAGGCTATCTTGTGAAGATTGTTCACATGTGCAGTACCCAGGGTGACAGTTGGTCATGGTTGGGACGCCAAACTCACATGAGAGGTGCTTATACTAGGGCATGTAATTGAAAGGTTAGGATTGATTATCCGCATACTGAGTATGGTGAATTCAGGATTTGTTCCTGACGGATGTATCGAATGTTGTGGTGAAAGTGTACAATCTCTGTAGAGTGTCAAACTATTCGAATAGCCGCGTCCGCGGTTATGGACAGTTGGAGTGGCCATACTGTTCCCCCGTCAGATGTTTTCAAAATGACTTGTGAAATGGATTGAGATTTTGACTTGACCACAACAGAGTTGTGATATGAAATACAAGTTCCCACTTAGGTGTTATAAAACTTCAACTAGCTTTCTTCATTTCTAAACTTAGTAGAGGTAAATCTGGCTTTTTGCAAAACAACCCTAGAGCTTAGTGTCCTACTACAAAAACCCCCTTCACTTGTTAGTATTAGTTTGCGAGTACTTAAAGAGTACTCATGGCTTTGTCCTTGGCTATTCCCGTGGCCATACTATGAAGAGGAGTACCAGGATGATGGACCCTAAGAAGGTTACGACAACTAGGATCATCTCCCACTGTCAGCATTGCATGTGACCCCGAAGATAGAGCTTCGCCTACGCTACCGTTATTATTACGTATCTCCGTTGCTTGAGTTGTATTAAGAACTGGATCATGAGATTCTTATTTGTGTAAGACCTTATGTATGGTTTGTAATGGATGATGTACTGTGGTATCCAAATCTGTTATGTCTCGCAAAAATGGTAATCCTGGGATTGCGATGTATGGCATAACAGGCATCTGGAATTAAAAATCCGGGTGTTGACAATTTCTCGATGTGAGATTAGCAATGGTACCACTATGTTATTTTGGAAAGACAACTAACTTAATGAGACTGCTTCAACAATATTTGTCGGAGCTTTTTATTTTTGTTTGAAGGAGGATGTGTATGTACAAGAATTTCTACGTACCACACATCTGTCACAAAGCTTTCACTTACCTCTTTCCCCAGAGGCTAAACAGGGGGTCAGAGATCTTCAACAGCTTGCTTCTGATCTGGATTTTGGGAATCACATAACAGACTCATGGAATTACACCTGGGGCAAGGAGTACAAAGCTCAGTTCTACTATAACTTCTGTTTCAGGAACATAGTTGTGCATGAAGCATTTACATGGATATGGAAGTCAAGATCAATCCCAAAGATCAAAAAAATTTGTTGGCCGTTGTTTTCTGATAGATTAAACACTAGAAACTTGCTGAAAAGGAAATAACAAATTCTTAACTCAGGATATAATTGTATTCTCTGCCAATATAATATGGAGGAAACAGTGGACCATCTTTTCTTTCACTGCAGTTTTAGTAGGAGCTGCTGGTCATTGCTAAATATTACTTGGGTTCAACTTGGGGATCGTTTCGACATCATTGCTGAATCTAAGAAAAGAGATAACAGACCAATGTTCTTGAAAATTTTTATGTATGCAGCATGGAGTATCTGGAAAGAAAGAAATAATTTATATTTCAATGGCATTATACCTGAAGTTCTATCCTGAAAGAATAGGTTCAAAACCGACTTTGGATTACTGATGTACAGAACAAAGGACTCTTTACACCCTGTCGTATCAGCTGTTCTAGCCTCTCTGTAATTTACTTTCTTTTTACTTGCCTATGGCTGCTGATACTAGATTACACGTGTAAACTGTTGTAAACTCTTCTGCCCCTTTTTTGGGGTTTTATTAATACAGATCGAGAGGCAGTAGGTCCCACTAGGATTCTACTGTCATAATGCTCAAAGAAATATAATATTCTAATTATTAAGCCCATGGACCATATGCATGTGGTTCCATACCAGCTAAGCGCTATAAGAGGAGGCTTGGAACACCCGTGTTGAAACCGGCCACTACCTACGTTCTCAACCACGATCCCACGGTGTGCAGAAACGTGCGCAGGTGAACTCCCTTGTTGGCCGCCTATATAAAGACCATGACCAGAGCCGGCCCATAGGGTGGGGCAGAGGGGCGCTCGCCCAGGTCCCAGGAGGTAGGGGCCCAATCCAATTGTTTACAGTACCCATATTGAGTAGAGATTTGGTGCACATGGACACAAGTGATCCTATTTTTTATAACAAAACATGATTATTTAATTTCTATTGCATTATAATAATGTTATAGTAATATTTTTCTCGTGAATGCTAATATTTTTAAGTCTTTTGTGCGTGAACATGTGGTAGAGCTTGATAGACATTGTTGAGCATTATGCTTATACTTTGAATAATCTTTATTTTTTAGCGTAAATATTAGGAAAAACTATTTAAAGGAATTTACCGTAGTAGGGGGGCCATGGCCCCCTTGAACCTAGAAAATTGTGCCAATATGAAGAAGGGTCCTTGGTGTCGTGTCACCCTAGGGCCCTCCAAATCCGTGGTCCGGCACTGGGCCCAAGTCGGCCAGCGCGACACCACACCCTCCAGCTCCAGCCACTCTTCCTGCCCCATCGCAAGGGGGTGGGTGTTGGCGGTGGTGATCGTGCAAACGCTCGTCACTGGCTTCTCGCTCGGCTACAATGCTAGAGGGGAGGTACAGGCGCGCCGCAAACGCGCGGAGGCTGCAGCTGCCGCGCTCCAGGCGCGCCGTGACCGCGTGGACGCTGCCGCGGCAGCATTCCGCGCCTACAACGGCGTCCACCCGCCGCCACCGCCTCCTCCATCCGCCCGGCGCAACAACTGAAGAACATCTGCTTCTTCCTTGTCTGCTGCTTCTGTTCCGGCCTCCACCTGCCGCCACCGCCGCCGCCTCCATCCGCCCCAGCAGGCAGATCCATGATCTTGTGTTCTTGTGTCAGTGACTCAGTGTGCTATATACATGTGTTCTTGTATCGTCAGTACGCGTGTGCTGTCTGTTATTGTCTGTTCGTCAGTAAACCTAGCTTGTTGTGTCTGCGTCAGCGTCAGTACGTGTGCTCTCTGTCATTGTGGGTTCGTCAGTAAACCTAGCTGGTTGTGTGTGCGTCAGTACGTGTACTGTTATTGTGGGTTCGTCAGTAAACCTTGTTGTGTGTGCCTCAGTAAACCTTGTTCGTAAACATGTGACTCAGTTTGGTCATTCATTATTTTCTCATGCTAATGTGTAACTTTTAGCTGGTTGACAAAATTTACAGTCAAACCATTTTCTTAAACTATGTATTAGCCCTATAATCCGGAATGGAGGGAGTATGTATTAGCTCCTTGCTAGTATGAGTTAACCTTAGAATATACTGTACTACATTGGATATATATGATCTTAAAAAATGCACAAGAGATATTCAGCCATTTAATGACTGTAGATTGTGAGGAAAAAAGACACACTGGATCAATTTGTGCACAAAGTGTTGTCAGCCACATTTACATCCAGATCATAGCAGCTAGGTACACCGCAGTTCGGGCACTGATGGTGATGCATGGGCAGTCCCAGTTCATCCTCCTGCACCAACACATAAAAGCAGAGCAGCAAATTAATCTACTGCTTGATGAGTTCAGAACCAGGGCTGCTGGAATCGATTGTTCAAACTAACCAAACTACTTTTTAAAAACAAGCATGGCAAATTAATCATTAAACATAATCTCTAGAGGACAAACCCCAAACAAATTGTCCTAAGAATTAATTGATTCATAGCTACATTTTTTTCTCCGCTAGCAACTTGGTCTCCTTCATTTTCAGGCCTCCACCCATGCAGCAACAGGTTGGTCGGTCCTACGAGACAAAAAATTGATTGCTCTAGTGTCATGCAGAGAACACGAGCACTTGTTGTTTCAAAAATAACAAGAGCACTTGATTGTGATGGGTTCCATACGATTCTACGTTTGTACCAGTGAGATGAAGTCTATACATCGATCAGGTCCAAGAATTGATTCAGGGCTGCTAATCTAGGTGCAAGCTTAACAATGCAACACCAAGTATAACATGAGATATCAACACCAAGCTTAATTAATGAGCGAGTCCGCCCACAAGTCGCACCCGGCCGTTGGAGGTGCTCTTTGTAGTTATATACTACATAGTATAGGAGCTGGGTGTTTTGGAGGAAAAAAAAACTTTGAAATTTAGAGAAAGAGCGTGAAAAGCTAGGGTTCGGAATTGGCATGCAAGCTAGTTACAGGGTGCAGGCTATCCGGCCTGCTCTTTGCGTGCGAGAGATCCGATCGATCACAAATATCTATATTATATTCCTTTAAAATTCAATAATCACTAAAAAAACAGGTTAAGTTTAATTTGACCAGGGAGTATGTACTCTAGATAGAGATGTAGCTGTGGGTAGTCATGAACATCTCAGTTTTCGTCGTGCTCGATCGCCATCCTTGCAGCGCTCGCTCTCCGTCTCCGGCAATTATGGCGCCATGACCGATTATGGCATGCTGTTTGGTGAGCATAATATCATCTACTACAGTACAGACAATTCAATTCGGTGGATTACGTGGAGTATAAAATTTGGTGGCCGTGGCCTTCCTTGGCGTCTCTCTCTCTCTCCGCGGTTGTTCATGTTGTCAGACAGTGCGGCCCCAACAAAGAATGCGTTAGATCAAATGGTTAAAGATCATTGTCCAAACAAATAAGGAAAATCTGCATCTGACCACATGGCGGTGAGTTGGTAGGCGCAGACTGCACATTATTAAGATTGTCATAATATTGCTATCTTGACATTGAACAATACACATAAGTGCAACACATAAATAAACTGACTCAATATCAAGTTAGTCATAATATCAATTCATCACTACTGAGTCAACCAAATACAACCAAGGATGCAACAGCACGCCTACGCTACACATACACCTTATCTGTAAATTAATTGTTCGGAAGAGATGTTTAATTTGTTTCGCCTTCATAACACAGACAACATTTCATACCATCACCATGCCAACTACGCTTTGATATATTGCCATTCATTAAAAGCATCCTTGTATACATGAACATGCGTCTCGTTTCTGCTCCAATAGACAGTTCTCTGAAACATACATCATGTTTCCGCAGCGAAAGAGAGTTCTCCGGAACCTACATCTCTCAGCTCCACGCTATACCACTGATCACTGATCTTTCGAATCCAGAAAGCAACGGTAGCCTAGTGCCAACGCCAGCCGACGACGAAGCCAAGCGCAACGCCTTCTACGCCCTCTTCTATGTGGTTTTTTTTGTGAGTTGCAACTGTTACACCTCATAAGGACGCATGAATCACGACGATCTCGGTGGACCGACAAGGTGTTTTCCCATAATCTAGGTAGTATCTATCATACCGAAAGACTATCTGTGGGTAGTATAAAGTATATAAAAATATTTAGGCAGTAATCCTCAAGATTCTAGCTTAGGCACACAGAAAATTGGTTTCGGTGGGGTGCTGCCCCCACCTCAGGATCTTGATATATATAATACTACCTTCATCGCAGGGCTTAAGGCATATATTTTTTTTTAAAGTTAAGGCATGTAAAATTTGACCAAACTTTAAGAAAAAACTATTATATTATATAGATACCATATGAAAATATGTTTTATGATGTATTAAAAGGTATGAATTATTACGTATTGTAAATATTAATATTTTCTTTAAGAACTTGGTCAAATTTTAGTTGCTTTGACTTTTGAGAAAAGTTACTCGTTAATCCTTGAAACGGAGATAGTATACACACGTACATGTCGGTGTTTACAAGTATAGCGCGGTATCCAACACTCTGCCTCATATACGGTATCCAACTCTAACACGTTTTAACATTTCACTCTCGATCTAAACCAGTGCATACAAGATTTATATTGGTGCAAAACAGTCTAACATTTGTCGAGTGGCCGGCTTAGTGAACACATCATCTAGTTGATCTCCCGAGGATACGAACTTTACCTCCAAAGCACCAGAAGTGACCCGCTAATGCATAAAGTGGAAATCTTTACTATTAAATTTAAAGATGCGGTGGTGTGTTGTGTCACACTTCGAGATAATTATTGGAGAAATGCCACCGCAACAATAAACTAACCGTACCCCTCCTCTTTAGCTCATATCTATTCAACATGTAACAAACTTTTTTTATCCTAACAAACAATTGAAACCTCCTAGGAATGTGCGTGCCATTCCACGGCTACTAATGTTCCAAATGAGTAGGATAGTTACACATGTAGTTTCAACCGTGCTTGGCCGTCAGCCTTCTAATATTTGGCAGTGGCGCTGCCCGTGGCATCGGCGACCGTTTCATAGTAACACGCCGAGCAACGGCGGAATCAACGAAAACGGCGATGTACCTACTGTAACATGGCGAGCAGCACCTGCGGCATGGACATGCATGATGGCAACTGTCCTTTGTCGGTTGATTGCATCTCTTACTCATCGTCCAGGTATGTACAAATATAGCCATGTTTTTCTCAGTTCCCTCTTGGTTCTTCGTTTTCGTTTGAATTAATTTTAAACGCATCTCGTCCTGTGATATGTAGCCGCATCGTTTAAGCATGCAAACATACGCAACAACAATATCCGCTGGACCGGCCAACTTCTCCGCCGTCAAACACACAGCGGCGCTACCAGGCACAGCGGTGCCTGCTCATTCAGATTGCATCCACATGCATGGCTACCATGTTCGAACAATTAGCTAGCTTCATGGTTCGGTTTCTCTTAAGCAGTATACAGTTAGCTAGCTTGATGGTTCGGTTCCTCTTAAGCAGTATACAGTTAGCTAGCCTGATGGATACTAAGTACGCAGTATATATGCAAAATTAGTACATATTCCTTCAAAAAAATGTCCGTACATGCCTCTTTGAAAATCTGTATATTATCCCCCGTCAAAGTGTCCATAATGTTTTGCTGATCCAGTCCACGTGGTTCATAAGCAAACTGATTCAAACGGCATGCGCTTGTTTGTTATAGCTACTAATGTGTGCGTGGTGAGCTTAAGGGTATTTTTTTAGTTATGTGTAATATTTTGTTTCATAAATAAAAAACTGGTCAATTCGATTCTATCTATATGACCACTGGCCGGTTTACCCTAGAGCATTTCTCACATATGATCTATAATAGAACACCCAAAACAGGTGAACTAAAAATTTTAGATCATCAGAATGGTTGTTTTACATCACCTGTTCACTTTCTCATTTTCCAGATGATATAAAATAGATCACATATTTCAATCTCTCCCCCAACATTTTAATTAAAACTATGATCGTCACAAGCATATATATATATATATATATATATATATATATATATATATATATATATAACAATTACTTTGAAACTTCATCTAAAATCGATCAAAATAATTTGTAACCAAACTTCATCTAAAATTTATGATCATCACATTACCAACTAGAAATTTCTTTTTTATATAAAAATTTGATTTTCCTTTTTATTAGTGCAAAGAGAGAGCAAAATGTGTGCCTTTCTGTGAAGCAGCTACCAAAAATAAGGTGCACGGTGCCCCCATTGAAATTTTATCATAAAATAGACCCTATATGGTGGCCAATTACGGAATATGACAATTTTATTTCAAATTGAAACTATATTTGGAATTCTTTTTGAATTTCTACCAATTTTACTAAAATTTGAACTATAGATTTCATAAATATTGGTCCTAAATTTGGTAGAAAAATACATGGTGGTACTTGATAGTATGCTATGCACAATACATTACCAAACTTCAAAATTTCTGCCCTTAGTATGAATGGCACATTTGGCAAATTTGAACTGAACAAAAGAAAATTTAAAAAAATAAAATTCAGAAAAATCTCTTCACGACAAATGAATGACTTAGCTCGGCTTTCCACCCAGACGACCATCTTCATGGTCAAATCCATTACATAATTTGTTATAATCATCAAAAAATTGGCATAGCTGTACATCTTGGCATGCCAAACAACATTCCCAACTAGAGTTTCCAAGCTTTTCATTAGAAATGATTTTCCATTTTTTAGTGCAAAGAGAGAGCAAATTGTGTGCTTTTTGTGAAGAAGCTACCAATAAAAAGGTGTACCACGCCACCATTGAAATTTCTATGCAAAATTGACCTTATAGGATGGAAAATTACGTGATATGATGATTTATCTCAAATTATAGCTACATTTAGAATTATTTTTAAATTTCTACCAACTTTACTCAAATTTGAATGGTTTTGAATTTTGGGAGAAAATACGCGGATGTACCCTAATAGTATGATATGGATAATGAATGATCAAACTTTAAAAGTTATATATACCCCTTGTACGAACGGGAGAGTCGATCGGTAAATTTGAACTAAACAAAAGGAAACTCAAAAAAAAAAAAAACTTGCGCACAAATTCATTGCATGTGACTTCGTTCCTAGGAAAAACAACAAATTTGCAATATAATAATTTAGAAAAATCTCTTCACAAAAACTGCTATCATTTATGACTTAGCATTTCTTTTCTACCGAGATGACCATGCTCATGGTCAAATCCATTAAATACTTTTTTATAATCACCCTAATTTTGGCATAGATGTGCATCTTAACATGGCAAACAACATTACCAACTGGAATTTTCCATTTTTATACTCTCTCCAGTCCAAATGAATTGACTCTACTTTGTCTAGATATATATTTATCTAGATGTATTTTAGTGTCTAGATACATGCATATCTAGACAAAGTTGAGTCAAATGCTCACGATAGAGAAGAAAATAGGCTAATTTTAGGCTACCTAAACATCTTTATAATTTAGAAAACAGGGGTAGAATGTTTTCTTTAATGGCGTTGTACGTACACGGCGGATCGCATCCGATGAGAAATTGTTCTTTGCGAGAATGTAGAAGACAAAAGGAACGAATCCGTTGCATGTGGAATGAGTAGCATCCAGCCAATCAGATAGGATGAACCAAAAGGACCCACTGATCACTCTTTGGAATCCAGCCAAGCAGAGAGCAAAACTAAGCGCAGGCTAATGGCGGGTCACCTTGGGATCAAGTGACGTGGAGTAATAATGTACGTATGCCGAATTGGAGGGATGATAATACAGGGTCGCGCAGATGATTAATTACAACGGCATCACGTGCCACGTACATGCACACGTACTACTTAATTATATGACTCCACGGCTGCGTAATGTTTTGATACATACTACTTCCGTTTTAAGGCTTAAGGCGCACACGTTTTTCAAAATAAAGTTTGAACAAAAGAATTGAGCAACAAAATCTTGATTATATTACACATAATTAGTACTGTTGGATTCGTATTGAAAAATACTTTTCAGTGATACAAGTTTTATACAAAAACTCTTTACGTATATATAGTAATTCTTGGTCAAAGAAAAAACACGCAAAATGTAGACGCCTTAAGGCCTGGAACGGAGGAAGTAGGACATCAAAAAACCTAGTACCATCATTCAACACACCGGTAGTACTCCCTCCGTCTCAGTTTATAAGACTTACGCGTATTTCTAGGTTGATAAATTAACCAACTTAGCATGAGGTATATAAGATAAAATTTTTATTATAAGAAACTTCAAATGTTATATTTTCTAATGATATAATTTTTATATTATATAATTCATATTATATAGCTCATGTGGACGACCTAGGTATACGTCGTAAGTCTTATAAACTGGAATAGAGGTAGTAGTTAGTATACTCCAACATCAATCAATGGGCGGCTGAGTACTACCGCACCACACGGCTGCCTATATATATGACTCCACGGCTGAGTACTACCACCACACGCCTGCGCCACTACTACTAGTAGTACTACCTCCGTTTCGGTTTACACGTCCTACGCGTATATTTAGGTGATCAATTTGACCTATATAATTTAAATTATATAATATAAAAATTATATCATTAAAAAATACAAAGTCTAAAGTTTTTGGTGATATATTTTTTATAATATATACATCATATTAAGTTGCTCAATTTGACGACATAGAACTACGTGCAGGACTTGTAAACCGAAACAGAGGAAATAGTATACTTGAGCATCAATCAACAATGGACGGCGAGACGTCGACACTTGATTTCCTCGGCCGGCCGGTGTGTCGCCTAGTAGTAGACTTAAATGAAGCAATCCGCGTTGAAATTTTCATGCAAATTTGACCTTATAGAATGGACAATTACGTGATATGATGATTTATCTCAAATTATAGCTATATTTAGAATTATTTTAAAATATCGACCAACTTTACTCAAATTTGAACGGTAGGTATCGGTTCTGAATTTTGGGAGAAAATACGTGGATGTACCCAAATAGTATGATATGCATAATGAATGACCAAACTTTAGTGAGCCGGTCAACGTAGAGAGAAGTGTTTTTTTTTTGTGAGGCAAACTATGCATATCATTAAAGTACGAGATGTAGTAATGTGTAGAATGCGAGCATTAAAAATTCCACACAAGATAGTAGACTTATATAGGATGGACACAACCCACACGCGCGAGCGATTTTCTCATAAATAAATGTTATATGTTATCCGATGACAGTTCTGGCACGAGCCAGACAGCTTTCGGCTTCGTCGTCTGTTTCACTTAATCTCACTAGTACTACGTACTTACGCTTGTCCTAACACGAAGACCTGAATCAATGGAAGCGGAAATGTTAGGTTATACAGACAGCGATCCCGCAAGGCTTTGGTTATATAAAGCGGCGCACTCGGCCGTCAGTCGTTGCCCCTCACATACTATTACTAATCACAATCAATCAATCGTAGGAGTACCTCAACACGTGATCGGAGAGGCGGCTCTTGTCGAGGATGGTTATATAAAACGGGGTAGGCCTGGAGTTTTCCGGAGTTAGCGAGGGAGTTGACGCTGCGCTGGGCCCAGGCGGAGATTTCACAACTTCTGCCCACGTACGAGCCGCACGATCGGCGACGGACGATGGGGAGGAGGCGCGATTCAACCCAACTCCACCCGACGTGGCAGTGTGAAGCCCGGGGAGTCCGCCACGAACCTAGTCAGTGGCGGAGCTAGGGGGGTACGAGCAGGGGCCTTGGCCCCCCTATGTATATTGCAACAAGCTAAATTTTATATTAATCTTGGTCAAAAAACATTTTTTCAGAGGTAGTAATTACTATGATTGGTCCCCCTAATGGCTGATTACCATAGTAGGCCCCCCTTAAGCTATATTTCTGCCTCCGCCCCTGAACCTAGTATACTACTCCGTAGTACTGGTACTCCATGGGAGCTTGTCTTCTCATTAATGAAGTACTAGCACGTACGTACGCTACTTATGCGTGTGAGCTATGGACACAGCCCACACGCGCGAGCGATTTTCTCATAAATAAATGTTATATGTTATCCGACGACAGTTCTGGCACGAGCGAGGCAGCTTTCGGCTTCGTCGTCTGTTTCACTTAATCTCACTAGTACTACGTACTTACGCTTGTCCTAACACGAAGACCTGAATAAATGGAAGCGGAAATGTTAGGTTATACAGACACGAAGACCTGAATTAATGGAAGCTAGCCGACAATTGGCCAACAAGCAGCTATCATCATAAATGAAGCAACGCTAGCCTAGCTAGTTCCCACGCTCAATGATCCGACTGCCTTACCGCGCGCCCGGTGCGGGTCAGACTAGGCGTGGCGCCGTGCACTACAGGAATGGGAAGCTACGCCGACGGCCAGTCGCTACGCCGAGGCCAGCTCCGCCAAGCAGCCGTCGGCGTAGACTTGCCCTCGGCATATCCTAGCATACGCCGACGGCTGCCCTCGGCGTAGCTATTTTTTATTTTATCTCATTAAACTTTGAAAAATCATAACTAAATCATTCTAATTCGGAAAAATACAAATAATATATCAAAATTTGCAGAAAAATAAGACCTATCTATCTACACTCAAATATTACACATTTATAAATAAAAATTAAGTAAAACATAAGACATTATATATAGTTTAAAACGAGCATAAAAAATTCAAAAATGATCGAAACAATGCGAAACCTTCGCGTGGTGTTATATTATGTGACATAGTTAGAAGGAAAAATATCAAACTTGGTATATTGATTATGTCTCAAAGAAACCTTCACAAAATGACCTATCTCATTCGAGGTTTCTTGGCTTTCGGGTCAAATGACCAATGTTATGGCTAGAATCAAGGCATAGTTTGTGATAATGTGCCCATATTGTGCATACACATGCATCATGGGATGACGAACAATGTTGCACGAGAAAGTTTTCCTTTTCGTCGCACCAAAAAGCCATTTCTCATTTTCTGAGCACAAAAAACGGACGATTTTGTAAAGCAACCACCAAATGGCTAATTCAAAATGGTACCACCATATTTTACAAAAATACTATACCACCTTATATAGACAATGTCCCAATAGGGGAACCCGAAATCTTTCCGTCCACCTCTGGTGAAAAAGACAAATTCCTGCCGAATCGGCAGAAAGTGGGTCAGATATGAACTACAGGTAGATGATCCGATGTTCATGTTTTTTTACAAAAATCATTTTTAGGTTCACAATATGCTATTTTATCAAAGACCCAATGCAAGTTTAGCGAGGCTCGGCCCCGAGCTAAGAATCTTCATGCCCGCCGTTCGACAAAGTTTGACGATAGTTTAAAACGGGCATAAAAAATTCAAAAACGATCGAAACAATGCGAAACCTTTGCGTGGTGTTATATTATGTGACATAGTTATAAGTAAAAATATTAAACTTGATATATTGATTATGTCTCAAAAAAACCTTCACAAAATGACCTATCTCATTCGAGGTTTCTTGGCTTTCGGGTCAAATGACCAATGTTATGGCTAAAATCAAGGCATAGTTTGTGATAATGTGCCCATATTGTGCATACACATGCATCATGGGATGGCGAACAATGTTGCAGGAGGAAGTTTTCCTTTTCGTCGCACCAAAAAGCCATTTCCCATTTTCTGAGCACAAAAAACGGACGATTTTGTAAAGCAACCACCAAATGGCTAATTCAAAATGGTACCACCATATTTTACAAAAATACTATACCACCTTATATAGACAATGTCCCAATAGGGGAATCCGAAACCTTTCCGCCCACCGTGAAAAGATAAAATTCTGCCGAATCGGCAGAAAGTGGGTCAGATATGAACTACAGTTACATGATCCGATGCTCATGTTTTTTTACAAAAATCATTTTTAGGTTCACAATATGCTATTTTATCAAAGATCCAATGCAAGTTTAGCAAGGCTCGGCCCCGAGCTAGGAATCTTCATGCCCGCCGTTCGACAAAGTTTGACGATAGTTTAAAACGGGCATAAAAAATTCAAAAACTATCGAAACAATGCGAAACCTTCGCGTGGTGTCATATTATGTGACATAGTTATAAGTAAAAATATTAAACTTGATATATTGATTATGTCTCAAAAAAACCTTCACAAAATGACCTATCTCATTCGAGGTTTCTTGGCTTTCGGGTCAAATGACCAATGTTATGGCTAGAATCAAGGCATAGTTTATGATAATGTGCCCATATTGTGCATACACATGCATCATGGGATGGCGAACAATGTTGCAGGAGGAAGTTTTCCTTTTCGTCGCACCAAAAAGCCATTTCCCATTTTCTGAGCACAAAAAACGGACGATTTTGTAAAGCAACCACCAAATGGCTAATTCAAAATGGTACCTCTACATTTTACAAAAATACTATACCACCTTATATAGACAATGTCCCAATAGAGGAATCCTAAACCTTTCCGTCCACCTCTGGTGAAAAAGACAAATTCCTGCTGAATCGGTAGAAAGTGGGTCAGATATGAACTACAGGTACATGATCCGCTGCTCATGTTTTTTTACAAAAATCATTTTTAGGTTCACAATATGCTATTTTATCAAAGATTCAATGCAATTTTTCCTTTTCATCGCACCAAAAAGCCATTTTTCATTATCCGAGCGCAAAAAGGGAATTTTCTAAAGCAACCACCAAATAAATAATTCAAAAATTGAGGGTTTGTGATTAGTTGATATGGATATCATATTTGGATTCCTCTCATTTTTCTGATCAATTTAGACATATTATTTGTTAAATTCCGATTTATAGATTTAAAGATATTAATTATTCCATATTAAATAGAAAAATACAAAAAAAGTAAAATTATTATATTTTTATTTCAATTCAATAATATTTTTACTTATTCATTAATGTTTATTTAAATAATTGTTTGTAATTTCAAAAAATACAAACATGTGACATGTTGATATAAGTGTTAATAGGATTGATATCATAGTATTGACAACAATGTATGAATTACTTTGCGGAAACAGATTCTGAAAGAACGAGGAAGTTAAGCGTGCTAAAGCTGGAGTAGTATTAGGATGGGTGACCTTCCGGGAAGTTCGACCAAGACTGCAATTTAATTAAATATTAAGTGTAATTAGTGTTAAAAATGTTCAAAGTGAGAGATTAATGAGTCAAACAATTCAAAGATTCAAAAATTAAGAAAAAAATAAAATAAAAAATTTATTTTTTTTAAAAAAATATTTTTGCAACCTGTCGACAAGCTATGCCGACGGCCGCTACGCCGACGGCATTGCCCTCGGCGTAGCATACGCCGACGGCATTTTGATACGCCGACGGCCTCTATGTGCTCCGCCGAGGGAGCCCTTTGCCGAGGAGGCTACGCCGAGGCAGCCGTGGCGTCAGCATACGCCGAGGGCATTTTAGGCTACACCGACGGCTTTTGCCCTCCAGATGCTGGCGATCTGTAGTGGTGTCAGGATAGTGTCTGGTGCTCGTCCTTCTTTTGGTGTTGGTAATGTCCGATCCGAGAGAAAAAAAATGTGTGCCAGAGTAATCAATCGGCCTTGTATATATTCCCTCCGTTTGCAAATAAATGTACATCTAGCATTTTAAATTTATCTAAAAAAATTGTACATCTATAATACCAAGACACTAAATAAATACAATTAGCTTCTCGTAATCACTCCCCCACTTCATCCTCCAATCTCTCTTCTTCTCCTCCATATCATCCACCAATCCTCACTCTTCTCCTTTCTTTATAATAGATAGAGCCTCATAAAAGAAGAGAGAAAACTAATTTATCTAGTATTCCTAGATTTACACTTATTTACGGACGGAGGGAGTACATGTACTAGTATTGTGCACCGTCTACCACAACGGCATGTATGCATCAATGCAGCGGCAACGTGACGTAGCTAAAAAAGGGAGTAATGTACGACGTATGCCGAATGGGAGGGATCGATACTACATGGTCGCGCAGATGATTACAAGGGCGTCACATGTCACGCACTTTACATGCATACTCTCTCTCTCTCTCTCTCTCTCTCTCTCTCTCTCTCTCTCTCTCTCTCTCTCTCTCTCTCTCTCTCTCTCTCTCTCTCCGCGGTTGTTCATTTCCATTGCAGTTCTTTTAAACTTTGTTACTTGAGACTATTGACCTGACAATGTGTCAATCTGTCCAACTAAATTAACCAAGTGACTGAGAATTATGTCATATCCTTCCTGTCGGATCAGTTCTTGTTATATTGAAAGAGAGAACTCGACCTGTCAGGCTACCGTAAACTGCATCAGTGGACATTACACCACGCGCTTCCATTGTAGTTTCCTTTAAATTACTACACGGTGTTCTCTTTAAATTACTTCCATTGCGGTTCCTTTTAAATTGCTATATTATTTTCAAGAATGCAAGATAAGTAAGAGTGTTATATTTTCTGTCCAACGAACCTATGTATGCGCCTGAAATATAGCCAATTGATGGGCTTATAGCTCCTATGCGACGTCTTTACATGGAATTGGAAGGAAAGCGACATCGTTGAAAAGAATAGCTCGCATGCGACGGTTGTGAGGCAGCTAATATCCCAGGGCCACACGGGCCTTAAAACGGTCGTAAGGACACATTTAACTTTGTTCCAATATTAGGGTTAAGCCAAACCGGTTGGTTGGGACAGCCAGTCAAACCAACCGCTTCCGACCGAGAGCGCGCGTAACACTGACTGTAGCTTCCCCGACGGCGGCGGCGGACCTCACCCATCGTTCTCGGCACCGGCGGCGGCGGCACGGCAATTAATTTAGGCGGCGGCGCTTTCGTTCGACGACGAAGGTGGTGAGTGCCATTTGAAAGCTAATTCCTCTCCCATTCTTCTCAATTCGAGATCTGAGCGTGCCCATTGATGCTAGATTGTGGAGGCGAGGGTGTGCTGAACGGGGCGAGGGGGAACGATATGGAGCATGGAGAGGGGACTTCTAATCGGTATATCCCGTATCTCTGCACTTAATTTCTCTAAGGTTGAGCTCTCTGTTCGCTTCCGCTAGCTCACAGTGCCCGCCAAAAACAGGGGAGACGATGTTGCGCGCCAAACCTTCGAATTTCGCATCAATTTCTTTCCCTCTAGGGCTGTTTTAGTTGATGGCAGCACGCAGATCATTGAGAGAGACACGGTTGTTAAATGGGAGGTGGAATTAGAACATGTTGATCCCCAAGAGCTAATAAACATGGGAGAGGAGGCGAAGGAAAATGGTGGAAAAAATTGGGGATAGTGTGGTTTGGGGGCCAGAGCAAGAAGTTTCTTTGTTACGATTTGATGATTGTAAATGTGACTATGTTAGGGTTGAGACAGGGGAACATATAGTTGATGAAATCGATGAGCGAAACGGTTGGACAAGCAAAACTGTTCTGTTTTTAGCAGAGCTCATTGATCTGAAACCTGATTCGAGGGTTGGATATGTGGCCTCGAAGCTGGCTGCTCAGATGGTCGAGGATGATTGGGCTGCACAAAGGCAAGTAATGCCTATACTTACTGAGTTGGAAGTGTTAACAGTGGAGGATGATGATGCTAATGCACAAGGGGAGGCTGCAGATGGTAATGCACAAAGGATTGTAACTATTGATTGGAATTCAGTTGAGATACATGACCGCACTGATTTGGTCATTGCACCAATAGATGACATTGAAATGGCAAAGCTTTTTGTCATTCCTATAGATGACAGAGACAAGGAGAAGAAGAGGGATGAAGCTGCAAATGATGGTGACAACCATTTAAGAGATGAAGAGGCAGATATAGATCTAGAGTTGTTGGAAAATGCTGCAGTTCATGTAGATGATGCACATGATGATGAGCTAGTAACAGTTTATGACAAAGAGGATCCAGTTATTGAAGTTGGGAGATTTTTTCCAAGCATGGATGAATTCAGGATGTGTTTCAGGACATATGCAACAAACGTGAGTTTGCTACCAAGACTATGTGGACTGATAAAGAAGTTCTATGCAAAATGCATAGGTTATGATGGTGGTGCCAAGCCTTGCAAGTGGTATATATCGCTAGACGCCAACGATGGAAGGACAATAAGAGTGAATCAAATTCCAAAACCTCATACTTGCATTACAAGTTCTCAAACAGTTACAAAGATGACATCACAATTATGGGTTGCGAAAAAGATCAAGCCCATTTTAGCCACAACACCAAACAAAGACCGCAAAGAGACTGAAAATAGACTTGGAAAAGCGGTACCCATTGTGAATTATACTACGATTGTGGAAGGCAAAGCAAAGGGCAATGAAAGAGCTATATGGTGATTGGGCAAATACCTTTTCAATGCTTTATAACTTCAAAGGTATAGAGAAGAGGTCACCGGCGGTGTTGTGGAGATAGATACCGAGGTAACGGCCGATGGGAAAGTCTTCTTCTTAAATTCTTCATGGCTTTAAAGCCTTGCATCGATGGCTTCAAAGCAGGTCATCCATATTTGAGTATAGACTCATCTTTCTTGATCGAAAGTGGAATGGTCAACTAGCGACATGCAATGCTTTAGATGGACACAATTGGATGTTCCTCAGTAGCTATTGGCATGTTTCATCGAGATGAGGCATCATGGACATGGTTCATGATGCAGTTGAAAAGAGCATAGGGGCTCTCCATTGGCGTGCACAGATGCATGTAAAGGTTTAGAAAATGCAGTGAAGATTGTTTTCCTCATGCCGAGCAAGGGAGTGCTTGACCATATGTGGATGAATTTGACCAAAAATTCAGAGGAGATGATTTTGGACGCATGTGGCTGACAAGATCTTACCAGTGCACACATTCATATCACCTTGAGAAGATTAAGGCGGCATGCTCGAGGAGGATAGGGTCAAGTTTTGTACATGGTTGGAAACCTACCATTCTCTTTTATGGCAGTGTCGGTTTTAACATCGCCATCAAATGTGATCATATCAACAATAATTTGGCGTAAAGTTTCAACAACAAAGTGAAGGAGTTAAAAGACTTGCTGTCCATGACATGGTTGACGATCAGGATCATGATCATGAGGTTGTGGGAATTGAGAAGAAGGCTTGGTGATGTTCTTCAAGGAGATAAGCTTCACGATGTTGTGCAGCAGTGGTCAACAGAGCGAAATCTTGCACATTTGCGTGTTGAGAAATCCTCATTGTGGGGTCTTTGAAGTCGAGATACAAAGATCGGCAGAGGCATGTTGTTGACACTCAATTGCATGAATGCACATGCCTTGAGTGGCAACACACTAGGAAGCCTTGTGAGCATGCCATACTTTTCTTGGCCTCCAAACACAAGCTAAATATGCACCCATATTTGCATGAGTATTATTTTGTAGCAAAATTCAAGGCTGCATATGGAACACCAATTCCAGACTTACAGATCGCCTCATGGCTGAAGTGGACATTCAGTTCTCCTTGTGTCCTCCTTTGATGAAAAGAAAGGTTTGGCAGCCCAAGCAGAGTAGATTCAAGGCTTGGTTTGAGAAAGGTGGGAGCAGCAAGAAGGAAAGAAAGATGAAAAGAAAGATGCCAAGCCAAAAGGGCCCAAAAGGTAACAAGAATAGATGCAAACTGTGAAGAACTTGGACACCGAGCTGGCTCTACCAAGTGCGTATACACCTTTGAAAAGCCAAAGTATGTTCATCCAAAATCTATCCCATTTCTTGTTGATGATTTTTCTCCCCATCTAACTTGCTTGTTTTCGGGAGGAAGCGTGGAGAAAAGGCCCACCTCTTGTTGTTGACGAATCTTTGGCGATGAAAAGGGCAAGAATCAATGGCCAAAGAAAGAAGAGAACTAACCATCATGTTTGGTCACTGAGGTGCAATCTGAACTTGTTTTGGAGGATGATGCAAACCGTTGAGGCTTTAGGGCACACCGCTTTTGATTTGGAAGCTCTGTGCAAAATGAGGGGCAAAATGAGCACATTGTTGAGGCTCTAGTGCAAAATGATCCTGTTGTTGAGGCTCTGGTGCAAAATGAGCTGTTGTTGAGGCTCTGTGCAAAATGAGCCTGTTGTTGAGGCTCGTGCAAAATGAGCCATTGTTGAGGCTCTGGTGCAAAGCCACCAAGTTGTTGAGGCTCTGGTGCAAAGTGACCATGTTGTTGAGGCTCACGTGCAAAGTGACCATGTTGATGAGGCTCGGATCATGATCATGAGGTTGTTGAGGAGGTGCAGGAGGTGAAGGAGACTCTTGGACGTGTGGGGACGCCTTGAGATGGTAATGGTAAGAAAAGAAGAGCATAAACCTATTGTGGTGTGAAACTTGTGAAGGAGAAGAAAACGAGGGTAAGAAGAGCCAAAAGAAATAGACATTTGTTATTGTAAACATTTGTTATTGTAAACATTTGACACTTGTTGTTGTAATAATTTGGCACTTGTTGTTGTAAACATTTGTTATTATAATAATTTGTCACTTGTTGATAATTTGGACAAAATTCAAATATGATGGTAAATTTGAATTTCAACATATGTAGCTATGTCACTTTTCTATGTTTGTATGAGCTTCCAACGTTTTTCTCATATGTACAATACAACTCATCCTCACCCGATCCCTTTTGTGAAGTACAACTCACCTCACCCAAAATGGGGTAGGAATGGGCTCCAAAGCTAGGTAAACCATCCCATTTCTAAGCAAGTTTTTTCACCATTTCTAAAACCAAGTTAGATATTTTCCTCGAACTATGTCACATAACATGACACCATGCGAAGGTTTTGTATTTTTTGATTTTTTTGAATTAGTTATGCACATTTGAATGTCTGGTCAAACTTGAAGGGTTTTCATAAATATTCTTAGCTAGAAATTTGAGGCTCGCAAAACTAGCATTGGATCTCCGATGAAATAGCATGTTGTGAACCTAAAATTATTTTTACAAAAATCATCAAGATGGAATCATGTACCGTAGTTCATATCTTACCACTTCCGGTAGATTCGGGGATTTGTCTTTTCACCGGGGATGGAATAAAAGGTTTGAGATACTCAGGTTGGGAAATTGTACATTCTAGGTGGTCTAGTATTTTGAAAAATAGGATGTTACCATTTTGAAACTTCAATTTGGTGGTTTCACAAATCCCCCCTCTTCGGCTTTCGGAAAATAGAAAATGATTTTCTGCATCGAAAAGGAAAACTTTGTGCTACAACATTGTTAGTCATCCCATTATAGACATGCATGCCAAATATGGGCACATTATCACAAACTATGCCTTGATTCTAGCCATATCATTGGTCATTTGACCAAAGCCGAAAACCCTGAGGAGATAGGTCATTTTGTGAAGGGTTTTTTGAAATATGATCAATAGACCAAGTTTGATATTTTTCCTCACAACTATGTGACATAACATGACACCATGCGAAGGTTTTGTATTTTTTTGATTTTTTTGAATTAGTTATGCACATTTGAATGTTTGGTCAAACTTGTGAAACCCCGTTGACTGCATCCTAAACCCCGCTAACCCTAAGGCCGAATGAGGACCGTAGATCTAACCCTAGCGCGACACTGTGGCCGTCCGATCGCGTCTTCTAGAAGGATTCCGGTGGCTGGGCGATCCGTGGAAGGGCTTGTTACGCAACTGATTGGTTGGCGTCTCTTAGAAGGATTTCGTGGCTAGCTCTTGGCGATCCGTGGGATGGATGATTACGGAATCGATTGGCTTCATCGTTTTTACGCAACAGCGTGGCATGCGAGGGTGCGGGCGGGCTGCACCATGCGGGCATGCAACTGCCCTAAGCGTCATGATCTAGCTATTTTATCCAACAATACGCAGTATATTTACTCCTCCGTCGCATTAAATAAGTTTACGTGTAACAACTTTCTCCAATCAAACTTACTCCCTGTTCATTGCAATAAATGAGACTTTGCATGATACCACATCTATGTAATTTTGGCTTGTGGATAGCCTTAGGCTGGTCATAGTGCTAAGTAACTAAGACTAGTAACTTGCACATGTTACTAGTTGATGTTACTACCTTCATAGTGGGTGATAACATATGTATGGTGTCATGTAAGAGCTAATTAATTAGGTTGTAGACTCATATGATCTTGGTATGTGTGATGTTATGGTAACTAGCTAAGTTACTACCTCTCTCTCTCTTTCTTCATTAATTGTCATGCCATGTCACCAATTTGCCTAATTGGCATTGCATGTACATGCATGTTACTACCTAAGTTACTCCCACTATGACTAGTCTTATGGACTACTTTTTGGCTTATGGATAGCCTTATGGATTACATAGTGGATGCCCAAGTGCATTGGAAAGGTAGAAGTACATTTTTTGTGGACAAATTTTGAAGCCAAACGTACACTTATTTGTGGACAGAGGGAGTATGCATGTCACTATGACCAGCAGAAAAAATATCAAAATCTAAAATATGTAATAAATATAACGTCTGACATTGGCACACTCGAGACCGTTGGACCGAGCGTGGCATGCGAGCGCCTGGCGGGCGGCTGCACCATGCATGCAGCATGCGGTCGAAAGTGCGAGGGGTTATGTAGGGGTTCGTAGCATGGAAAACAAAAATTTTCTATCGCATCAAATAGACAAGCCAAGATCTATCTACTAGATTGTAGCAACGAGTCGATAGAGGAACTCACCCTCGAAGATTCCAAAGCGGTTAACGAGAGCAGATTCTCGTGGGTGATGTAGTCGTACACTTCCGATCTCAAGATCGTGAGACGATCCTTCCGTATTGCGTTCCGCAGCGCCTTGATCGGTCACACGTTCGGTGACGAAGACCTTCCTCTCCCTTGTTCCAGCAATGGAGGTTGTAGCACTCTCTCGCGATTCCGCAAAGACAACGGCGTGGTACCGGAAGTAGGGGAAATCCCGAGGCTTAAGCCGGTGCGAGTATGGTGGAGCTTTATGAGAGGCTATTAGTGGTCTAGTAATTAGACACACCAATTAGAAGGCTCTAAACCAATTAGAAGGCTCTAAACCATGGCTAAAGCAATTAGAAGCTCTAAACCAAAACGGCTCTAAACAGGAGGTAGAAGATAGGAACTTATGTGTCTCTAGGAGGAGCCCTCCTTTTATGGGAGGGTGTCTTGGCCAGGGGAGGAGGAGTCCTCCCAACTCGGCCTAGGGCTGGGCGCCCGGAGGAGTCCAACTCCTCCTCCGGTTGGTTCCAACTCCTCTTGCTTGTTTCCCACAGTTTCTTGTTTTGGCTTGACTTTCAAATGGACATTTGACTTTTCTGTTTAGGATTCAATTTAATCCTTTATTTGGGACAGCAAGAACACTTAGTACATGATGCAATCATTCCAATATGTAATGACACATTCATGTACCCTTCCCCCAGTGCGGACAATCCGAACCTTCTAGAACATTCCCGATGAAAACACTAATCATTCCCGAACTCAAACGGGACTTTCCTTATATGAATCTTATTCTCCGGACCATTCGGATCACCTCGTGATATCCTGGATCCCATCCGAGACTCGAACAACATTTGGTCTCTTTCTCATAATACCATAACTACTCAAACAACGTCGAATCCTTATGTGTCTCCCTACGGTTCGTGAATTATGCGGACATGATCGAGACACTTCTCCGAACAATAACCAATAGAGGAATCTGGAAATTCATATGGCTCCCACATATTTCTACGATTACTTTGCGATCGAATGAACCACTTACATACGATACCAATTTCCCTTTGTCTCACGATATGTTACTTATCCGAGGTTATGATCGTCGGTATCTCCGCATACCTAGTTCAACCTCGTTTACAGATAAGTACTCTTTCTCGTTCCGTGATATGTGATCCCTTGCGCCCAAGTCACATGCTTGCAAGCCAATTGGCTGACCTACCACCGAGAGGGCCCAGAGTATATCTATGCGTCATGTGGATGGACAAATCCCACTCTTGATCCATGTGTTTCAACCAATACTTTCCGAACACTTAATGCCACCTTTATAGCCACCCGATTACGGTGTGGTGTTTGATGTCATCAAAGCATCCATCCGTAAAGGTGATATGCATGATCTCATGGTCGAAGGAATTAGGTTACTATGTATCAGAAAGCATATAGCAATTGAACTATTGAAATGACTTGATATTTATGCTACGCTTATCTATAGGAGTATGTCCACCATATCATTCTCCTAACGATATGATCCTGTTGTTAATAACATCTCTATGTTCATGATCGTGAAACCATGATCATATATTAACCAACAAGCTAGTTTAACAAGAGGCTTTACTAGGGACTCTTATTTTAGTTTACAAATCACACAAGTATTAATGTTTCCGGTTAATACAATTTTAGCATGGTATGTAAACATTTATCATAAGTGTGAAGATATGTTAATAACCACTTTATTATTGCCTCTTGGGCATATCTCCAACAGTCTCCCACTTGCACTAGAGTCAATAATCTAGTTTCAAACCTTTGTGTATTCAACACCTATGGCTTTACGGTGTTGTATGTACACGATTGCTAGTGGTCAACTGATCTCCGGATCTTGACATTTCCAGGTCCGTGTGTAATTGCATGTCTTTGCGTCTCTACGCATCACTCATTCTCTAATGAGATGGCTTTGTATGAATTTGGTCATTCGGTGTGACCTTTAGTTCTTTGGGGTTAAAACATGTTGATAATATTGTCGCACAATATATCTTCATAGTATTATCCCTCTGTGAACTACACCTAGTTTGATAACAAACTACTTGACACAAATGCCCTCTTTTGCTGCTATAATAGCAGTCATATACTTAGCCTTTTGTTGTAGTATCTGTCACAATGTCTTAACTTTGGAACTCATCCAAATCCATTATGGAACTCACATTCCATTATATTGTGCCACCCTTAGTTTAGATTGAGATAAACTTAATTTGTACTTTGTGACAAAACTAGTATCAATGTAGTACTTTTACAATGAACTAACCATCTATTTGTCACTTCTACAAATATTATACTCTTAGTTCTTCCAAAAGATCATAAGAATATCCTTACTATTGTCCAATGATCATCTTATGAATCATTCTGGTATATGCTCACAACATTTAGAGCATAGGACATATCTGATTGGTACATATCACAGTATGATATAAATACTCTTTGTGATTTTATACATCAAGTATCAATCTATACTTGATTATTTGTTTCACTTTACCAAATGTCAATACACTTGAATATATCATCAACATTGAACTTATTCAATCCTTTCTGTGTGACAAGAACCTCTCTTGTAGTTTCTATATTGAACTCATTCAATATCTTGTTTATGTACTTCGGCACAACCATATTAGCGTCTATTGATGCTAAATATTTGGTTTTTCTAAGTCTTTCATCGAGATGAAATTCTTATCTTATGTTAATAAAAGATACATCACTTCCAATCAACAATATGTCTCCTACATAATGTATTAGAAATATGTCTTAGCGCCCCACTTAATTTCTTGCAAATGCAAGCATCTTCATTGTCTCGATGAATTTAAACTCTTTTAACAATTTCATCATTGTGAAGATTCCAACTCATGATGCTCACTTCAACCATTGAAGTTTGCATATGCTTTTAGCATCCTTTGAATTAACAAAACCCTATGGACCGTGTTATGCACATGTCCTAGGTAACGATTCTATTAGAAGAACTTGTTTTGTTTATTCAACTACCATATAACAAATTATATGTAGTGGTTGCTACATTAATCCGTCTAGACTAAATATCACTATGACAGATCAAATCTTGTCATAGTCAACCCTTGAACATTGTTGTGAACTCTTTCCCAACATGTCGACTATTTCATAGATGTGAAACATCCATGTCTATTTCTTTATAGATCCAAACACAACTGTAAGGTCTTACACCTTTCTTGAGGGTCCTTCAAGTTCAAAACTTGATTTTTTTTTTATTCGTGTATGGAACTATCACGGATTTTATGGCTTTCAAGCCATTAGACGGAGTCAGGGCCCATCATCGCTTCTTTGCATGTAGTCGGTTCATTATTCTCAAATAATGATTCAACCCTCAAATCTTGGTATTTGATTGTTTACCCGACCTACTTGTTTCAATAGGAACTTAGATCTCCGTGATCACAACCTTTGAGACACGTGAGCCATGAGCATTGTTGCTGCCTCCGGAACACTTTTCGCTATGCAACTCTGCACATATAGCTAAGGTTCTTTCAACCTTATCAAAGTTCTATTGTCCTCCCACTTAACTTTTCACGAAAAATTCCTTCTTAAAGAAACTTGACGTTCTAAGCGACAAACACTTTTGTCTCCGGTGTTATGGAGAAATACTTAACAAAGACAGATTCATCCAACTTTGGTTGCAAACATCTTTCTTATGTATAGCATACCAATGTTTAAGAAAGGACTACTTGGGTTTTATCCCAAACCATAACCTTATATGGTGTCATTTCAACGGATTATGATGGAGCTCTTTTCAGTGGAAAAACGGTAATCTCTAAAGCTTTTAATTTTTAAAATATAATGGCAGTTTTATAAATTATACCTTTGATCTTACCATGTCAAACAAGGTTTAATTACATATCTCGAACGCTCCATACTCTTATGGTGTTTCGGGAAAATGCAAATCCATGGAACGATTCCTTAAATCTTAGGTATTATGCTAAACTCTGTAACTCAAATATCTTCCTTTATGATCTTTATCATAAACTGTTTATATTCTTGTTACAATGATTTTGCACTTCATCTTGAAAGTCTTTTGAACTCTTCAAATATTTCACACTTCATCCTTATTAAGTAAATATTCATATATTCACTCAAATTTTCGGAGAAAGCATATGAAGTTGAAATCCATCGCTCTTGACTACACATAATGGACTTCGTACAACAATATGTACAAATTCCAATAAGCTAGTCATTCGTTCCCTTTTGGCCTATGAACGAAGTTTTAATTATCTCTAGGAAAGTTTCACAAGCGTCATTTGATCAAAATCAAAAGACTCCAAAATTCCATACATATGGAGTTTCTTCATGTTTTCTTTCCAATATAATTTAAACGATGTCACTTCCTAAGTGATCTTTTCAATCAATTTGTCTTCGACATTTTTAGCACTAGTTTTATGGATGTGATTTCTCCAACGAGATTTTGTGAATCATCCATCTTTTATGGATTACGGCAATTATTTGAACAACCCTTTTGTTCTCATAATACCTGATAAAACAAATCTTGAAGGCAAGCTTTGATACTTAACGAGCAACACAATAACCCTTTATTTGTTCTCGATGAACATCATCACATATTCTTTTGCTAGTTACTTAGGCCATTGTAGTTCATGAATTCTGTTGTTTCGTATGACGATTCATACCAACAAATTCAGTATTAAATACTTAAGAACCACATTGTTTAATAAGCAAAAAAATATAGCCATAACATGTATATCATCTATATACTTAAACTGAACAATTCTAGTCTTTTCCTTTCTACCATATATTTATGAGATTCTCTTTCAGTATTTCCTATTCTGTTTGAAAGAATCTATCAACATCAACAGTGGAGTCATACATATGACATATAGTCCAAAGCGTGTATAGTTAAATACCAATGTCTTTGGACTTGCACTTTGAAGTAGATCACCATCATCAAATGTTTGGTGTTCTTTTAAATTCCTTTCTTTAGTAATCTCTTGGTGTAGTAAACATTTTACCTACATCAAATATTCACCCTTAACATGGAATCGTCCATGATCAAGCTACTTTTAGCTTATAACAATGAATTATGAGTATAATGTTGCTATCCAAAACCTTTTGGAGGATCAGGACAACGAGTGTCTCCAACCTTTTGCAAATTCTCATCAAATATGAGAACATGACTTTTGCCATATTATACTCTATCATGTTGCAACCAAAACTTTGTTTCAGATATCACAATATCTTCCACACATCATGGTTTCAAATAACTCTTTCGGATCCTAGATAACCTTGATATTAAGAGAATTCTTTGAATATCAAGAATCATGGAGACAAACATGATACTCATATACTAACTCTTGGAATTGTCACTCTTGATTTAATACCAATTATTAAACTTCATGGAGTAACCGAACTTCTTGAAAGTTTGCAATAGGACTTTTAAACTTTATATTAACACTTCAAAACAATACGATACCAGTTTAAAAAGTAAATTAACCAGAATTATATAGTTCTATCATCTCAATTATAACTAAGCGTACGGTGGTAAACGGATGCCAATGACTACAACAACTATGCAAATTCACTTTGATTTAGTTTATGATAAATTGAGTTCTAATTAATAATCAAATTAATCTAGGCGAACTCCAACTCAAAACAATATCCCTCACATTGTTTTAGTGATCACACGAACCAAATCCACCACATCAAAACCGATCATCACGAGAGTTGATATAGCTTCAATGGCGAACAATCGACATGTTCATCATATCTACTATATGACTCATGCTCTACCTTTCGGTAATCCGTGTTCCTGAGGCCATGTCTGTACATGCTAGGCTCGTCAAGATCAAACCTTAGTTTCTGCATGAGCAAATCTGGCTTGCTCACGTTGTATACACTTGCAGAATCTAGCACACCCGATCATCACGTGGTGTTTCGAAACAACAAGCTTTAGCAACGGTGCTAACTAAGGGTGAACACTTTATGATTTGAAATTCATGTGCATGAGGGATCATCTTATAATGCTACCGCCTACTAAGCAATACAAGATGCATAAAGGATTAACATCACATGCAATTCATAATATGTGATATGATATGGCCTTTCTTCTTTGTGCTTCCGATCTCCATCTTCCAAAGACGAACATGATCTCCATCATCACCGGCATTGCATCAAGGTCAATGACGCCTCTCCATGGTTGTCGTCCACCGGCTTCAACTATTACAACTACTTTGAATAGACACGCGGGTCTTAACATAAATTAAAGACAACCATATGGCTCTCCGCCGTTGCCAACTTACAATAAGGAACATTGCATACATCATATATAATCACAATCATGGCCATATCACATCACAAGACACCCTGCAAAACAAAGTTAGACGCCTCTACTTTCTTTGCATATTTTACGTGGTTTGGGGCTTTCAATAAGTGTCGTTCTAACTTACGAACAAGAACCACAACATTGATACTAGTATTGTCAATCACCCGTTGTAAATTGGATCTTAACTATGCTAGGAGAAACAGGCACCCGCAAAGCCACTTATGCAATACAAGTTGCATGTCAAGCGTGGAGCAAGTCTCATGAACGATGTCATGTAAGGTTAGCCCGGGCCGCTTCTTCCCAACATACCGCAAGATACAAAGTACACAAGAAGCAATCGACAATAAAAGCATCAACGCCCACAATGACCATTGTGTTCTACTCGTACAACAGATCTACATATAGACACGGCTCTGATACCACTGTAGGGGTTCGTAGCATGGAAAACAAAAATTTTCTATCGCATACAAACAGACAAGCCAAGATCTATCTACTAGATTGTAGCAACGAGTCGATAGAGGAACTCACCCTCGAAGATTCCAAAGCGGTTAACGAGCGATTCTCGTGGGTGATGTAGTCGTACACTTCCGATCTCAAGATCGTAGACGATCCTTCCCGCCATGCTCCGGCAGCGCCCGCAATCGGTCACACGTTCGACTTTTCGAAGACCTTCCTCTCCCTTGTTCCAGCAGCGGAGGTTGTAGCACTCTCCTCGCGATTCCGAAGACAACGGCGTGGTACCAAGTAGAGGGAAATCCCAGAGGCTTCGCTTAAGCGGTGCAGTATGGTGGAGCTTTATGAGAGAGGCTATTAGTGGTCTAGTAATTAGACACACCAATTAGAAGCCTCTAAACCAATTAGAAGGCTCTAAACCGCAGGCTAAAGCAATTAGAAGCTCTAAACCAAAACGGCTCTAAACCGGAGGTAGAAGATAGGAACTTATGTGTCTCTAGGAGGAGCCCCGCCTCCTTTTATGGGAGGGGTGTCTTGGCTGGCCAGGAGGGAGGAGTCCTCCCAACTCGGCCTAGGGCTGGCGCGCCGGAGGAGTCCAACTCCTCCTCCGGGTTGGTTCCAACTCCTCTTGCTTGTTTCCAGTTTCTTGTTTTGGCGGTTTGACTTTCAAACCGGACATTTGACTTTTCTGTTTTAGGATTCAATTTAATCCTTTATTTGGGACAGCAAGAACACTTAGTACATGATGCAATCATTCCAATATGTAATGACACATTCATGTACCCTTCCCGAGTCCGGACAATCCGAACCTTCTAGAACATTCCGATGAAAACACCTAATCATTCCCGAACTCAAACGGGACTTTCCTTATATGAATCTTATTCTCGGACCATTCCGGATCACCTCGTGATATCCTGGATCCCATCCGAGACTCGAACAACATTCGGTCTCTTTCTCATAATACCATAACTACTCAAACAACGTCGAATCCTTAAGTGTGTCTCACGGTTCGTGAATTATGCGGACATGATCGAGACACTTCTCCGAACAATAACCAATAGAGGAATCTGGAAATTCATATGGCTACATATTTCTACGATTACTTTGCGATCGAATGAACCACTTACATACGATACCAATTTCCCTTTGTCTCACGATATGTTACTTATCCGAGGTTATGATCGCGTCGGTATCTCGCATACCTAGTTCAACCTTGTTACCGATAAGTACTCTTTTCTCGCTCCGTGATATGTGATCCCTTGTGACCAAGTCACATGCTTGCAAGCCAATTGGATGACATTCCACCGAGAGGGCCCAGTATATCTATCCGTCATGTGGATGGACAAATCCCACTCTTGATCCATGTGTTTCAACCAATACTTTCCGAACACTTAATGCCACCTTTATAGCCACCCGCCACGGTGTGGTGTTTGATGTCATCAAAGCATCCATCCGGTAAAGGTGATATGCATGATCTCATGGTCGAAGGAATTAGGTTACTATGTATCAGAAAGCATATAGCAATTGAACTATTGAAATGACTTGATCTTTATGCTACGCTTATCTATAGGAGTATGTCCACCATATCATTCTCCTAACGATATGATCCTGTTGTTAATAACATCTCTATGTTCATGATCAGGAAACCATGATCATATATTAACCAACAAGCTAGTTTAACAAGAGGCTTTACTAGGGACTCTTATTTTAGTTTACAAATCACACAAGTATTAATGTTTCCGGTTAATACAATTTTAGCATGGTATGTAAACATTTATCATAAGTGTGAAGATATGTTAATAACCACTTTATTATTGCCTCTTGGGCATATCTCCAACAGGTTACAGTACGTCGCATCCTAGCTATTTTTTTCTCTCTTTCGCATTGATCACGCCCGCTTCCCACACGCAACGATGCGCATGCGTCTCGTCTCGGCGTCTGGGCGGGCTGCACCATGCATGCAAAGCTGCCTAGCCGCAGCCTAGCTATTTTATGCGTGCAACAGCTGCCTCATTAAATAAGTGTACGAACAACTTTCTTCATCAAATTTACTTCCATCTGGTTCATGCGCCATACAAAAAATCAATATTACTCCCACCGATTTTTCTTGCGTGTGTAAAAACGAACGAGTACCTTGGTACTAGATTCCTGCATTTATTACCGAAGTAAATCAAGGCCAAATTATATTTTCCCTTTTATTTTTCACTGCCAATGAACAACTATCTTGGACGTTTTTTTCTCTTCGCATTAATGCACATGCATGCATGCAGGGGGCGTCGCATCCTAGCTATTTTTTCTCTTCGCATTGATCACGCCCGCTGCCCCGCTTCCGCCTCTTTCGCATTGATCATGCATGCAGGGCAACGCAGCGACGCGTCTGCCCTCAATGTCTGCAACGCGACGCTGGATTCCCACGCCGCCCTTCACGCTCCGCCCTCAATAAATAGGCAAAACGCCTTTGCCTCCTCATCTCATCTTGCCCCTCATCTCTTCAACCTCGAGCCCGTCCCTTTGCCTCCTCCCAGCCGCCCCCCAAACACTCCGACCATGGCGACCTCCCCCTTCCGCCTCCCTTCCGACACCGAACTAAGCGACGAGGACAACCACCCGGACCACAAGCAGTGGTGGGAGCGGGAGCAGCGGGCGCCCACGCGCCCCAAGCGTGGCAAGAAGGAGAAGAAGTCCCCGCCTCGGGGAGACCAGGGCCCCATCGTCCACAACCCCGTCCCCAACCTCCCCGGCGGCGGCGACCTCCCCTCCGAAGCCTACTGGGCTAAGGCGGCGAAGGAGGAGGCAAGGCAGGAGGCTACCATCGCCAAGTGGGAGGAGAAGGAGGCCCAGCGCTCCTTGAAGAAAAGGCGCAGACGGCAGGAGGAGGAGCAACGGGAGGCCAATGGTCGGGCCTTCCGGGAGGAGCAACGGAAGCGGGACCAGCGGGAGAGGCTGGCGGCGTGGAATGCGGCTGCACCGGCACCGCCTCCACCGCCGATGGAGTAGGGGGTTAGGGTTTAGGGGCTAGCCCAGGGTTTAGGCGGGGCGCCTATTCCGCCCCTTCTATATTATTGTACTTTTTTATTTTTATTGTAATGTTATCGATCCCCCCTATCTAATATAAGTAATGTTATCTGTGTTTTATTGTAATATTATTGCGCCTATTCCATCCCTTGTTTCATTGTAATTTGTGTTTTATTGTATTGTCATTTGTCAAAACACCCAAAACAACAAGTGTATAAAACAAAAGACACAAAAACAAGTTCATACAATACTCGTGCAATATTTATATATTTACAAGTGTATAAAACAAAAGACACAAAAACAAGTTCATATAATACTCGTGCAATATTTATATATTTACAAGTGTATAAAACAAAAGACACAAAAACAAGTTCATATAATACTCGTGCAATATTTATATATTTACAAGTGTATAAAACAAAAGACACAAAAACAAGTTCATACAACACATGGTTCATTTTCAAATAAGACATTTACATATTTACATAAGTTAAAGAAGCACCCAAGTTATGTTAGTTAAATGGATGTCCTTGGACTTCATTTATATATTTACTTTTGCAAAAAAAAAGATTGCAACCTGAGCACGAGTATCTGCAGATCCATACGTTCCTATTTAGATTGTAACATGAGTACCATTTTTTTTTGCCCAATCAACATATAGTTACTATTGGGCCTGGATACGTCCATTTTGGCATGGCTAAGTTATATTTGGGCCTGGCCTTTTTCAATCCTCGTCAATTGTTTTTTTACTTTTCAACCCCTCCCCCTTCCCTGCACACGGGCGTCCCCTGCACACTGATAAAAGGAACACTAACGAAACTGACGAAACTGAAGAAACACTGATTTCGAAAACAGAGCAGCTCAAAAATAGCCCGAATTTGTGTTGCATTTTATTCAAGCCAAAGACATAGACCATTACATCCATTACAAAGCATCACTCGAACACTGACTGCGCTGTCTAATGACTAACGATGAGGAGATAAACTAATCCGAGAGAAATTACAGAAAAATAAAAAAAAACGGCCATCAGATTGTCATGCTTCTTCAATTCGATGATTTGCCTTAGCTGCTTGTTCATCTTCTTTAGCTCGGCCTTCACTTCCTCATCCACCGTAGTACCAGCGGAAATGGGGTTGCCACATCCCAATTGCTCCACCACGGACGGGTTTTCGAGCTCCCGGGATGCTACCTCCACCCCAATTCGCTCGATGTACTCATCAAGCCACTCAAAATGCCCACATTTTGGCAGTTCCTGAAATCGCAGAGATGAACCCTAAATCCCAAATTCGATGAAATGCATGAAATTTCGAAAGAAAAGCGAGAAATTGGCGCTCGGAACACTCAGATCTCACCTTTCCCGGGCTTGCTCTCACACTTCACAAATTCACCAATGTTGCCGTTCTTGTCGGTGGATGTGACAAGCTGCTTCCGGGGCGCGGTACGGGGGCAATCAGGGCACCTCCTCATCGGCACCGCACCATACCGAGGCCATGAGCGGTGGGAGGAAGCAGAGCTCGACATCCTCGCGCTGCCGCACTTGCTCGCCGGAGAAGAAAACGAAGGGATGAGATCTTTGGAGAACGGTAGTGCTGAGTGCTCGACGGATCGGGATCGGGGCCAATCTCTTCAACCATGTGGTGGGTCCCACGATATGAGGTGGACATCGTGAGTTCTGCCGGACGGAGAGGTGTGGGTCCCATGTGCTCAGCTGATTCGAATTCGTTGACGGTCTCGTGGGGTTAAGTGGAAGTGTCGCACGGGAGCTATTTGCCGCTTCAGAAGTGTCGCGTGCGAGCTATTCTTTTCAACGATGTCGTGTTCCTTCCAATTCCATGTAAAGACGTCGCATAGGAGCTATAAGCCCGCCAATTGATGCGGAGGAGCCAACAAGCAAGCGCAACACTGCAATTATTAATAAGAGACGAATCTTGTTTCCAATGGCTGAGAAGACCCAGATTTATGCTGATGTAGAAGAGGGCGCTGAACAAACTGATTTATTGGATGTTCCAGATGAACAAAATGCCACAAAAAAGCCGCAGATTAAGAATAAGATAGAGAAGAAAGAGAAGCCACAAATCTTGTTGTCAAAGGATGAGAAGACAAAGGTTCCAGAGCATGACTTAGAAAATCCACACTTGAAGAATAATAAAAATGAGAAGAAAAGGAAGAGGAGGGCACTTGAGAAAATGAAGAAAGAGCAGCAGCTCGGTAGTGCCAAGACCCATGTTCCTTTTGACGCAGGGGAACCCTTGGAGGTGGCATGCCTCCTACTTCGCGAGGCTGCTCCATAGTTCGATCAATGATTTGTTGAGATCGCTTGAAGCAAGCATTGTTGAGATCTTCCATAGGCTAGTTATGGAAATACTTCATTCCTATATATGAAAATGGAAAGCTTGCACAAGGTCGATACCAACATTGCCAATGAAGTCTTTCTTGCCTCTCAAAGTTCGGAAACTAACCATATGAGTAGGCATGTAAAGACTTGTGTGGCAAGAAAAAACATGCATGAGATGGTTGAAAAACTGTGTGCTTTTGCAGCATTTCCATAAGTCACTACTTTGGATGGTTGGAACTTTAGCCAAGAAGATTCCAGGAGAGACCTCACAAACATGATAGTTCAACATGGGCTACCATTCTCAATTGTGGAGTATAGTGGCTAAATAAAGTTTGTTAAGGGATTGAATCCAATGTTCAAAATGGTTTCAAGAACAACCATTAAGGATGATTGCATGGATTCTTACAAAGACCAAAGATTAACGCTACGAAAAATATTGCAGAATTGTGGTGCTCGAGTGTCACTCACTGCTGATATGTGGACTTCAAATCAGAGGATAGGATACTTATGTGTCACTTGCCCTTATATTGACAAGACTTGGAAGATGCAGAAAAGGATACTCACATTTTGTATGATGGAAACACACATAGTGGTTACTGGATGTATGTGATGACCCAGCATACCACTGCATGTTGTAGTAAACTATAGTCGTGGACATAACACTCAAGGAACACCATTTCACAAATATTACATCCTCAGAGTGGTACAACAGAACAAAGCGGGTCCACAAGCATACATTATTATTATTACATCCAGAAATTACACAATGACTTCGAGATCCTCTTAGGTCCATAGAGGTATCCCGATGACTCAGGGCTAAACTATAATAACTCTGAGAACAAGATAAAGAAGCAAACTAAACTTTAAGGTTTATACGAGATTAATATATATAGAGGATAGAGGTCTATGCTACTGGACTTGATCACTATATATGATACATCTACACTTCAGATACTTCGGTCTTCATTCCATAGATGCTTTCGTAATTGTCCCCTTCGACACTTCCGGATACTTCTGGTTCTTCATAGAGGAATTCTTCACGGTCTTCAATTGGATATAGTATTTCCTCTTCCTGGCTTTTAATGTCTTCAGAATCTAGCAAGGGTTAAGAAGATACGTTGAGTACGAGCGTACTCATCAAGTTCACTAAAAAGGAGTGTTTGATGCACTATAACTACAACCACAGACCATAGGTCGTAGGCAATGCAAGTTTTGTAAACATTTCTTCAAAGGTTGCTTTTATTCTGAAAAGCTATGCCCGTCAGCCTTCATAGGTTTACCAGAACTTTCGTGGAGTTCCTTTCCTACCGCGTTCGCAGCTCCTTCCCGGAACAGGGAGTAACAAGTTATAGTTCTTACACTCTGCGGAGGTGTGTTACTTTACCCATGAGAGATCTTAGCTTTATTGTACATCCGGGACACGCATTCCCATTCACACTTCCTTGGTATGAGGCCCAACAATCACTGTCCTTCTCCGCGACCCCGCATACAACACAATTGTTGTATACCCAGACTCAAGGTAGACTTTTCCCCGTATAATATGGCTATATCTTAGTATGATACACACAACAACTATTTATACTAGAAATCTGTCTTTTGTAAGCCCAGATCGACGGTAGACTTTTCCCCATATAAAACGGCTATACCCATGATCTGCAATCTTACAAAACGCCTAGAACAGTGTCTGAGGCATGCGAAAGGGAGCCGATCCAGCTGACTTCTCCGTCCCATTTCAAATCTCATGGTTAACGCGTAATATACGGCGCAAGAATCACTCGCGACATTGGTTGTTAAGTCCTAGATAATATGTCCCTTTACCAACGGAACTTTCATAGTAGGTTATTACCTCTTGGTAAATAACTTATAATCATATTATTATAAAAATAGTGTTTTCTGACCTTTTTGAAATGCAGGTGATGACAACACTGGATTTGCAAATACTTTACAGAAAATAATCAAAGGACATGAGCAAGTGTGAACATGCCTTGATATAGCGAAGTATTGTAGTCGCATGTCTCGACTTGAACCTGTACCTTGGGTTCTACAAAATACCATCATTGTCCGATAAGGACAATGTTTAAAGAAGAAATATGCTATTATGCATAAGTAGTGAGATGCATGATGTAAAAACCCAAGTAATTTCCTAACATTACAAGTGAGATGGGTTAAGATGATTTATTTTAAGGTTTTATTTATCTTCAAGTTTACTTCACAAAAGAGTGTGGTTGAAAGGATTTTGAGATGAACGTATAAGACATGAAGGTAAAGTACAATCATAATACAATTCTAAGATTGAGTGGTATCATGTAATATTACAAAGTTCATGTTTTAATTTGGTATGACTTAAAAGAAATTGTATAGGGGTTCTTTTGAAGTGACAAAAAGAATAACATTTGAAGAAAATATTATTTCTGTTAAATTAATCAACTCTAAAGATTAATAGGACTAAATCCATGGTTTCTATAAGGTTTAAATGATCTTGAGTCAACATATACCTAGCTTATGGTATATTGGACCAAAGTTAACTATAACTAGACGAATACGCGAGCTTCACCTCGCCGTCTACATTGCATTTTGACACTTAGTTAGAGTTGTAGTAGGTCTACAGGTGTTTTTAGACGTGTTATTTCTTTCTAAAATGATTAGTTTTTTTAATTTGTTTTAATCCCATAACAAACAAATGATTAGTTTTTTCAATTTGTTTTAATCCCAGAACAAACAAAATAAAGATATATTAGGTGTGCTTTGCCTCAACGGGAAATCTAAGTTGTCCAGAGTCCTTTGATATGCTTTGTAGCACCATACATAATTAGGTTGACAGATCTATATTGCACAGCTATTTTGGTATGTTTAGCTAGCAAAGATATGTATTACCTCCGTTCCATAATGTAAGCATTTTAGCAAACTAAAACAACTTGCTAAAAAGGCTTATATTGTGGAACCGAAGGAGTAACAAGTACTCCAATGCACCCGTTTTCAAGCGACGGCATGCAAGTCAAAGGACTGATGTAAACCAAAGCTAACATTTATAACTTATCTAGAACAATTACAATTATTAGTTAAATTGGTTCATCAACAACTTTAAAGTTGTAGCTAGTATTTGCTTATGAATCATCATAGATAACAATGGTTGTAGAATAATAGGCTATTACATATTTATCTATAGCATATTTATTGCTAGCAAATATTTGGTACAAACAGTAGAGAACTTACTACGCCTTTAACTGATAAGGATATTCCCCTGAGTATAACTAAGGTTGATCTTAAAATTTGATTCGTCAGACCGCATGTCAAAATTGCTCGCCTTCATATGCACATACTTTTGAAATGGCCTCTACTGTAATGGAAGAATTCATGATTCATCAGAATAGCAAAAACCGTTAACACCCTAGGACCCCATAGATAAGGCATGTTTGTCCTTAGCTAGCATGGTGGTGGATGAAATAACATCATGTTCTATAAGCAAAATCAAACCATGAAAGGGTAAATCATTATGTATAATAGAAGACATGATCAGGTAAGGACCGGCAGGTTACAAAAAGTGAATAGTACTTATTTACAAACAGGCAAAGCAAAGAAAACCCGGATACATATATAGCTCTGTTTTTCCTCAATTATAGAGGGCATGACATTAAGAAACAAGTTATGTGTATTACCACTTCTAGTAAACTTTGAATGAAAAATTGGTTTCGAACTTGGAAAGAACAAAGACAGAGATGGATTATTGTATTGTTACAACCTTCTATTTGGAAACCAAGTTTTATTCCCTTCCTATAAGCCACAAACAGAATAATCAAGAAATGCGGCCACATCTATCTATAAGCCAATGTAAAAAATGCCAATTATCTGGAGTTATATGTTGAGTCAGAAGTAGGCACAATGAAACATATCTGATATGCATGCAACTCCACAAGAAAAATATAATTATCAGCATTACGCATTATGTATTGTTCTAAGTCAATACTTGGATTTTGGCAATCACCCCAAGAGAAAATATTACACCAGCAGAATCGATATGTCATTCTCAATCCAACGATGCTATAGAAACGAAGGATACTTATCATGTCTATACTTAATCTACCTGAACTAAACATGTTTCACTGCAAAGGAGGTGTCACCATGATTGAGCTCCAAAACCGGCCACGTATGTCAGAAGATAAAAGGAAAAGAGTGATGCATGCCAAGCATCCATCAATCAATTTGAGGTTTGAGTTCGTCACCCACCCACGCCTCTTAATCCTCCAGTCGCTAAGGAATATAAAAATGATCATTCTCCTCAAAAATATATAAGAAAGATCAAGTAATGTAAAACTGAAATGGATGGAAGTCGTCCAAGATAAACCTGCTAATACAGCTCCCATATCATCTTTTTTCCCATATCATCTTTTTTATCACTAGCAGTGTGGCCCTCGCAATTGCGAGGGCATCATTTTTATTGTGTTAAGTGTGATAATTAAACCAATTTAAATTTCATGGATATTCAATTTATTATACATGGTATAATATAGATCCATAGTCTAACTTTATAGTAGATAGATGTGAGAACTTCTTGGTTATGGTAGATTGTGTTGTAATCTATTGATATTTTCTCTAAAAATAATCAATGTGTCAAGAATGTGTCCATTGGCATATTACTTGTAATCTAAGTTAAATATAATAAGATTGAAATTTTGAAGGATCTGGTTTTCTCACGTTAGTGAAAACGTTCACACTCTTTAAGTCATAAAATTAATAAATACATCAGGTCAATGGTCCACAGTTTCAATCTCTAGTGGCTCCTCTCATCTTGATAATTTTCAATATCTAGTGGCTCCTCTCATCTTGATAATTTTCTATGGTGTGAGGAGGTAGGGTAGTCATGGATTTACCTCTCTTGTGTAGGTTTAGGTATCTTTCTTGACCTACCGGTAAGATGGTGCCGAACCAATAAGTTTGGATTTGTCACTCTACTCCATGACCATGGGGGTTTAGTCCGTGGATCTAATGTCTCTTACGCCTTTTTTTGCTCAGTAGTTCATGTATGGTGTAGCAATTGGGCAACCTCCATTTTTAGTACTATTTTCCCTTGATTTATTATGACATATGATCTTAGTAGGATCCCACTCTTTGAGTGTTATTTTTGTATCTAGAGTATTTAATTCTGTCCTCACTATCACATGCTCTTCGATCTTATGATTTTATTGTCCGCGTCAAATATATTTTTTGTGACATAACATTGCTACAAGACATGAAACACATCATTTGGGGTTTTCATCCACTTATAGATTTAAAGGATTCGTTGATGTTGACACCAGGCTTCCCGAAATTATAGTTATTATAAACCATAGATTTGAGTTGTGGATATAGATAATGAATCTTATGGATGAGTTCTTCTAACCATTGTGCCAGAACTATTCTTATTTATATTGAATTGAATGAAACCAAAAAATTTATTTCACTTAACATATTATTCCAGATCTCTTGTATTAATTATAGTTGGACTCCTAGATCTTAGTACTAATTTTCATATAAATTGTTATGGAACCAAAATACCAAAATACAAATTCTTATGGAACCAAAATACTAATTTTTCTTTCATTCTTATATTGAATATTACATGTAAGATGTAAATTAGTAGGTGACTTATTTATTTTCTTGATAGATTTTTTGTTACCGAATTCTATTGATATACTTGTATCCAAAAATGTTGTCTAGACACCTTGAAAGATTATTTTCTAACGATGTTTCAAACTCTGACTTATTTGGCACGTTCTGATTATTTTCTAATGATGTTTCAAACTCTGACTTCTTTGGCACGTTCTATATGAATAGTAGATCATCATTGTGCAAACACGGCCAAAGTAATTCTCTAGCAACGTAATTATTTTCAAATTAGTCCTAAGATTTTCCACCTCACTCATGATTTGCATAGAAACTCTTTCCGCCCCTTTCCTTATTCAATCTGAGCTCTATATCAATCTATATGTAGTGCATGCTAATTTTCCTTTTAGCCGATTTTACAATTTTGTTCATGGATATCTATAAAAAATCAATGTTTTGTAAAAAAAATCTAACCTAGGGGAAAGTAATATTGTTACTCGATTAAAAACAGAACCTTCAAGGAATTATTGTGTCAGATTGATGGTTCTCGGCCTCGTTTATCCAAATATATGGAAAATCACTATGTTATAATAATTTTATACCCTAGATGAAAAAATATGCATTATGTCTTTCTAGATTAAATAAAATAGATCATATACAAACCGCAATATTATTCATGGTTCTATGTGTCAACAGAGAAATATATTATTGGACCTTTGATAATTAGAAAACTGGCATATTTTAGAAAATCGTATAATTCCTCTATCTTTTTGGGCATATGTCTTGAGTCCTCCAAACATAGATAGACTGCTTGCTATTCCAAGGTTTTAGAAAGTACTCTAAATTGAGTGTACCTTTTTTTTATTCTGCATGCATATTTATTGCACCATCGACGAATCCTAAATTGCTACATTTGGACCTATCACCTATGGTTTAGGTCTATAACTAACTCGATCTAGACTTCCTATATATTATGATTATATAGGCGTTAAACATTGAATTTGGTTTAGATAACCTGGACTTTATGGACATGCCTACCGGTCATGTCTTGTATTTGAATAGGACTCTATGGGTACAACTTTGGTAACAAACAATTACGTACGTGTCGACCTAATTAAATCCCAGCCGGTCCAATTCTCAATTCCCTGTCTCGTGGCCCCACACTTTCTATGCACTCAGCGGTGAACCCAGATATATACCCAAAAAAAAAAACAGACATAAAACGGAAGTAACGTGATGTGTTGGACTTAAGGCATTGTGCTAACTGAAATATGCGTATCAAAATTGTTACATGGATTTTACGGCTGTGATTTAAACATGTACTTATAGATTTTAGATCTGACCATTGAAATAATTCAGGTGACGTGGATCAACCTGGTGCCTCGAAAAACACTCTTATATTACTTTTAGTATATAATAGAAGAAATAGATAGATACTAGATGACCCAGCACCGAGGCCGAAAGCAAGACAATATTTTAGCCATAGATTCAGTCATCTAAAACTGAACCGGGTTGAGTAACTTGTACGTAACTTGCACATGCAACTATAGTTGAAGGAATAGTTGTGAGGTCATTGTAACCCCTGATATAGGCATTTTGACTATTTCATTGATAGACCAAATTTCTTACATGAGTAATTTCTGATGCCAGAATAGCATCGAGCAAAGAAATAGTTCCATTACAAAATGGTGGGATCATATTAGGACGTGCATAAAAGTATAGCACGCCAGAACAAAGAGAACTTGCAGAGAAAGCTAAAACCAGTAGGACAATAACAACGAAAAGCTAACTATACAATCACAGTACAAAATTACCACCTCGAGTAGATAATCGCCGCACAAAATTACTTTCATAATTTTGAAATCCACCTGAATCCGTTAAATGTCGAGCCATGCCATCTGTCCAGCTTCCTGTCTTCCTTCAGCATCTATCCTACTGGATGCAGAATGGTTCGCTAACAGTTCTTTAAATCTTTGGGGTCCTAACTGATTATCATCAAGTTCATTAGGCTCAAAATCTTGGCACTTCACATCATCTGGATCTTCAAATATAGAACACCTTGATTCAAAGTAAGGATTCTCCAAAGTGTATTCGTTTTTCTGGCTTAGGATAATAAACGTGGGTCACAGTGAATAAGCTTCTCCACATGCCTATTCATCATTCCTGGCGCACACTGAAGAAAGTGCCTCCTGAAACAAATAAACTTCATAAGTTAAGGCATTAGTGTCACTTAGCATATTATGACAACTACTTGATTGTGATGTAGATCTGAATCTGTTTTTCACTATAATTTCTCAAGAAATTGGGCTAAACTCCACTATGTTGGCCTGATAGACATGTGACATAAAAGATTATTTTTCACAAGGATGACTTCATGTACCTCTGCATGCCTGTCCAGCGGTAAAATCCGAGGTTGCCTGCCACAAAGTGTGCTTCCTTGGCTGAGGGTTAGTTTCTCTGAAGAAAAGTGGTTGCCCGGACAACTGGACAAACCAAGAAACACATGATTAGCAACAGAAAGAGTATGTAACAGTGCCCCAGAAGGCCAAAATAGACATGAATTTACTACTCTACTTGATCCTCAACACTCCCGTTAACATATGGTGAATCCTTACTTTGGAGTACGTTTATCTCATTTCCTAAAGTGTGTAACACAGGAGTACGGTGGCATTTAAAATATTTTTCCATGTTATCACTGAAAAACACCAACAACTCCCAGGTTTACAAAATTATAAGCTATCGTTAGATCAATTTTGTACTGGGAAAATGATCCAATGATAGCTTAAATATAATTTATTCAGAAGAACATAACAGCGCTAACATTAGTTGGTCAATTGTTCACCCACCAGTCCCAACCATGTTATTTAAAAAGAAATCGAAAACAGACAAGATAATACTGCCTCCGCCTGGTCCTTTCTTTGATTGTTGTTGTGCTGACCAATCCTTGATTACAATTTCACTAAGATCAGGATGGAAGTATCAGGGCTCGAGATTAGTGAAATTGAACTTGATACAACTAACTGGTAAGCCTGGAGGAAAGAAGAAAATCATCATCAATACCACTCATGTTGGGATATCAAAGACTTAAGCATTTCCATCTTATTTGAGTCCTGAGCTTGATCTGTCTCAAACATCCAAGCACTGCAAGAACATACAGTTACCAAAGCAGTATTTCTTTACTTTAAGCAAGGTTTCAAATACATTTGAGGACGTATTAATATTAGAGAAAACACAGATTATGAAGGACAAGACACACGACATGGATGCTAGCAAAACATAGTATAAACATCTAATGAAGTTGGCAAACAGTGCATCTGTGCTATTCGTTTAAACAAAAAAAGGAGAAACCATATATTCAAGTAGGAATAATACTGAACTGGGGATGATATGTGCTGAATTAGGGGAATCAGGGACAGGAAATTGAAGACCAGTATAACATTAACGAAGCCATAGTCTCATGAAACAGTGAGCGCAAGCCAAATTGGCAGTCACAGAATTATAGAAGAACACATGGCCAGTTGGATGAGCATTTACCTTCAAATATTTGTGATATAAAATGCCTCTACTCCTCGAAATATGAACTGTAGACTTTCAAACTGCTGGCCCAAACTACACTGGGGAAGCAGGCCCAAGTGGTGCCAGAGTCAAAGATGGCGAGGTTGTTTACGTCGAAGACAGAGTAGGCAGCGCGGCAGAGGACGTGGCTAGCGGGTGGGCACACAGGATGCAGTACACATAAAAGCAGTTTCCACTCTGCTAGGAAGTAGATACTAATCAGCTGCATATTATTATCGGGTTATCAGTAGCATCAAGAACAATACCGAATATGATGCTGACAGAAAACATTCTAAGATCTTCCATTTATAGCCAATTCCGTGAAATGAGAGATCGGTTACTCCTCATGTAAAGGATGAGAATATAAAAAGAGGTGAGTCAGATCTTCACTACATTGTTATTTCGAGCCTATTGTTAGCTATAAGGCAAGAAATCAACTATGTGCTTTTAATGTGACATACCATCAACATGAGAGAAATCCAAACTTGTCTATCATGCTGCTTCTTAAATAAGGTTTTCCCATAAGCAGTAAGTACATTTCCGATATTCTGTACAGTAGTCAACATTGCAACATTGATGTACTTTAGACTGAAAGATACAGAAAACCTTAAAAGGTGTAGGAAATAGTTTGAACAGAGACTACAAAATTCAATATGGTACTCCCTTATTAAAAGTTGAGGAAGAATTTCTTCATGGATGGAAAACTAACTCAAAATGTTGCAGAAACCTACTGTATAATTGATTCGGGTTTATCATTGTTTTATCTAACTAATAGACCATGAACAGAGTCAGAGCCGATGAGCTGCACCAAATAATCATCGAATATTTTCGGATCACCAAATGCCAGCACAACAAACATTTTCTCCCTAAATGAATTTTATCAATCGTCAAACATTATTAAGAATCAATACTGATTTAAGGAAGTTCCTTTAGGCTATGTGGCATAACGATGATTATTTTTTCTCCAGCTATGAATATATCACACTGTCACAAATAGACACGCTGGTGCACTAAAAAACTCCAAACCCAATCAACCTATCAAGCATTCTCTCCTACAGGCTAAGCAGCAAATTTTTTCTCTGCTTCACTGAATCCTAAACAAAACCAGAATTTCTTTCAATGTTTGCAATATTCCTCCTAGTAGGAAATGCTAATTGTATCCAAAAATGCACCAAGCAGTAAATATGATTAAAGTAAGGATTCAGCAGGAGAGCTAATGAGCATTCTAGAAAAAAAATGCTCGGGCAGCAGAAAATTAAGAGCTCTGATTAGACAAGATAAATACAAGCTTGCTCACCCGATTACAAACCTGCAAAAAGTAACATACATATCACACAACAATAGTAATGCCAAGAATCATCTCTATGTTGTTTTCAATTTGACCTGTATTAGAAAGGAAGTTTTACCTCACTCGGGGATGAAAAAGAATGCAAATGATAAAATTTAAGGTCCAGATTTTGCAAACTGGTTCTGACTAAGATCAAATGGTTCTACTGTAGGTAACAATTGCAACGAGTAACACAGTAAAACATTTGTAGGAGTGCATTGCCAATAAAAGAACATGGTAGTATTTTTATTTGTACCTTTAGTTCCAAACTAAAACTTGTAACAAGATAATATTAATATTGATCATTACCTGATATACGCTATTCTTAGTCCCATTGCCTTTCTTTTCAATTAATTTGCAAGATATTGTCTAAGGATGTGCTCTATAATAACAAAAGGTCATGCACGATACCTCTCACATCCACTGCCTCCTACAGTCAATAGAGCCCCATGGTCCTCGCCTTGTGAGTAGCACCATGGGTCGATGGCCTTGGTGCCTACCTTTCCAATGAGCGTCACCACAACAAGGGAGGAGTCTTCGCCCTCTACGACCTAGGGTGTAACAAATGATACAATCAGCAAGACCATGGTTAAGAATGCAAAAATACAAAGGAGATACAACTGCCGTTGTGTATACATTATCAGAATAACAACCACCGAATCAACCTGCACTTATTTGGAATTAGATGCAAATATAAAAAATCAGTCAAATGAAACCAAAGAGGCAAACCATTACCTCAACAATCCTCTGAACATTGCAACATGTTAATTATCACAACAATCCTCTGAACATTGCAACATGGAAATTACCATATAGTGAGCGAACATTACAAGAAAGAACCTTAACGAATATTAATGATAATAATGCAACAAATATTCAAAGAACATGCTCACATGAGTTAGAGATTCAGTTAAAAAAGGAAGCAGACCACATCACACATGCTTGGAAAGATAAGCTCACCTTGATGTCTTACCATCAGGCGTGCTCGTCATCGCTAGATGCACACCGTTTACCAGGTCATGCATATGGTCTGAAGTGCTCTCTCGCTTGCCGTGCTGACAAAACCAGCTAGTAAGCATGAACAGAGATGGAGTGAGACCAGCTAGTAAAGCATGAACAGAGGAGAGGGAGTGAGACGCACCCTGCCCCATACAAACAGAGAAGCAACAGTGAAAGAACTCAACATTATAGATAAAGAACATGTCATATATATATATATATATATATAAACAAAAAAACAGCTTTCGCTATCTAAAGATTATTATGGAAGAATTTGTAACTCAAATAGAGGAAAGAACTCAGCATTACAAATCTGCAGATTCCCGAAGTTCTGAATAGTGTATGCCTAATCCACAACTCTTCTATTTATCGATGTCCAAGATTACTAAACCAAGCATATGACATATCCTCCATTACTTGAATAAAAAACTGAAAAATGAAACTCATCTCTTTGGCTCATAGCCTTCTCCTCAGTCCTCTCTCACAAATAACCAAACAAGAAAGCAATGAGCAACAGGTAACACTGCTCACAAACACTACTCATCCCCTATAAAAAAAACACTACTCGCAATAATCGATCGCTTATTAGGCAAAGCTGGCAAATGGGGCCAGGCCAGAATAGAAAGAAGATCCACCTCTGAGATTACGCAAAATGATCAAAGGCTATGGAGTTATCCTGATTGGCTTTTTAACGGAAAGTGGCCCTATGAAGTTTTTCTTCTTGTCCTTGCTCATGTGGTCTCACAGGGAGAGCACTGACTATAAGTTGGTAAAGATCTCATCCAAGGATTATGAGTTGCTCGACAAGTCGCGACTTGTCACGCGACTTGTTTACCAGTCGCAACTTCGATGTCGACAACCTAGAGCGACTCGACTAGTTGAGGTTGTTGGTCTACAAGTTGACTAGTCGTTGACTATTCACGACAAGTCTATGATTTTGAGTCGATCGACAAGTTAGTTGCCTGGGAACAAAAAGGCCCCCATGTGAGTGAAAACCCTAACCCCTCACAGATCGTTATTTCCCCCACCCAGCCACCTCTCTCCTGGCCACCCTCCCCTTGTGCCGCCTCTCACCTGGCCGCCGCCAGGTCACCCCCGGAGCCGTCGCCTCCCTCACCTTGCTGGACGCTGCTGGGATTCTCTCCTCGCCCTAATCTCTCTCCTTCACGTCTGTGCTCCCCAATGCCATCAAAATATATTGTCAACTTGTTAATATACTACTATTAGTAGACTAGTTGCTTAGTATTTTTTTAGTAGTTAAAGCTCGACTACGTATCGACTAGTCTAGCACTAGTCACGACTAGTCTCCTTGTCGCCACCCAGCGACAAGTTGCGACTCGTCGACTCGTAATCCTTGATCTCATCTGTCCAATCAGGGCAGACAAAATAAAGACACAGAAATTTCATTTATTCTTACGGCAAGTTTCACCCAATCAAGATTCACTCAAACTAAGAAAACCTGGAACGTTCAGTAGCACTGTTACTATTATTGCCTTACCTAACTCCAGATCACTGTCCACATGGGCCATCACGCTGTCACACGCATGGATGCGCCACAGCTGCCGGCTGGCCACGGCAGACAGTGTGCATCACCGTGGCACCGAGTACATCGTGGCGTGGCTCGTCCAGCTGCTCCTGGAGAGGGGCTACACCATGAAGAGCACAGTGAGGAACCCAAACATCCACACTGAACTTTTATTACGATGATAACTGATACAGTTATATTTTTCTGTGACGCCGCTGCATGCCCAGCTTAACTTTTGGTTACCGGACATACATGATGTTGTAGATGATCCGAAGAACACCCACCTGAAGTCGCCGGAAGGTGCCGCCGAGAGGCTGATCCTCTGCAACACCGGCCTCCTCGACTACGACGCCAACTGCACCGCCGTTGAGGGCTGCCATGATCTGTTCCACATCTCGTCCCCCATAACCAACGACCCTGCACGCACGACGCATCCCTCTTACAAATCCACCAAAGAAAATTAAAAGGCAGACATTTCAGCAAACACGCAAGCTGCAAGAAGATAAAAGTGGAGGAGAAGGACACCTGCCAAATCACTTGAGCAGCCGAGGACGCGGAAGAAAAAGACCAGCAAGGCAGACCTGCATATGGCACCGTGGACACGCTGCCCGTCGGTGAAGAAGTGGCCCTTGACGTTCGTGGCTCTCCACTTAAAGTGCCAGGGCATGGCGGCAGCCATCGGCGGCGGGAGCGCCACCAGGTCTGCCATCCTGGTTGTGTGTTCCTCCTGCCGCGCGTGCACCGCGTCCTCTCTGGTCCCGTGCACCACAGGCCGCGCCCTCCCTGGAAGTCGACCGTCTAGCGCCTCTAGCCACCAAGCCCTGGCCGTCGAGCTCGCCTGGGGCTCCAGCCGCCATGCTCGCGCTGCACCTGCTGCTGTCGCGCGCCCAACGAGCTCCACCACAGACCAGAGGACTTGTCACGGGCGCCGCCCTTCACCGCTCTGACAACCGCCGCACCGAGGGAAAACGAGAGGAGGCGGCAGATCGAGGGAAAATGAGAGGAGGCGGCGGCGGGGATTGGGGAGAAGAGAAGGTAGCGGATTATTAGATATTTTGACGGGGGCAGGTTTTCACCTACTGCCTCCAGGCCAGGAGACGCAAACCAGCGGTCATAGCTGCCTCTAACCATTGTCCCCACACATTTTCAGGCCCAGCTATCATAGACTCAATATCAGAAACACGAGGTGAGAAACGAAACAACCGTATCCAACGGCTGTAGTCGGAAGCGTTGGTGAAACCACACTGTGTGCGGTAAATCGGACGGATCAAGTTCGTGCGCACGCGAGAGTGGCTTGTATGGCCGGGTAGGCTAGCGCCGGTTATAGGTAGTAATACGTGACAGCTGAATGAATGCATCAAATAGAAAAACCATACTTGCATGTACATCCCGACATTGGTAATCAAGATGGAGGCACAATTCAATTATATTGTACATTGGATTAAATTTACATACATGCACCTGACACTTCAGGACTTTTGTTACCGAAAACAGCCATGCATAGCTCTAGAAAGCAGCCGAGGGAAGTATATTATGGCATGCTTAACTGGCTAAAGTCAATCTCCATTACCACAGACCATCCAATGATACACTGAGTTTTCTTCTGTCGGTTGATTATTTGAAATGGTGAGAATTCAGAGTAAACCTATCCAGTGAATAATGTTGAACCAAATAAGAAAGATATGCATATTTTAGTTGTAGAACAAAGCTTGAATGCCATATTAAATTCTCAGCTCAATGATTTGTTGGGCATGTAAGGTATGAACCGAAGGAGCGGTTCCATGTAACAGTATGCATGCCTGCTAAGACTAATTAAGGTTTAAGGCCTGAAGCTTGAACATAAACCGGACTGACCCTACTATTGCGCTCCAACCAGAGAGATCTGGCCACTAAAATGATCAGGGCATTAAGCTCCTTCCTATCCTTCTTTAGCACTGCCTCACTGATGACTGGCCACCAAGCAGATAGCACGTCGCTCGCGTCGGGAGTGAAGCGATGGAGCCTCCGTGGCAGCAAGATCCCGTACCACACTTGTCATGAAAAAGAACGCTGTAGGTTTAGGTGATTAGTGGTTTCCGCCTCTTGGCAACAGAGGGGACAGTGTGGAGGATGCTAGGGAGAAAAACATGTAGGAACTGATATATTGACCGAACCACTACCAATTTGTTTAGTATTTAACATGACACTGCATGGTTACAAACAAAATTATTCTTAATATGTTAGATTCCCTGTGCTGAGTACAATTTTTAAATTTAAGAACAATGGTTATGTTTTTAACTCCAAGGCCCCAAAATAGTAGATGATTGGGTAATTTATGTTGTGAAGTCTAAAATGATAAAGAAAAGTATAAATGATATGTATACACATATATGTATCTTTGTAGAGCCTATTGCTCGGCTTGAATAGTTAGTGAATAAAAATATTCTGAGAAAAAACATGCAAAGAACAAATAACATGAGATAGTACGAAGGTGTGTATTACCTTGTGGTTCCAGAATGAAGTGAACATGAAATATATCTCTATTAAGATGCTACCGAAAGGGAGAAGCCCACCCATCAATGAGATAACTGAAGGTGTTAGGTCCACTTGATAGGACACGGTATTGTCTTCACATGAGATGGATTGTTTGGACCATCCATCACCCCAGTTTCTACCAACTATAGTTCCCAATTGCACCAACGGGGAAGAGATTGAAGCCCAGAGGACAAATATGACAACAATTCTGCCAAATGATATAGACGCAAATGAATGGTGGAAGATAGCAATGGTGTTTAACACTGATCCAGTTCAAAATCACAAGAATAGAAAAAAGAGACGCAATAAGGATCATAGATTTCATCCAGTTCGTGCCTGCCAAATCAAGGAATCTAAAGTGAACTTGAGATAAAGAACATAGGAACTGGAAGTTCTCAAATTCAAGAATCTAAGGATAGCAGAACAAAGGAAATAAGAAAATAAAAACATGTGAAGAACCATACCACCATTCCCTGAGTAGAGTCTAGCAGCAACATGTTGAGAAATGAAAGATGTAAGCCCATAGCCCATAATTACGGTTGTAGTGTTAGCTCCTCGCCTGGCAAATAGATTGTAACATTTTATTTAGGAGAAACGGCTAATGGAAACCGATAATATGTGAGAATTATTGTCAATTCCAGGATTATTTTTACATATGCAGTTAACTCACATGACTAAAGAAGTACATCTTGCATCTTTTTCCAGGCTGAATTATATATGTGTTGTTTCTAAATTAAGGGTTTCTGACTTCTGGACACCATGCTATGCATATAGAGTTGTGCATTCTAGTAATAAGACCATTGCTTCAGAAGTTAAAAGAGGTAGCAACTGTGATTATTGCTTGATACAACAAAATCAGTGATTGTATCAAATTGTCTTACCTTGACCAGAACACAACTTATGTTGCTCGCATATTTTGTTATACAACCACCTGACAACACTAAATAACTTGTAAATCTTGAAAGGCATTCCATCAGACACGTTGTGGACAAACAATGTACTTGCCATTTGCCAACACGCAAGAGCTTGCACATACCACACTCACCAGCAAGCTAGACGAACACTGCGAACGAACGGGCCCACAAACAAGAAAGAATCAAGAACCCCTAGAAACGAAAAAATCGACACATCAGAGCGACAAATAACAATTCAGAAGGGCTCGAGTTGGAGCAATGACCCACTCACACGCACTTGAGCGTGCTGACGAGGCTTCAGCTGTTGGGTGCCAACACATTTTGACACCTTGACAATATCACCATTGCGAGCGCAACCTCCATCCTGGCATTCCTCCCAACGCCGTCACCAGCAGCGCTATTCCCTGTCACCTGCTCGCATGCACACTGCCGTCTCCCTCCTCCTCACGCTTCTTGCCCTCAGCCAAGCAGGCCGAAGAAAAGAGGCCTGGACAGAGAGGAACTCATGAAGGGGGGCCTAACGACTGGCAGGGATGGGGATTTTGTTTTACCTGGGCGATGGAGATTTGGGAGGAGTCAGCGGCGTGGGGAGGAAGAGAAGAGAACAACGGGAGAGTTCGTTTTGTCCGCCGCTTTGACCGAAAAATCCAGATGAAAACACTATAATAAAGATCCTAAAATTAGGTTCTAGAAGCCAAAAAAAAAAAAAGGAAAGTAAGGCCGGCGCCGCGCGGAATTGGGAGCACCAGGAATGTTGACGCGGTGGCGCGTCTGGAGGAACAGCCCGTTGTCGGCCTTCTCCGGGATAGGCTGGCGCCGGAGCAGGGACGGCCGGGCCTCACCGGACCAGACAGCCGGGAGAAGTTCCACGCCACGTAGGAGGACGGTGGGGATGGCGGAGGAGCAGGAGATGTAGAGCTAGGCCTGCGGACGTCGGCGACGGCGGTGGACGACATGAGAGTTCCTAGGGTTTGCGCGTGGCGGCAATTGGAGGCTTGGGATGGGTGCTTTGGAGGAAGAATCGAACAGGGAGAAGAGCAAGAAGTCGTCGAGGACGACGTCGAGACTGCAGTTCAGCGGGAGTAGTTGGGGTGGCCGACGCGAACCTTAGCTTGCAGGGCGCAGGGGCATTTCTCGCACCGGGAGGAAGAAGAGAGAAGAGAGATCGAGACTTCGAGAGGACCGGTCCGAAGGAGTGGCTAGCCGGGCGAATGGTTTTTTTTTTACTCCCTCCGATCCGGCTATCGGGCGAATGGTTTTTTTTTACTCCCTCCGATCCGATTCATATTGTCATTATAGCAATTACAATAAAGTCCGATCAGCAGGCTATAGGGAGTATATTTTTCTTAGTTGGATAAGTGAGAAGATAAGATAGAAGAGGAGTGGGCTCTTAGTTAAGAGCCAGCTGCAGCACGTGCTAGACACTATGTGAGAGTATAAAGTGGGACATATATTAATAAAGTAGTATATTTTTATCTCTAGCTATTATACATGTTGGCTATTAGATTGACTCTAGATGACATGTACATGGCTTATAGCCAGTAGTTGGCTCTACTATTGCCCTTGCTCTTAGATTGAACGTATCTAGCACTAAAATATGTCTAAATACATTTATTTCCGTGATAAGTAATATGAATCGGAGGAAGTATTGTTTCGCGTAGCTGAGCGCTCTGGCTTTTCACCACGCTTAAGCTGTAGTATTAGATGGATAGACGAGCTTCGCCTCGCCGTCTACCATCTGTTTTGGCACCGTGTGATACGTGTGGTAGACTTGCATGTGTTTCTCACTCCAGCACGATAACCTCTCGACAGAAACCGAATTTTGATAATTCTTGATGCAATTATTATGAACCATATATCTAATACATACATCTAATAACCTTACATCTATTTTACATGGAGGTTATAAGTGATACACTGATCAAAAACAATAACAATAAACCAAGGAACAAATAGGATGCATAATAAGAATATTGCATTAGTGGAACTTCGATTGGCTCCATGTCAAGCGTGTGTCTTCAAATACCCTATTAGCACCACTCGGTAAAAAGAAAAAGCAATTATATGGCCTACCAACATCCAAAGTTCAACACCAAATTCACATGGCAATGAATTTATTTAGTGTAAATAGCTATAAAATACCTACAGTTTTGAAATACATAAATATTTCGGGTCGGTATCAAACAAACATATCAAAGCATTATGCATCTAGAAATACTCCAATTTACTTAGTGAATCACAAACACGTTTGTCTAGTGATCTTTCTCAGAAACTCAGGTCACAGAGACTAAAGATGGGAGCACCTTCTGAACTTCTGGATATTTGACCTTAGCTTTTACATCTTACTAATCATCAGTTGAAAACTTATTGCTTCACCTGTCCATTCCTTGAGAACATTGTATTCATGTAAATCTATTACTCAAGATAATAATAAGACATATGGTAGACTGCATGGGGGATACTTTGGGTATGCATTCAAAAATAAGAATTGTGCAGAGGTACTGCATTGGTCCATGGGTGTCAGAGTTAAAGAAAAAAACTAATTGTATAGTGCATGCTTTCAAACATGTCGTCTGAAAAATGACTGCAATAATGTACAATAAAAGGACACATATAGAATTTTGAAAACAACCATCTTTTAGTTTCATACTACAATTCATTACTAAATTTCATCGATCACTCATGAAACCATTATTGAAACTGCCTGCTATCATACATGTATATTTGAAATGATGTGTACTTATAACTGAAATGTTGAACAACAAAAAGAGACAAAAATTATTTGAGTATATTACAGCTAAGTTTTATTTTGCATGGGCGACTGAACTATTCAGACACACTTAATTTCACGGCGATCCTGAAAACCAAAGAGATATTCATTGAATTAGCTTTCAGATTATAGAAACCAAGTTCACGGGCTTGTGAATAAAAAAATTGACACTAACAGATTCAAATCATGCATTTTCTCTCTGTATGAAGTGATAATTTGTGGCAAAAAAATATAAATAGGAGGAAACAATGCAGAAGTTACACGTATGTCTTACATAAGAGTGCTAGTCAGCTAGCCATGACAACTGGTTCTAGCAAGATGACAATCCTCCATTATATGTCCATGTCATAGGGAGAGCTCTCGGGTAAATTACGGGTGATCTTAAAAGTCGAAAACTCTAGCCCCTAGGTAGAAGTGAGCAAAAGGGAAAAATGTTTAAGAACAGAATAAAATATCAACACGCAATAGCCTTAACGTGAATTTTTGAAGAAATGTAGTGTCATGAACAAAGATTGCCTCTGTTATCTCCCTAATTTTTGTACTAAGAATGAAGTTATGTGAAGAACAAATCCTAATAAAGTCGTGATGAATTCAAACTGATGTGACACTAGTACATGGTACGTCTTTAGGGGCACTTTTAAAAATGCCTCTAAATGTATCAATTTGGGGCATTTTAGCCAAGTACCCCTAAAGATACTATCTTTAGAGATATTTTTTTATCAAAGTGCCCCTAAAGATACTATCTTTAGAGACATTTTGCCAAGTGCCCCTAAAGATACTATTTTTAGAGACATTTTCATCAAAGTGTCCCTAAAGATTCTATCTTTAGAGGACTTTTGCCAAGTGGCTATCTTTAGAGATATTTTTTTATCAAAGTGCCCCTAAAGATACTATCTTTAGAGACATTTTGCCAAGTGCCCCTAAAGATACTATTTTTAGAGACATTTTCATCAAAGTGTCCCTAAAGATTCTATCTTTAGAGGACTTTTGCCAAGTGCCCCTAAAGATACTATCTTTAGAGGCATTTCCATCGAAGTGCCCCTAAAGATACTACCTTTAGAGGCATTTTGCTAAGTACCCCTAAAGATACTGAGGCATTTTGCCAAGTACCCCTAAAGATACTATCTTTAGAGGCATTTCCATCAAAGTGCTTCTAAAGATACTATCTTTGAGGCATTTTGCCAAGTGCCCCTAAAGATACTACCTTTAGAGACATTTCCATCAAAGTGCCCCTAAAGATACTATCTTTAGAGGCATTTTGCCAAGTGCCCCTAAAATATAGGATCCACATCCATCAAACATAAACTATCACAACAACACTTGACAACAAACATTCAGTGAAACCAAAATGAGGATATATCCAACCTACAGCGGTGGAAACAACCTAGATATATAGAAGGAAACCTAGATCAAGATCTTGACCTCTACTAGATCAAGATTTACAGGAACCTTGCGAAAAACCTAGATATATAGAAGGGGAACCCGAATGAGGATATATGAGGAGGAGAAAAGCTAGCCCCTTGCAGCCAGAACCTTTCGGCGAAGAGGAAAGGAAAAAACCCTAAGCACTATCGATCTTTGGTGAAATATGATTATTATGAATGAGCAGAAGAGGAATTACGTTGTAAATACAAACTACCGATCTCTCTTTTTAAGAGGAAAGAACTATCGATCTTTTTCTTACAGTTAACCACAACACTAATTAGTCTCACACCGTCATCACACTAGCACATATACCACATCAGTAAAGAGAAAGGTTGTGGAGGACTCCCCTTGTGAAGACATCCTTAGCCTCCCCGGCAACGGCGCCAGAAAAATGCTTGATGAGTGCGTGAAAACTTCGTTGAGAGACCTCAAGAGGAAGGTATGATGAGCACAGCAGCAAGTTTTCCCTCAGTAAGAAACCGAGGTCATCGAACCAGTAGGAGGAAGGAAACGACTCAAAGGTGTTGCTAGCAACTTGGAAACCTGCACAATAATAAGTTGAAAGGCAACTAGAGGAATGAACCTAGTATCGAGCATAAATACCCCCTCTAGTAGCTAAACAAAATTCATGACAACTCCATCTTTTTGAACAGTTCTTGATGTGTTCCTCGGGCACTAACGTTTTGTTCCCCTTGGAGTCTTGATTTGTCCCATGAGCTAAATTTTGTTCCTCTTGTAGTTGTGATTTGTTTTGCGGACAATAAAATTTTGTTCTACTTGTAGCCATGACTTGTTTGACGGACACTAAAATTTTGTTCCCCTTATCATAACTTTTTATGCACTAGTAGTGATGATTCATCATATAATTTCTTTTTTTCTTTTAGCACTCTTTTTTAATTTGTTCATTTTTTTCAAGCATTTTCCTTTTTGTTTAAAAGCATGATTATAATTTCTAACTATTCTTCGTGATATAATTGTATTTCACTTAGTCTAATTTTTGTTATACGTTTAGATGTAACTTGTTTCTAGGGACAAGTTCATCTAATTTATTATTTATGAATTGATACTCTTATTTTAGTGGATGTTAATTAGTTAGGAACTTATTTTAAAAATTAATGTATGGTCTAATCAAATATCGTCCGAATGGCCTTTAAGTTTAGGAAAATGGTCCCCTTCCTCCGGACGATCGATTGTCCGGGTCGGGTGGTGTGCGTTCGTGTGCTGGTAACGTGTTCTCCGTAGGGCCCACATCTCACTTGTCCCCATATTATCTCTTCCCCGTTCGTTCCCAACCTCTGGATTCCTCTACCACGTGCAGTGCGCTTCCGCCACAGCGACCTTGGAGGCTCCGACCGCCGACGCACCCAGCGACGTCCGCCCACTGCCGCCGTTCCCTTGCACCGCTTGGTGCCCTGCAACTTCGGCCGCCACCATCAACTCCCGATGCCACCATTGATCCCCATTAACTGGTTCGCTGCCGCCTTGCCCGACATCGCTGCTGCAAGGGGTACGGGTGGCTGATGTTGTTGCTACCTGTATGGTGATGGGTTTTTGCTATCGACAACCAATCAATTTGCTACACTAGTACAAATATTTTGCTACAATCGTTCTCCTATTTTTGTCTATGTAATCTTACATTCGTGCTAGTGTATGGTTGTAGATTGTTTACAACCAGTTTTTATCCCTAGTACCTTAAAGTTTTGTTCATGGATTATTAGGTATTTTAATTTTTTGTTGAGTTCATGGATTAGCCATATGCTCGAATAGATGTTAGAGCATCCCCACTCGTTGGGCGAACTCAGGCCAAAATCCGGACTTTTTTTGGCCGGCCAAAACTCGTTTTCGGCCTGGGTACGCCGAGTTTCCCACTCGCGTTCCCAGGTCGAGTTCCCAGGTTCGGCGAAATTCAGTTAAACTCGGCGAAATTTTGGCGAATATAGGCGGATTTCATTAACTAGGACAAGGAAGCACATATTACATCGAATTTAACTAGGAAAAGAACGCCGCCGTGGTCTACGGCGGACCCCGCTTCTACAGGCCGAGGCGGGGCTGGTTGCTGTTCTGGATGTGCTCCATGACGGTGGCGAGAGTTCGCCCTGGAACGCTCCACCACCAGCGACGAAAAGCCATATTGTGACGCTGCGACGGCGAGCCCGGCGGTCCCTCGTGTCGGGCGAGATCCTGGAGGCGCCTGTCGGCGAAGAACTGCCTCTAGAAGACCAGGTTGCCAGGATCCTCGGCGAGTTTCGGGTCTTGTATGGCGGCGATAGCCGTCTGGATCTCTCCTGCGATGTCCTCGTCGGCTGGCACCGGCGGAATAGGGATCCCGTCGACGCTGAGTTGCCAGGCGAAGGGGAGACGACAGTCCGGCGGCGCCGTATAGCCCGCCTCGTGAAGCAGCCGGGCGTCCCACGTCTGCAGCGTGAGTCGGCCGGAAAATCCCTCGGCCATGGCTTTTCGGCGGAGTTGAGGAGGTAGAAAGGTGCGAGCGCCTGGAGTTCGCCGGAGTTGGGAGGGGTGTGAGAGACTGTGAAAGGAGACGGCGAGATGTACGCCTTTTATAAGCCGAGTTCGGCGGCGAGGGCAGCAGGGGTGTAGCGGCGAGGGCGGGAAAAGGGAAACGACGGGAAGGACGACGAAGACTCGGCTTCTGTCGCTGATATGTTGATCCATTACGTTCGACGTTTTCAGGGCGTACCCGGGATCCTGGGCATGGCCTAGGGAGTCCGGACCCTAAAATTGGCCTAAATCCAAACAAAACAGGTTTTTAAATATATGACTAGACCGATTTTTGGTGTCCGAATCTAAATTCGACGTCCGGATCGACGTCATGATAGCCGAATATATATGCTCTTAGCCACGTGCACCGAACATTTTCTCGTCACTTTCCAGTCCCGCGTAACATGCATGCGGCGATACCTTTGTAATATGCGGCGGCAGTTCCGGCACCGCAGGTTCAAAGTTCAAGATGCGTGTGAGGGCATGCAGCATGCAGCGGTGATCAGCACCCGCGTTGAGAGTTTTTTTTTTTTGAACGTTGAACGGGTGCAAAGCATCCGACATATATTGCTGCAAACTAGTCCCTGGAGTACAAAAAGACCATAAAAAATAAAAATTACACAGAGGCCCAGGAAATTGCATTGAGGACCCTAAAAGAAACTTGAAAAAGCAATCAAGTCCTTCTTCCTCATCCTCCTCCAGATCGACGAAGCTCCGGCGCCGGCGAGCATCCTTGCCAAAGGAAGCAATCGGCGAGAGGAGCAGAGCAGCAGAGGAGCGGCAGCCCTACTGCCATTGAGTCCGGCGAGCTGGCGAGACCCGCCGCCAGGGAGACGCCGGAGAGAAGCTCCAGAGGACTTCTCCACCCAAGGACGCCGCAGACACCGATGCCTGCAAAAGAGCCGCCATGGCTCCCTGAAGCAGACGAAACGCCGCCAAGGCACCCTAGCCAGAGAAGCCGACGAACCGTCCTCGCACCGCAGAAGAAGAAGCATAGTCTCCATCTCTCCTCCTCGCCACCACGGCCGGCCAGGATAGACAAAGACACCGCTCACCGCCCAGAACACCGCACCTCCTCACCACCACGGCCGGCCAGGCACGGAAGAAAAGGGTCGTGGAACCTCAGCGGCGGAGGACCACCCAGCCTTATTAGCGGAGACGGCAGCTCGAACCACCGCAAGCAACTCCGACCGGAGGAGGAAACCGGCGGCGGCGGAACCCTAAGATCCAGATCTGGCCAGGATCCGAATCTCGCTCCAAACTACGGGCATAAAGCCCAAGACCAACCCTAAACTACTTCCGGCGCCTCTCCTCCGCCATCTCCGGCCAGCAAAGCCGGAGAGGCTCGGATCGCCCGTCCGGCGAGGAAACCCTAGCTACTGTAGCGAAGAGAGAGAAGGTGAGGGGGGAAATGGCCGGTAGGGTGAACTGAGCAAAGTTGGACCGCGTTGAGAGTTTGACACGGAGACGAGACGACACTAGCCAACGCACAACGTCCGCGTACTGCAATTTTAGTCCCACCTCGCCGCGTGAATAAGGGACAGACCGGTTTAAATACATCCCGATGGCTTACCGCTCGTACAAGGTTGCTTCTCCTCGATCGCTTAGCGCTGAAGGTAAAGCGTTATCGGGCCAAACCACGCCGGCCCAACTGGAGCTACGAAACGAACTCACGGGAACTCCTAGAAGAGTATTAGTGTTATATTTTAGAGTGCCACTAAAGAGATTTAAGGACATTTCTTATAGTGTCACTAAAGGTTTTAGGGGCATTTTAGTTAAAGTGACACTAAAACTTTTAGGGACATGAGTATTAGTGTCATAATTTAAAGTGTCTCTAAAACCCTTTAGGGGCATTTTGATCACATATAGGTGTCCCTAAATAACTACCATGTTGTAGTGTGAAGGGGCAAATAATCTTGTTACAATTTTATTCTTTCCCCGCCCAGAATAATGTGTATGCATGTTTACCGAATATGCTTTCCTAATGCTTAGCCTTGTCAGTAAAGTGAAATGATTTCAGATCTGAAACTACGTAATTATTAGCTCAAAATAAATTCACCTGCAGAGATTCATATCTTCGTATCTCTATATCATTATACATCACTTCTGATAATATCTTTCATTGTGAAATGTGGTTCCGAGTGTACTAAAAATCTCTTGAGCTACAGATGGCCATGGAAGGCTTGAAAATCCGTTGATTTAGGCATGTATATTCAAGTCTGATAAAGATATATTAAACTCAAAAAGAATTGAAAGATGTCCATAAATCAACATACTATGTCCTAAGATACTCATTACGGGGTTGCAAAATTCTCTATATCTTCGGTTTAATAAATACAACAGAAGCAAGAATCGCGGATATTACATCAAGCAAAGGATAACTGGTCGACCATAAATCAAATTCATTTACCTCTTTGTTGTCTTTGTCACTTGGCTTATCTTCAATAATAAGTTGCTGAAATGTGCACCTAGTCAAAAGGCTATAGCACAAGAATCTGTTTGAGCTAGTAAGTTCTTCTGAAATACATAATCCAATCATAACACAATAATGAAAAACTTTCTTCATGGAAATCTTGGAAATCAGTTTTGCAATAATTAAAAATAAAATAAAGAGTGTAATATGATTCTGTTAAATAGTACCTTGATGAACTCATGAAAAAGTAGTTGCATTAAAATTCCGGTAGACAAAGTTAAAGTCAAAGATGATGAATTACAGTGAGCTAATAAACTGCTTTACCAAAGTTTTACACCTTCATATCAGGCACCTACATAACATTTTGCACTTCACCGTCTAGCTATCTAGGAGTATACCGAAGATAAGGGCAGCAAATCCAGTCATGACACACTACAATGTATTTGTTAAATGTCCTTTCCAATCTTGAAGACGCTAGACCAATAAACAGTAGACTGTGATGTTCCTTGGTTGTGGACTCATACAATCAAATAGAAAAAATGATGCACTAAACAAATGGAGAACTGAAATAAGTCTTAATACAAAATTAAATAGATCCATTTCGTGCACCAACTGGATGGCATGCTAGAGTTGCAAATATATTCTTACTTGCATAGTGAAATAGCATCAGTAAGTTTTCTGGGGAAACCCCATCCTTCAGTTACTTAACTATGCAACCAACTACATAAATATCCTAAATACCTGAATAAGGAAGCAAGAGAATCAACCTATAGAGGAGAAAGCAAGTCAAAAAAGGCAAACAAAGGAACATCATGGAGATCTTTGACGGATATCGATGGGAAGTCTAAAGAGATTTAAACATCATTCACACCGGTGTAATTTGGAACGAAAGGCTGACACCATTAGTCAAAGGAAAATGCATTAAAGGTGTGAGACATACTCATATTTCACCATTTTGTAAAGGAAAACAACAACCTGCATTCTATAGTCTACACATCTGATGGAATGATTAACTTCTCAACATAACATTTCACACATCCGAACCGTAAATTCAACTGGTCAAATGCAGAACTTAACCATGTTGACAATACAACGTAATTAAATCAGTAAGCACATTAAGTATATTCTAAAAAGCAACTACAAATCTATTATGGTATTACAAAACTTAAATTTGAAACAGTGCATAGCAAGAATTTAATGCGGACAAGCAATTTAAAATACAGAACATGCTTACTAATCTTAGCTAATTTCTTGTTATGCTTGATTTTCGAAAAGATTAACATAAGAACTCATCATCTAAGTACTATACATCTAGTTTACAACATATATAAATGGATCATGTATGACCAGTACAAGTATACAATTAATGTTACTCTGCATCTTAACACCAAATCACCAATGTTATTTGATATAAAGTATGTTTACACGTTGACTAGAAAATAAGGATAAAATGACTATCTTGTATGTCTACCCATGAACTTGTGTGTGACTTGTTGCGCTTTTAGCGAGCCACACACTTACACAAAGGTTTTGCTTAGTTGGACAGTGGAGTTGTCAGTACGTTTGACCAAATTACGTATAATTTTGTACTTAGGTATCAGAAAGAGCAACACTACTAGAAAAACGTCTATAGAAAATTTGATACCACTGGCGCCTCAGTATTCACACGCGTCGGTACTAAGCGAGTACCCGTCGCACCATATCTCCCACGCGCCGGTGTTAAGCTGCAACTACCCTCGCCCCCATCTCGCGCATGTGCTGGAGGTACTGCATGTATCCTCGGTGCACCCTCAGTCCTGCGCCGGCGGTAAATGGACACCTACCCCCGGCACACAAGCATAGTGGTGCACCAGCAGTAAGTTTGCGCCTTTTCGGTCTTAGAAAAATTAAGGCTCCGTTTGGCTACTCAGTTTTTTCTAAACCATACTATTCTAAAACCGGAGTATTTTGTTGCCCGGCTACCCAATACCTCAGTTTCCTAAAACATAGCATTTTTATAGTTTTTGGCAGAATAGAGAGGCGTTTGGCAACTCCGGTTTCACAGCAGATATTGACCGGATTGCATGGTTGTTGCATGCGAGGGCTTGCCCGCATAGAGATGTATTTTGATCCTATATTTACGTGCATGGCTGCTGCATGAGCCTCTGACATTAAATGCGTCATCTAACACACCTATAAATGCATCATAAACCCACTGGTAATATTCACAGTAGATATATATAATCTGTAACGTCATCGCTCGTTGTGGCATCTGGGGCTTGCCAGTTCGCCGGCGTGGCCGTTGGCCAGAGAAGGTATATTCTGTCCGCCAACTATAAGTACGTGTATATTTTTGTTCTTTGCTGCCTGTTCTTGATTGGGATCCGAAAGTTATCATTTGGTAGATGACAGGTTCTATTGCGATATAATTAATCAAAAACATATTTTCAAGTGATATGAGATTTTTTTACACAAGGGATATGATATGCAACATGTTAGCAGGTGTGGTTTATTATCAATCAAACATTTTCAACAATGTGGGGGAACTTTTTGATGCGTAAACGAAGAGAAGATGAAGAATTGACTATCATAAAAAATTTGTATGTCGATAGAAGCTCAACCCATCGCGCTCGTATTCATACTTCCATCCTTACGGGAGATCTGTATGTGAAAGAAGTTCGATGGTCATGACTTGAGATGCAAAAGAGATTTCCGGATGGAGAAGCATATCTTTCATAATCTAGTCGAGTGACTTCGGGAGCGATGTTGTCTAAGAGATACGGATTTTGTCTATGCGGAAGAACAGGTAGCAATATTCTTATATACTGTATCGAAGAATGCGAGCAATCGTACACTTCAAGGGCAATTTCAGCATAGTGGTGAGAGCATAAGTCGTTATTTCAATATTGTGTTGCATGCACTCATGAAACTTTCAGCAAGTTTAATACGGCTACCTCCAATTAATGTTCCTTTCAAAGTAGCAAGCAACCCAAAATTTATGCCATATTTCAAGGTATTATTTCTATTGTGTCCCTTTAATCATAGTAATATATACATCTGAGTAAGACATATTACTCACTATATGTTTTTCTTTTCTCTAGGATTGTATTGGAGCCATAGATGGAACACATATTCCGATTAGTCTATCTCCAAAAGAGCAAGATCCTTACCGTAATAGAAAAGGAACATTGTCACAAAATGTCATGGTTGCATGCGATTTTGAAAATCATTTTGTTCATGTCAGTGCCGGATGGGAAGGTTCGGCTTCTGATGCTCGAGTGCTACAAGATGCACTTCAAAACAATTTCTATGTGCCTGAAGGGAAGTTTTATTTGGTGGATGCGGGTTATGCAAACACACCTAACTTCATCGCACCTTATCGCAATGTGAGATACCATTTACAAGAGCAGGGAAGAAGCCATCAACGACCACAAAATCCTGAAGAACTATTCAATTTGAGGCATGCACAACTTCGCAATCATGTTGAGCGTATCATTGGTGTTTTGAAAAAACGTTTTCCAATGCTGAAGTGTGCTACACAATACCCCATCGACTCACAAGCAGAAATTGCGATAGCATGTTGTGTTCTTCATAATTTTATATGCAATAACGAGGGAGGTGAAGCATGGATGGATCAAGTTGAATCAGATATTGACCCATCAAAAATAATTGATGTTCCTAGTGGAGATAAGCAATATACGAACGATATACATTCTCTCAATAAGCGGCGAGCAGTAGGCAGGGCAAAAAGGGATGAAATAGCTGCAGCAATGTGGGAAGACTATCAAAACTATCTCACACGGAATAGAAGAAATGATGCATGACTTTTATTTTTCCATATTTTTTGTAGACTTCCACTTATTTCCATTCACTTATTTGTATCTCAGAAGTATTATGAATAAAATAAATATTACAACATCAGAGTGCTAAAGAGTGCGTTCATAGAAGCAAAATATAGACTAGCAAACAAACGTGAGTAGCCACTTGACAAGGATTCCATGAGATATGATAGACTGTATACAAACAATACCATTATTTAAAAAAAATCAAGTCGTACTTTGGAAACCTTCAGACTTGCGCTTGTACCACCACTTTGATAATCTCGGTAAGAACATCAGCCTTCACTTCCATGAATGTTTGACGGTTCAGCATATCTTCTTAGAGATGGTTAATCACCTTATATTGTTCATTTGGTGGGAGTCCTAATGTTTTTAGCTTTTGGATGCAGTTGGGCATGCCATAGGGGTCATTTTTTGGATCATTCCTTTTCATTTGTGCCATCTTGATGTCCTTGTAGCTATCAATTTGCTTCGTCTTCATTTCTTTATAAGTATTAAGTTCTTCTTCCCTCACAGAAACCAAGTTTTCTAACATAGCATCTTTACCTTTCTTAGCCTTAGTTTTCTCACTTCCTCCATCAGATCCCTTTGAATCCCGAAGCCTCTTCTTCCGAGGTGAATCCACACAACTATGGTCTTCTACTGCTGAAGACTGTTGTACATTACTTCCAACAGGTTCTGTATACCCACCATATGAAAAATCAACATCATCCCCATATATATTGTTATTCCAGTCATATTCAAGCATGGATGATCCTGGAGCTGATAGTGTTGGCTGAGGTGAATCCAACCCAGAATCCCTTAGAACTTCATTTGTATAGCTTCCATGCTCTAGATAATCAGGTATATTGTACTTCTCATCAATATTATCCGTTGTCCTTTTGCAACGCCTCCCTGATGCTATTTTACCTGAGTAGAAAGCAAGTGAATTGTAAGTATCATCATAGAAGACCATTTTTATTTATATTATTTAGAGAACAAACCTTCATAAATTTCATATAAAACATCATAGTGTGGGAATGGTTTGAATCTCCACTTTCGCTGAGCTTTGGACAACTCATCCCATTTTTCATCTGGTGCTGTTGGCACTCCCTTCTCAGGATCCCAACCAAAACCACTCTTCTCTAAAATGGACCTGACCACATTGTGATCCTGCTTGAGTCTTTGTTCTCTATCTTTCACCTGCTGCTTGGTGAAATCAGCTCCAGGGTACTTCATATTTAAACGTTGTGTCATAGCATTCCATCCTTCCTTCGCCCACCCGTTTTGGCCACGAAACTTTCCGGCATCTGCATACTCTTTCATCATAAATACTAGAAAAGTTGTTTGAGCATTCGTCCATGATGCTCTCCCTTTTTTATCTGTAGTAAGTGTAATTTAACATCAGTCGGAATGAAAATGAAGATATGAATATAATCCACTTATATATTGATCAAAAGCAGACTTGAGGAAAAGACTTTAGATTTGATTGTCTGACACAAAAGTGTAGACAGTCTGACTACACACGCATGACGCATCTTTCTCTCTTTCTTGAGATGTGATAATTAATATATCTTGCATAGTTGCGATTCTTTCATACATGCATGCAAAGGCTAGAGTCCATACTGCCATAGGGTGGGATCATGGCTAGAGCAAGCTAGCAGTTGGCAATCTGGAGCACGGCATGCATTCGGCTGCCATGGCGCCGGACTATCCGGCCAGAAGGTAGCCCTATCTATTCCTAGAACCACGCTCCAGCATACACTACACAATCTATGGATCTAAACAGATCTGCAAATTTGGAATTGATACATGCAACTTTAAGGGACAACCTGCAAGAGCTAGGGAACGGCTTGGATGCCCAGCGGAGGGACCTAATCAGGAACATGCCAGCATGCGTGGGCATGGGAGGGCGTCAGACATGCCCTAGATGGCATCGCCGTTGTAATCAACCGAAGAAGAAATCGTTCAAGGAGTGATGCATAACGAAATCAAAACGGAGGACTCACCTTTACCGCCTAATGACCCTTTTTCGCTTGATGAGTTTGGTTTCTCCATGGCTGCGGATCGTTGCTGCCGGTGGAGAAGAAGACGGGAAGAGAGATGGATAGAGTCCACGAGAGGCGAGAGTTTCTCGGTTTTAGAGAAAAAAGAGGCCCGGAGCAGATTTTATAAAACGGCAAAAAACTACGTTTTCGGGAATACTTCAGTATATTAAACCCTGGTATTCTCTCCATCCAAACGACTTAAAGTATTGGAAACCATGTTTTTTCTATAAACCATGGTATCCACGTAATACTCCACGTAAGACAATGGTGAAAACTTCAAATTTAAAAATTCCTTGAGATGTAATTATTTTATGGGATATAATTTTTAAGAAAACTAAGAAAATTGAATTTCGACATATTTTGCAAAAAAGTTATGTTTTGATAAAACGGACATATCTTTTGCATTCAACCTCAGGTCAAAAGGATTTTATATGAAAATCGATCTACACGAAAAAATACATCCGATTTCAATGACCTATGGTCGTTTACCGATTTTTAGATTTTTAAATTCAAAATGGATTTTTTGGAATGAATTTTTGAAGATTTGGACACTAATAAATGATATTTAATTGGAAAAACCTTGCAGTACACTATTAAAAATACATTATACATGATCCAAAAGATGATATGGGTGTCATATTTGGATTCCTCTTAATTTTCTAATCTATTTAGACATATTATTTCTTGATTTTGATTTACGGATTACAGATATAAATTATTCAATATTAAATAGAAAAAGGCAGAAAAGTAAAATGCATTCTACCATTATTTGAAGTTAAAATTATTATTAATTATTTATTTTTGTTTACTTAAATAGTTGTTTGGAATTCAAAAAACGCATCCGGACTTATCATGTTGCTACCTACGGCTATAGTAGTTGCTACCTCCAACATTGGGACTTGCTACCTGCGGTGAGCGGTGCTGATACCTGCAGCGAGCAGTCCTGCTACACACGGACCGGACTGCTACATATGACTTGTGGCGTTGTTGCTACATGAGCGGCTCTATGGCATATTTCTTTGCTACAATTTTGCTCTGCGATGTCTCCAATGGTTAGGCTTTTGCTACATCAGATAATCATCTTGCTACATCATTTTTGATTTTGCTACAAAAGCACAATTTTTTGCTACAAAGATCCGTGAAAGGTTTCTCTGGTTTTGCTATATTAGTACTTTTTTTTTGCTACACGGTCGCCGACGAGGTCTCTGGCGAACTCTCCGGCGAGATCTAGTATGTTTTTTTATTTTTTGTGTTAAACCATTTTTCATTCAGAAGAAAAACGCAAGATACGTAGAAAATGGCCTAGTGTAGGGGACACGTGTCAGCACGAGGACCGGGATTAGAAATTTTTAGCCCCGGAAACGCGTAGCACTGTCCTTTTGCAAAATAGAAGTCCCGTCCTTTTCACGGCCGTCACACGAAGTCGCTCTCTTCCGAACCGTTACGAAAAGAAAAGCTCACTCTGTTCCGTTGTTCTCCCCTTTCCAAAAAAAAAACACCTCCCCACTCCACCTCGCGTAGTCCCGGCGGCCGGCGACCTGCGCCTCCAGCCGGCCACGGCCGAGTCCGCAAGCAAGGGAGTAAGCAATGCATCCAGGAGGAGCGACAGGAGGGGAAGATGGCTGCAAGGACCAAGGCCACCCGCCGGCGACCAGGCACCAAGGCCGCGACAGGGACGCCCCATCCCCTTCGCCGCCGCCGTTCCCCTCCCCCGATCTATCGTCTTCTGAGGTTCGCTCCGCTGCTCTTTCCTTTCCCGATCTTGTCGATCCAGTAATTAAAGGGAACCGGGCCCCCTAATTGAATACCCTCCACCGTCTGTAGAAGAAGCCCGAGGACGACGAGAAGCAGCAGCAGGAGGAGGAGGAGCGGGAGCAGCAGCCCACGGCGGACCTCCCCGAGGGCCCCCTCGTCGAGATCCTATCACGGGTGCCCTACAGGTCCCTCTGCCGCTTCATGTGCGTCTCAAAACCCTGGCTTGCCCTCCGCTCCCACCCCAAAATCCGCGAGAGGTGGCCGCATACCCTGTCTGGCTTCTTCTACCTCGACAGCTACGGCCTCCACAAACAGTTCCACAATTTGTCCGGGAGTGGCCCGCCTATGGTCGACCCTGATCTACCTTTCTTGGGTGAGAACAGTGACGCCATTGCTGTACAATGCTGCAGCAGCCTTCTCCTCTTCCAGTGCTATACAATGACTTCAGAGGGAGACAGATGTGACTATCTCGTGTGCAACCCCGCAACACAGCAGCGGGAAGTGCTGCCTCCTATAGTGTTGTCAGACCAAGACGATGCTCCGAGTTTTAGCCTGGAAAGCAGTGTCTTCTTAGGTTTCGACGCCGCACCGTCCTCCTTTCTGGTGTTTGTGGCCACGAGCTGGCATTTCAGCAAATCTAAAGAGGTAGCCATCTACTCGTCAGAAACTAGGCGATGGACTTGTGTGCAGAGTGAGTGGGATGACGGCACTATGCTGGTTGGTAATCCGGGGTGCGTCTTCCTGAATGGTACTATGCATTTCACTGCCTGTGGCTATGGCGTTGTTCCTCACTAGTCACAGTCGACGCGAGGGAAAAGTTTGGAGGAACATTGAAATACCTGGCATCATGACCGACTGTGATGTTTTTACTCCTTCCATTGGTCACTCACAGGAAGATTGTATGCGTGGGGGTTAGATCATTATGATTGCCAACTCTATGTTTGGGTTCTTGAGGACTATGACAGTGGAAAGTGGACCCTGAAGCACACTGTTAATTTTTTGGAACCATTTGGAAGGCAGTATAGCAAAGATGAGCTCTACGACTCCTATGAGATGTTTGCAATTCACCCGCAACGTAATGTGATTTTCCTTACTGATGGGAAGGAGATGACAGTGTCATATGATATGGATAATCAGAAAGTGCATATTATCTGCACTTCCGGAGAATTCTTGGGTGGTCAACCTTATACTCCATGTTTTGCGGAATGGCGGTCAGATGTTCACTAGAAGTCTGCAGCTTCATAATCTAGCACGCAACAAGAGTCAGTGGTTAGTATGGACCTATTATTCTAATTTTATGGCACTGGTGTGGAAATGTTCCAACTCCTATGTCCACAGTCTGCTATTCCTATATGTTGTTGTTCGGGTCCATGCCTTCTTGTGGCTTTGAAAATGTTGGTTAGCCAGGACTTTGTAAGGTTAATGTTTAGTCATTAATCTAGTCAATGAAGCTAGTTATTTAATCTATTTGCTGCCATGTAGTACTAATTGTTGTATCCACTTGTTAGCTATTGACGTGGGGTAAATGTAAGACAGTGAGGGCACATCATCTTAAATTATCTATGTCTGAAATTGTTTGCAGTTTCACCTTTTCCCCCCTCTCCTATGTACAACATGTTGTCCAGCAATGCTTAAATACTGATGTTGCCCTGTTTTTATGCATTTTCAAGATTTGAAATGCTTAGACATGTGGTTTATCTCTTCTTATATATTGTAGCATACAAAGAGGATAAATTTATCCACCTTGAATTCTGACTAGACTGGCAATTTCCATGTTGTTTGTACAACTAGATTTATTCTTTAAGCATCTTAAGATTTAGTTGACCATAATGTAGCTTGCACAATTTTCTTGTCCACCGTTATCTAGCAGTTTTGCTTGACTAATATTCTATACTTGTCAAGTTAAATTGGAGAGAAGGGAAAAAAGAAAAATCTAATGTGGTCATGACTTCTAATCATGTAAAGCTCTTGTTGTAGCTTATAGTTGTCGACTTGTTACCTGCATAATCTCGATTTCTAGGCTGCTATTTACTAGAAGCTGAGCACACATCATTTTTTTTTAGCAATCAGCACGTCTACTCCTGTTACTTATAGCAGATTTTTTCCCATACCAGGTGTTCTAGACTACAGATTGTAACAGGGTGCGTGCGTTAAATTCTGGTTAGCCCTAGAGAATTAGTAAGGAACCCTCCATGGGTAGTGTTCAGTTATATGAAGGAACTGAATCGTTCATCTATTTGCATAATCTGGATTTATGGCCCTGCTATTTACTAGAAGCTGAGCACCCAACATTTTTTAGCAATCAGCACATCTGAACTCCTGTTACTTATAGCAGATGTTTTTTCTCATACTAGGTGTTCTAAACTAGAGTGTGACATGGTGCATCTTTTTTATGCCTTTTTTCAGTAAATGTTGGTTAGCCATAGAGAATCTGTAAGGAACCCTTCGATGGGTAGTGTTCAGTTATAGAAAGGAACTGAATTGTTCATCTATTTGCTTTCATGGAGTACTAATTATTAAGATTACCTTTTTCCTTTTTTAAGAGATGTGCTCTATGTTTGAAACTCTTTTATTTCATGGTACTTCATGCAAGTGTATTTAGTATGCAACTATATATTCTGGAAGTATTACTCCCTCATTTGTTTTATTTGAAATGGTTACTCTTTTGAAGTAATAAATGTTTTGGATTGACCTTTCTATATTGTTGCATATACAGAGGTGTTACAGAACCGTGTTCCACTGACAGGGTCAATCAAAATACATCTTTTATTTTGGCCGATACTTTAATATGCGGCTTAACCAAGCTAGAGTACGCAATTCCTTCTTTTAGTGCTTTGAGGGGACAATAACTTTGTTTCCGTAAGGGTACAGAACAATATAGTTCACCCAGTGTATTTTAGTTTAGACTGGGATAATAGCACACACGTTCGCCATTCCATTACCATCCTTGCACCTTAGTGTTCTCTTATTCTTGTTTTCATTGAGCTATCTATGACCAGAATTTTCACTAAGCTGCTCATGACCAATACCTTACACTAGCACGAGCCCAACTAAAATCAATTTTTTGAAGCATCTTATAATTTGTTGACCATTTGTAACTTATGGAGCCTTCTCATCCACTCTCTAGTATTATGAGTTGTGTATTAGTTCCTAATATGCAAGTTGAGTGCTTTTGTTTCTATTTTTTAAATTCTTACCTAGTGAATGTTTTTTGAAAACCAAGTTGGCATGACATGTAAATCATGCAAGTTCTTACTGCAGCGTAGTACTAGTTGGTACTTTTGATTTATTTTTTAAGTTTTGGCTGATCATTTCATCGTGAAGTAAAAAATGAGTACTGCAAGAATGAGCAAGATCACGGAGGACATGTTACGGGTTTCAGAAATTCTTTAGAAGTGGAAAATTTGTAAGTTCGATTCTGAAAGTGATGGATTCGCGCACGTATGTGTGGTTTTATTGAGCATTTTTTTTGTATAGTGTTGCATAGTTTCCCAGACGCCAGTTCATTGAGATATAAACAGCGAGAATTATCCCAAATCTTCCTGATGACTTCACATAGAGTATTTGAATGGTAGCATGCGTGACTTATAGATGGGAGTGATCACATAGAGTATGCATTTAATTAGTAATACTAGATAATGTATATTGATTTATTGAATCATTTAAACTCCTGGAAAGAGGAGCTTGCATTGGAATAGATCAATTTTGTATATGCTTAATAATGTGGCACCATTCTCTCTCTTTAAGCACCTCGTATTGTAACCGAGCTAAGTCACCATCATTGAAGCTAGGTTTGGAACTATTAATGTACTTCTCGGGCAAAATACAGCGTCAAGTTTGGTTGCCATACTATATAAGAAACTCCAGGTTGGCGGCTCATTGTGTTGGACAAGGACGCCTGATGAGTCATATTGTGGACAAGCAAGCAAACACAATATAATATATAGCAACATAAAACTTGGAACTGGTAGATTACATAAGTGTGACGGTACACTTGCATTGCAAGATGTACCCGTCCATACAAGTAGTTTATTCAACTATATGTTATTCTGCTGCTCGATTGACTAAGTACGTGGCTACCCATGAGATTCATCCGGTGCTGGCAGTAGGTTTCGAATCATGCGTCGGACCAGGTGACGGGCACCTCACCGATGTTGCTGTCGAGCCCGAGCGCCTTCCACACGGCCTCGGAGGCGTCCACGATATTGTCCTTGCAGCCGTCATTGGAGTCGCACTCGTCCACCACTATGGCCTCCACGGTATGCCCATTCTGTCGGCTCGTGATGCGGATTGTCTTGTGGCACCGGCGCCCGCCCGCGTACCACCGTGTCGACAGCGCCACGACCAGGCTCTTGTCACTGTGATACTTGCCATCGCACGCCGACGGCCCGCCGCCGTCCTCGCCTCTCTGGAACCCGTTCAGTGTCATGATGGCAGGGGTTCCGAGGCCGCCGCCCGGCAATGGACAATGGCCCGACTTCCTGTGCTTGTGCAGCGTGCCCGGCACGAAGCCTCCGTCGTCCTCGCCACTGCACGGGTCTGGCTTGCCGTGGTGGTGGTGGTGGTGGTGGCGGCAGTGGTGGTGGTGGCGGTGGTGGTGATGGTGGTGTCGGGCCATGGCGCAGGTTGACACCTCGAGGAGAACCAGGAGGGTGGCCACGATGACCACTACAAGCTTGGCGTTGGGCATATTGTTGCTAGCCTTGCACTTGATATACTGATATGTAGTTGTGTTGGTTCACGGAGTTTATATAGGAGCAGGTAGCTAACTATTAATTACTGTACTTGGTATTGGTAGATGAGTACTAGGAATTTTACTCCAAGTATGTATGATATATTACTCTGTCGATATATATAGGAGACTGGCTGTGCATGGAAGACAAGTGAATTGTACTCTAGAGATGAGCTCTTTTGGATTACATGTTGTCGCAACGGTAATAACTGGAGAGAGAACTCTGGGCAGGTCGCTCTTGGCATGCAGAATATGATTAGACCAAGATTATTCAAATGCAAAAAAGACTAATTTCTGGCAAAAAAAAATTACTCCCTCTTTCATAATTCTAGTCGTTGTTGTAGTTCAAACTTGAACTAATATTGACATGAAGTATGGAACGATGGAGTAGTATTTGACTCCTATATTCAGAAATTTGTTTATTTTCTATAGCTCAAAACATAACGTTTTTTCATGCCTTATAATTCATTTCAAATTCAAAACGGTAGGCTTACTGGCTTAGTACCCAGGTCTCGTGCGCACAGCTAAATTTTAGCAGACACAAAATAAAATTGTTTCCCCAATTGAAGGACTCAGTAACATATTCCTGCATCAATTCCTGCGCAAGAACTTTAGAGTATTTAATCCAGCTCTTGTGCCTTCTACTATTAGCTTAAACTCGCCTCATATTTAAGCTAGCTGTTATTTGCAAATACAGAGTATTAGCTGCAACCCGTTCTTCAGTTAGACAAGTTCTTCAGTTAGTTAGCCAGCTTAGAGCTAAAGTTCAGTCAGCTAGCTAGCTTTCAGAGTATTTAAGTCCCAAGTCTTACGTGGCACCAAATCTATCTCGCTCTTTGTTTTCTCCCTGCTTTTGTAGTGTTATTCTTCAGAAAGTTTCAGGGTTTCAGAGTTTGGCAATGACACCTTCGCCGAAAATAACACAGGCCAGTATCAGTCTGGTAACCACGACACAGAACACTAGTAGTCTGCATCTTCCCGCGCCTAGCCACCAGGCCTTCGTCGATTGCAAAACTCGTGGTTGTAGGAAATTTGGTAAAACAAGAACCTCTGAAATATTCAAGAAAAATACTTCAAAGTAAGTCATTCCCAAAAAGGCATGATGCATGTTCACGTTTCTTATATTTTTGGCAGAATATGCAAGAGGTCATGTCACTGGCACTTCCGCAGGTTATCATCTTGCATCGGAACATCAGGAGTATTTGAGAAAATTTAATAATTAGAAATAACTCGATTTGCATATTCAAGAACTCAATACACCATTTCAAATTATTGGTAATAGACAAGAAAAATCTATACCCTTATGGTCAACAAAAGAGTAAGATGCTCGCACATAGATTTAGTCGGACAGCAACCTAGCTAGAAATTTATCACTCTGGACATATTTCAAGTAGGGAATGGTTACACACAGCTCAATCAGAACAAGAATTAAAAACACACTGGGGGAGGATAAGTGATATAGTGATGAACTGTGCACAATATTTTAGGTTATTCTCTTACACTAAGGCCCTAACCAAGAAAGATGGAATAAATATGTTTTGTAGGTTTGTCAAGCTGCATAATATTTGAAACCATAAATGGAAAGACATGCAGATTTCAAAGAAGACAATAATACTTCTTTATCCTCTCTGTATTTGCTGCAATGTAAACGAGATAATCCAAAGCATTTCTAAAGCTGAAAATGCATAAAAACAGGGGAATGTCAATATTTAGCATCGACGGATAACAATCTGTGAATAGAAGATATTTACTTGCAAAAGATAAAGGGGAACAAAGAAGTGACGATGCAAACAGTTTCAAACATATATTATGTAAGGTGATGTACTCTCACTGTTTAACATTTACCCTACATCAAGATCTAACAAGTGGACACGACAATTAGTGGTACGTGACATAAGTAGGCAATACCCTTACGAAGTCTTGGCTAACCAACATTATTCAAAGCCACAAGACATGCATCCGAACAACAACATATAGGAATACCAAACTGTAGAAACGAGAGATGGGACATTTCCATTCCAGTGCTACAAAATTACAAGAAAAGGTCCATACCAGCAACTGATTTTTGTTTCCATGCGAATATTGTTAACCTCAACTGTCCTTTAGTGACCATCTGACGGTCATTCCGCAAAATGCAATGCATTCCACCATTTCAAATTATTGGTAATAGACAAGAAAGTTCTATAACATTATGGCCATCAAAAGAGTAAGATGCTCACGGATAAATTTACTCGTACAACAACCTAGCTAGAAACACATCAGTCTGGACAGAATTCAAGTAGGAGAATGGTTACGCACAGCTCAACCAGAACAAGAATTAAAAACACAATGGGGGAGAGTAAGTGATATAGTGATGAACGGTGCACAATTTTTTAGGTTATTCTCTTATGCTAAGGCCTACCAAGAATGAAGATAAAATAAATATGTTTTCTAGGTTTGTCAAGCTGCATACTATTTGAAACCATAAATGGAAGGTCATGTAGATTTCAAAGAAGACAATAATACTTCTTTATCCTCTCTGTATTTGCTGCAATATAGATGGGGTAATCTAGAGGTAAGCATTTCAAATGCTGGGAATGCATGAAAACAGAGCAATGTCAATATTTAGCATCGATGGATAACAATCTGTACATAGAAGATATTATTTGCAAAAGATAAAGGGGATCAAAGAAGTGAAAATGCAAACAGTTTCAAACATATATTATGTAAAATGGTGTACTCTCACTGTCTTTACATTTACCCCACATCAAGGTCCAACAAGTGGACACAACAGCTAGTGGTACATGACAGCAAATAGGATAAATGACTAAGTTCATTGACACAGCTAAGCATTGCCCTTACAAATTCATGGCTAAGCAACATTGTTCAAAGCCACAAAAAGGCATGCCCACCCAAACAACAAGATACAAGAATACAAACTGTAGACACGGGAGTTTGGACATTTCCAAGCCAGTGCCATAAAATTAGAAGACAAGGTACATACCAGCAACTGATTCTTGTTGCCATGCTAAGATTATGAATCTTCACCGACTTTTAGCGATGTTCATTCTGCGAAACATGGAGTATAAGGTAGACCACCCAGGAATTCTTCAGAAGTGCAGATAACATTCACATTCTGATTATCCATATCATACGACATTGTCATCTCCTCCCCATCAGTAAGGAAAATCAAATCACATTCCGGATGAATTGCAAACATTGTATAGGACTCGACATCTTTGTGGCAATGCCTTCTGAACAGTTCAAGAACATTAACAGTGTGCTTTAGGGACCACTTCCCACTGTCATAATCCTCAAGAACCCAAACATAGAGTTGGCAATCATGATGATAGTCTATCCGCCACGCATGCAAGCGTCCCTGAGACTGGCCAATGGAAGCGATAGCGTTATCATACCTGTTAGGCATGATGCCCGGTATCTCAATTTTCCTCCAAGCTCTTCCCTCCGTGTCGACCGTGGCAACTGAGGAATGATGGGTAGCCAAATGCATAATCCCATTGAGAAAGACACATTCGGGGTTACCGACCAGAAAAGTTCTGCTACCCCAGTGACTCTGCACGAAAGTCCATCGTCCACTATCTGACGAGTAGATGGCTACTGCTGCTGCAAATTCATTGCAATAACCACTCATGGGCACAAACACCACAAAGCGGGACGGAGCGGCGGTGTCGAAACCTAAGAAGATATTACTTGGGTCCAAATTATGAGGCTCACCGTCGGGCAATACTAGAGGAGGCAACACGACCCATCTCTCGGTCGCGGGATTGCACACGACGTAATCGTATTCCTCTGAACACGATTTGCCGCACTGGCAGAGGAGAAGGCTGGTGCAGCATTGCTCGACCGTGACGCGCTTGTAGCTCTCGCGCAGGAAAGGTAGAGACGGGTCGACCATGGGCGGTCCTCTGCCGGACAGATTGTGGAACTTGAGGCCGTCGATGCCGAAGTGGAAGAAGCCGGACAGTGTCTGCGGCGACCTCCTGCGGATGTCGGTGGCGGAGCAGAGGGCGAGCCAGGGCTTGGACACGCACTTGAAGCGGCGGAGCGACCTGTAGGGCACCCGCGACAGGATCTCGACCAGGGCGTCCTCCGGGAGGCTCGCCGCGGGCTGCTGCTGCTGCTGCTCGTCCCCATGCTCATGCATCTGCTGCTGCTACAGACGGTGGAGATTACGTTCAGGTCCCCGGTTCCCTTGGCTCGCTGGATCACAGATCGATAAAAGCAAGAGCAGGGGAACAAACCTGGGATGATGGTATCTTGGGGGACGAATGGGATGGAGCGCCGTTGTTGCGGACTCGGTGGCCGGTCGCCGGCGGGCTGCCCTGGTCCTTGCAGACATCTTCCCCTCCAACTGGCTGCATCGCCTACCCCCTGGCTCGCGGATCCGTACCACGAGGCCCTCGACTTGGCCGTGGATTGCTGACGGCGCAGGCCGCCGGACGCCGGGACTGAGGGGGAGCACCGCTGGAACAGAGTGACTGCTTTTCTCTTTTTTTTTCTGGTCCGGAACAGAGTGGCTTTCGTGAAGAAAGACGGGAATTCCTTTTCCGAAGGAAATGGAATGAGCTCAGCTCAGCTCGTGGTCCTCTCCAAAATACCCCCGTAGAAAGAACCTTTTTGTCAAGGGTCATACTAGGCGTCCCTCGGGATTAAAACTTTCCATCCCCGCCCTCACTCGCCATGTCACTAAATAACCAAACTTCCACTTTTCTTCAAACGTCCCGTTTTGCTACTAATATCCGTTTTGCTACATGTAGCAAAAACGTTCAACATAGAAATAGAAAAATGACTAAAGTTCACGGAGAGTTCACGGATACCTGCCATGACGGTGTAAAAAAAATATACTAATATAGCAAAACCGATTTCACCGGAGACTCGAGAATCTCACGAGACCTCGCCGAATAACGCGTAGCAAAAAATTGTGCTTTGTAGCAAAATCGAAACAGATGTAGCAAGATGATCATGCTAATGTAGCAAAAGCTTAACCACGGAGACATTGTCGGAGGAAAAATTGTAGCAAAAAAATATGGCATTATAGCAGCAGACGGCGCATGTAGCAACACCACAAAGCATATGTAGCGTGTTCGGTCCGCGGTATCAACGCCTCACCATAGGTAGCATGTCAGGATGCCGCAGGTAGCAACGACTGTGGCCGTAGGTAGCAATATCAGAAGCCGCATGTAGCAAATCCAACACCCGCTTGTAGTATCGCCATCGACCGCATGTAGCAGAATCCACGCCGGATACCTCGTAGCAAGAAGTTTGTGCTATTGTAGCAAAATAAGAAAAGAGGCGGGCGCCACGGCGAAGAGCGGCGCCGGCCGAGAGGCGGCAGAGACACACACCTGGGCGTTGTAGGGAGCACTGCCGCGTGCCACACATAGCGCCGCCGCTAATCCTCACGGAGAAACGGAGGCATCGCAAGGAGCACCGCTATCCTCCCTGCACAAGCGCCAAGGTGGTGGAGGTGGCGTGCCGGCAAGCGGATCGAGGCATTGCGAGCAAGGCGGCGATGGGAGGGCGGCGGCGTGGCGGAGCGGTGGGAGTAGGCGGCGGCTGCGCAGACGTTCTTGAGAGCTACGGCAGGCAGCGGTTGAGATCTAGAGATATTGGCTTCAGGCAGAGGAAGAAAAACTAACTGAAGATAAGGATTGGGGGGCCTGCAGTGCGTGGAAAGAGACAAAGCCACCGAGCGAAAGCAACCCGGGGGATGGAAACGCGATATCCCCCGGGGGAATAGTATCGTTTTCCTTTTGTCAAGGAATTTTGTATCGCAAGGTTTTGGCTCTATTTTTCTTTTAACCTTGCTGATGTAGTAAATTATTATACTACAACAAAATATGCAGAAAAAAGTTCCAACAAAATATTACCTATAGTACTACTTAAAAATAGTGTTGTGCTAGTAATAAAGTTATGTTGGAAGGCAAATTGTTGCTCATATCATTTTATAGACTTGTGCGCAGCATAGATTCTCCGTAAATAAGTTTGATTTATGTAGATCCTGGCGACCAAGGTTGGAGCTGAGTCCTCTTCGCTCGCTTGTCGTGGTGACGGGGATGGAGGAGATCTGCTAGCAGCGGGCTTTAGGGTGCATTTTGCAGCAGGGGAGTGAGCAAGCTTCTATTCGGAGGTTCATCACGATGTTGTCATCGGTATTCATGGCCGAAGGGCGACCCCTCCAATTTCTAGCGTCGATGACGTTTTTTGGCCAGTAGCTTCAGGACTTCAACCACCTCTAGGCTATCGAGACACTTTCGGAGGCCCACTGGTATCGGCGCAGTGTGCTCCCATCTCCTTGTCCCAAGTGGACACGTCCCAGGCAACGTGGAGATCGACTGCGACGAGCCCTGTTGCAGTGGAGAAGGAGCAGGGCTTGGTTGCTTTTCTTGTTTCACTTATGAGGTACCCTATGCAAATTGTAAGGGTTTGGTTATAATTTTCTATTCTCTTAGGACCTTTTTGTAAAAGCAGTGCTAAACTCATTATTTTATTCTTCGTATTTGTAAACGCCTTGTACAAAACGTGTATTTCAGGCATGGTTTCAAAGGTATCCAATACTTCAAGTTATACGGGAACCATTTAATTCAAAGAGACCGTAGGAATATGTAAATTACGAGGTGCTTATGTGTGAGTGCTAAAGAGAGACTGTTGCAACATCATTAAGCGTCTATACAAAATTGATCTATTTCCAATGCAAACTCTTCTTTCCACAAGTCTACGAGTTCAAATAAACTTTGTCTAAATTCGTATATATCTTATACCGATACATGTCTAGATACATGTGTATTAAGATAAAGTTGGGATAACTAATTGTGACGAAGTATTTAGTACTCCCTCCGTTTCCAAAAATAAGATGTCGCAAATTTATCTAATTTAAATGAATCTAGACAACTTTTAGTGTGTAGATATATCTAAATTTTAACAAATTTAAAACATCTTTTTAGGATGGAGAGAGTATCAGTAGTTAATCATACACACCTAGTAGGCATTTGTGGAATCTGGCAGACGCTTTTATGTTATAAGATCTCTTTAGGTGCCCAGTACAAATCTCTTGCTTACTCCATTTGTAAGTCACGCATGCGTCCATTCAAATACTAATTCTTGCTATTTATGCTGAATAAACTGGGCGTATGTGAATCAACTAATTCAGCTCTCCGCTGGCAACGCTGGACCTGTGTCACATCGTAACGGCGGGACCCTGTGTTGCAGCATCCTGAAGCAGCTGATAAGATATATTCCATCACTCTCTTCAGAGTCGTACCGACAAAAACTCTACTTCCCAAACATTTCCGAACCCGTAACAGGTCCGCCATGATCTCGCTCGCTCTTGCGATACTCATTTCTACTTCACTATGAAATGATCAACCAAACTTTAAAAAGCACTGAAAGAAGGAATTATGTTCTGTAGCTCTGTTAATCCACATATTAATGTACCAGCGAGAAAAAAGATGCATTTTGATGGACCCTGTCAATGGAGAATGGACACGGATCTTTAACACCTCTTTATACCGGCGGGCTTCCCTGGTCCATGCAACCATCTTCCCCTTCCCTTCCTCTTCCTCCTGGTCCTGGCGGCATTGCCTGCGCCCTTGCTCGCGGATCAGCGCCTCGAGGCAGTCGACTGACTCGGCGGTGGCCGGCTGGCGGCGCAGGTCGCCGGACGCCGGGGCACTAGGAGGGGATACCGAGGGTTTGGAAAGGGAAAACCGGAATAGAGCGACCTTTTTTTTAAGGCTCGCAAAGCGAGACTGATGAAAGGGACGGGACTTCTTTTTTTCCGTGTGAAGTGGAACGAGCTTGTCTCCAAAATTATAAAAACACCGTACGAAAAAAAACTTTTGGATCATCCTTAAAAAAAATTGCTACGGATAATTGCACCCCATCTCCCGGTCCAGCTTTTTTTTTTAAAGAACTCCTGGTCCAGCTTGACATGTGTCCCAGCTAATTTTTTTTAAATAATATATTTTTTTATTGAATTTTATAAATAATACACAAAACGGGCAAATTGCAAAACTGTGTGTCGGTCGGCCGTTTAACAGACGAAACACGGCCGCCTTCGTCCGTCGAACGGACGACAGACAGGCTTCGTCCGTTGCGGACGACACGCAGCCTTCGTCCGTTGAACGGACAACAGGTCTGCTGTCAGCTGCCGCCGCGCGCTCGCTTGCCGTGCAGCTGCCGCCTGCTGCTCTGCGTGCTGCGCCGCGCGAGCAGCTGCTGCGCGCCCCGCGACTGCATGCGCGCTGGTCCGCTGCTAGCTGCTTGTATGCTGCTTGCTGCGCAGCTGCTCTGCATGTGCCGCGCGGTATGTCAGCTTTGGCCTCTGCTTGCTGCTAGCTGCTTGCATGCTGTTTGCTCCCGCATCTGCTGTGTTTCCCTTGGATCTAAACAAGGAAGAGCACTTGCCATTCGTTGGTTATTAGAAGCATCCCAAAAGCGTCCGGATCGAAATATGGCTTTCAAATTAAGTTCCGAATTAGTAGATGCAGCCAAAGGGAGTGGGGGTGCCATACGCAAAAAGGAAGCGACTCATAGAATGGCAGAGGCAAATAAAGAGCTCTTGCACATTTTCGTTAATCCATGAACAGAATCTAGGTATGTAGACACATGGATCCGTACATCGCGATCGGAAAAGAATCAATAGAAGGAGAATCGGACGGTATCTTTCTCGAAACAAACAAAAAGGAAAAGAAAGAGAAAACATAAATCATGATCAACTAAGCCCTCTCGAGGGCTTGCTTAAGAATAAGAAAGAAGAATCTTATGAAAATAGCATGGAACTGCACGTGTCGTCCCTTCAACGGACGAAGGCTGCGTGTCGTCCGTTGAATGGACGAAGGCTGTGTTTCGTCCGTTCAACGGACGACACGCAGCCTTCGTCCGTTGAAGGAACGACCGACCAACAGATCTGTAATTTGTCTGTTTTGTGTATTATTTATGCAATTCAATAAAAAAATATATTATTAAAAAAAATTAAAGCAGACTCTGTTTTGCTATAAAATATGAAAAATGATACGTTCCCTGGGAATCCATCCCCGAATGGCTTCTTTCCCCGATTAAGCCCATTCCCAACAACTGATTATTGCGCTAAGACATGAAACAGCAGAGACTTTCAGTGACAATCTTAATTAAGACCATTCGGCAAAACACGGAATATAAGGAGTAGAACATCCTTGAACTCTTCAGAGAGGCTGCTAGCATCCACCTTCTGATTATCCATATCATATGACACCACCATGTCCACCTTGTCGGTAAGGAAAATGCAATTACAATCAGGATGAATTGCAAATGCGGTATAAGTCATATCATCTTCGCCATGTTCCCTTCCGAACAGTTCTGGAACGTGGACATCATGCTTCAGGGTCCACTTTCCACTGTTATAATCCTTAAGAACCCAAACATAGAGATGGCCATCATCAAACTCATCGTCGTTATCTATGATCTGCCATGCATGCAACCGTCCCTGAGACTGTCCAATGGAAACCTTATAGCGATGATTGTGGTCTGGCATATTTATTCCCCCCCAGTCCTCCCCCTCGGTGTCGACGGTGAGTACCCAACCATAATTGGTAGCCAAATGCATAGTGCCATTCAGGAAGACACACCCCGAATTAGCATCCATCGTCCCGTATTCGATGAAAAGATCGCCATTTCTATGAACTCCCTGTACTCACAGTAGTTCAGGGTCGCAAACACCGTGAAGCAAGACGGAACCGCCGCGTCGAACCCTAGGAAGATCTCCACTATTGGTTTGACGCACACACGGTCACCATCCTCTTGGTCCTGCGACAGTATAGGAGGCAGCACTGTCCACTTCCCAGTCATAGGATTGCACACTACGTACGCGTGTTTGTTCTTCTTGTGACGAGATTCCCAGCATTCGCAGAGTAGAAGGCCCCCGCAGCATCCCTTGACTTTGAAGCGGTCATAGCTGCTTTCGCCCAAGAATGGCAGAGAGGGGTCGACCACCTCTGCCGGACAGATTACGAAAGCTGGAGCGTCCCCTGTAGGTGTGGAAGAAGAAGCCGAACAGGGCCTGCGGGCACCTCTTGCGGATGTCGGGGTCAGAACAGAGGGCAAGCCATGGCTTGGACACGCACTTGAATCGGCAGAGCGACCTGTAGGGCACCCGCGGCAGGATCTCGACGAGGAGGTCCACCGGGAGGCTCCCCAAGGGGTGGGGTTCCTGCATCCACAAATTGTAGATACAGTTTCGTTAAGTTCAATCATGCTCCCTTGATTGGATCAACAATTCTGAGATAAAAAGGGGGGAAAAGGACAAGCTCAAAATGCTACCTCTGTGGCGGGCAACGGCTGCGGCGGCGGCGAATGGGGCGGAGCGCCGTTGTGGCGACCTCGGTGGCCGGTCGTCGGTAGATTTCCCTGCACCGTCCAGCCTTGCCCGACTCCTCCTGGCGGCATCTCCTCGACCAGATCGTTGCAGCTCGCTCAGACTTCGAGGGTTTAGAAGGACCCGGCGGCTGTACGTATGGGCGCCTCTCCAAAGTACCTTTGTTGTGGTCCAACGTGAAGCTGAATTTTCCAAATCATTGTTATGCGTCTTCAGGTTTTCATCTTCCCTTTTTTGAAAATTAGGAAACTTTATAGCATGAGAATGTCTTGCACAAAATTAGGAAATTCTATGAAATGAAAATTAGAAAATTCTATAAAATTAGCCATTATTTACTTTTATATAAGGGCCATACTAGGCGTCCCCTCCCGGTGATTTGTGGTTTTTATCCCTCGGATCTCCAGCCAACCATGTGTTCCCTATTTTCTGTTAAAATCATGTTTTTGCTACAAATAACCCGCTTTTACTACATAATATTCCGCTTTTGCTACATGTAGCAGAAAATGGTTCAGCCCAAAAAAAAAACACAAACATACTAAACGTCGCCGGAGAGCTCGTCGGAGACCTCACCAGAGATCTTGTAGCAAAAGTTTGTGCTAATGTAGCAGATCCGACCTCGCCGGAGACAGTTTGGCGTCGTTTGCCTCTGCTTTTAACTTGTTTCCATCAGTTTGTTTTTTTCTTTCCCCTTTACTTTTGTACTGAATTTGGTGGTTTCTTTAAATAAAATAGATGGTGGAGGCCATTTGGTAAAAAAAAAAAGAGGGTAGCCATGTCCCAATTTTAGTCACCTTTGACCTCTCCATGCCCTCTGAATCCAAACGACCGTAGAAAATGATTAGATGGATTCGGTTGCTATGAAAAATATTTAGATGCATCTATCTACATAGCCCCACTAGTAATCGCGACGGTCTAGGCTGCAAATTGATTAAAAAGGTTTTGATTCCACGGGGAAGCTAAGTGGCTTTCTTTTCTGCGCCGGTGCATGCTTTGTACACTCTCGCCGCTCGTGATGTCCTGTCCCTGTGGGTAGGTAAGCTGGATAGGTAAAGTACTAAGGCCGGCCAACTCCAACGGGCTAGATCGAATTTATCTGAATTTTAGTCTGTTTACGGGATGGTCCGGCCCATAAACGGTCCAATTTTACACCAACCCCCAACCCAACGAGGCTTCTCTCGCATACGGACGACTCGGCTGCCATCGCCGGAGCCGTCGACCATGCACCATGCATACGCCAACATAGGTAACCAAGTTCCTGTTATGACGAATATATGTAGCGATCGATTAACTAGAATTAGCTATGGGCGGCTAATATATCGCTAGCTAGCTAGCCAGGGCATGCATGTTATTTAAAAGGTCAAAAGAGAATCTCTTCTCGGTGCGCTGATGATGATCACGTGGCCGTCGCCGGTGAGCACGCGCGTACGGCGGCAGGTGGCGGCCGGCGGTGCAGACTGCAGGAAGAAGCAGCCCAAGTCAATTTAGGTTTCCACTCGAGACTCTCGAGAGCGACAGCTGAGAGAGCTTGAGCGGTGTCACTCTTGGCCGCTTCTCCACACATGCATGCATGCATGCGACGTCGTTATAGCTATAGGCCGTGTTTGGTTATTCCGGCTAAAATTTCACGCTTTTTGCAAGTTGCTCGAGTGGATGCTGCTGCATGAAAGAATATTGACCTCGGACAGGACGAACAGTTTATTTGGTTAACTGTTTTTGGCTTGAGAGTCTATACGGCCACTTTGTTTGGTTTTTTAGATTGGGTTCAGCCGATGCAAAATAGCACATTTGGGAGCCCGTATTTGGCCCGATATGGTTATCTCGCATGGCAAAATGGTGAGCTTATCTATTCGCAAGGATTTAACAACTTACATGATTGTTCATATAATTCAGAGCAACTGGAAGTAGACAATCCATATGATCAGGCTGATAATGATGATGTTTTTTATCATGCTTGCACTGGAAACTGCTCATGTCGACGAACTTGTTGATAAACTGATGGTTGTGGAGTGAAATAGATGTTCACATTGGCGACGACTGTGCCTTCTGTGGACGCTTTGCTAAGAACTTAGAATAGGATTGTTGTGCCTGCTCTAGAGTCTTAAACCCCATATGAAGATTGTGCTGGTAACCTGTTACTTGTTGGTTTCACTCCTTACATTTTCTTGGATGCTTGCCATCGTAGACCACACATACCAGTTGTATTTCTTGAGACATAACACATATTAGGATCACAACGAAGCAGGCAGATCAAGTTCATAAACAACATATGGCAATAAGCATAAACTAGTTAAGCATTCATGATCATGGGCACAAGCATCGCCGGTTACGATGGCTAGAACGGGTGGCGGTGTTGGCAGAGTGGCGATAGGAGCAGAGTGGTCAAACATGGGAGAGGAGGAAGACCGAGACAACGGTGAATGAAACATGATTACTTTGTCCTAGCGACCACATAGTGGGCTAGCATCGTAAGTTAACGGCCGTCTCGCCGCACCGTCCAGACCATGCCATGTCACCGTGACATGTGGGCCCTACTGTCGGTTTCGCTGTCGGTTGGCTTTCAATCGGTCATTTGCGCGGTTGGAAAAGAACTTGCGCTAAGTTGGTAGATTTTGGTTAAGAGAACACAAAATGGTACTAAAACGTAAATTTCGTCACCAATACGGTATGAAAATGCTATTAACCTGGGTTGGGCTCGTGTCGATCATACAGAGTCAGTCCTCTGCATTTTAGTAGCTGAAGCTGGAAGATTTTGTCACGAGTATCCCACACGAACCAAAGTCTGCTTGACCCATCACCACAACTTCACATGCAGCAGCTCTCTCTCTCTCTCAAAAAAAAAAAAAAAAAAACTTCACATGCAGCCGAGGAAAAGCAGAGTTGTATCTTCTTCTATCTCCTGTCAGGACGACTCACGAGCCGCCCGCGCCGCTTCCTTCCCTTTCTACTCTCCACGGGCCACGGCACGCGTCGCCGTCGCATCGGCTTTACCACCCCACCATCGCCTGCTTCATTTGAACTAACTGCCGCCACAGCTAGCGCCACTCCGTCTCCGCCTTCGCCAAGAAAAAACCATGTCGGTGTCGGCGGCGGACATGGCGGCGGTGAAGACGTCCTCCAACGGGATATGGCAGGGCGACGACCCGCTCCACTTCGCCTTCCCGCTGCTCATCCTCCAAACCCTCCTCATCCTCCTCCTCAGCCGCGTCCTGGCCTTCCTCCTCCGCCCGCTCCGGCAGCCCAAGGTGATCGCCGAGATCGTGGCGGGCATCCTCCTCGGCCCCTCCGCGCTCGGCCGCAACAAGGCCTACCTCCGCGCGCTCTTCCCGCCCTGGAGCACCCCGATCCTCGAGTCCGTCGCCAGCCTCGGCCTCCTCTTCTTCCTCTTCCTCGTCGGCCTCGAGCTGGACCTCCGCTCCGTGCGCCGCAGCGGCCGCCGTGCCTTCGCCATCGCGGCCGCGGGGATCTCCCTCCCGTTCGCGTGCGGGGTGGGCGTGGCCTTCGTCATCCGCCGCGCCATCCCGGGCGCCGACGAGGCCGGGTACGCGCCGTTCCTGGTCTTCATGGGCGTCGCGCTCTCCATCACCGCCTTCCCCGTGCTGGCGCGCATCCTCGCGGAGCTCAAGCTGTTGACCACGTCCATTGGGGAGACGGCGCTGGCGGCCGCGGCCTTCAACGACGTGGCGGCCTGGGTGCTGCTGGCGCTCGCCGTCGCCATATCGGGCAGCGGCGACGACCGGCGCAGCCCGGTGACCTCCCTCTGGGTGCTCCTCTCGGGGGCGGTGTTCGTGGCCATCTGGATGATCGCCGTGCGTCCGCTCATGTCATGGGTGGCGCGGCGGTCGGACGCGGGCGGCGGCGGGGACGCCGTGTGGGTGGCCGCGACTCTCGCGGGCGTCCTGGCCTCCGGGCTCGCCACCGACATGATCGGCATCCACGCCATCTTCGGCGCCTTCGTGTTCGGGCTCACCGTGCCCAAGGACGGCGCCTTCGCGGGGCGCGTCACGGAGCGGGTGGAGGACCTGGTGTCGGAGCTGCTGCTGCCGCTCTACTTCGCGTCGAGCGGGCTGAAGACGGACGTGGCCACCATCCGCGGCGGCGAAGCGCTGGGCATGCTGGCGCTGGTGATCGGCACGGCGTGCGCGGGCAAGATCGCGGGCACCTTCGCGGTGGCCATGGCGTGCGGGATGGGGGCCAAGGAGGCCATCGTGCTGGGCGTGCTCATGAACACCAAAGGACTCGTCGAGCTCATCGTCCTCAACATCGGCAGGGAAAGAAAGGTGCGTACACACATACTATAACCGTACACCGTATTCTATCTAGCTATACATAGTGCCGTATACACGTATTTCGCGTAGTATAATTCACGATATATATATATATATATATATTAGTATATACATGACTGGGCACGTGGCGGCCGTATGCCATGCGGCGGCGCCGTGTGTATGGCTATACGTACGCGTACAAGGATACATGCGAAGTGAGTTAGGGGAGGAGCTCGTGAGGACAAAATGATGCTTCTGTCTCTATCTTAATGTCACTTAAAACATGGTTATATGGTCAAAGCGAGCAAAATCTGAGAAAAATGGTGGCTGAAAATGAAGAACACGAAGGGAGAGAGAGAGGCAGCAACTCGCGTGGAGAAGAAGACCGCGCCTGGCCGCGCGGCGCGGCGTCGCCCTTATCTGTCCCGATCGGCGTCGCCGATTAGGCGATCGGCTGGGCCGACTAGACTGTCGACTGCGTGGGTCCAGCGGCCCGCCAGCCTTTGTCGGCTGTTGAAGTAGTGCCTGCGGTCGGTGGGTGCAACCGATTGGCGTCCAAGCTTGCTCCAGGCCGACAAAGTGCTAGATCTGAAAATTCGAAAAAACGTATAATAAAACTCAAATTAATTAATTATTTCGTATTATTTTAAAAAAATTCACCATGTTCATGGCTACAAATATTTCTTCTTCCCCCCTACAATATTGCTTCCTTTTCCCCTTTGATTTGATGAAAGATCCCAAGGCTCATTAGTAATTCTTGTAAACGATGGATTCTAATTCTTGAAAGATCCCAATATTGCTTCCTTTTCCCCTTTCACTGACAAGTGGGTCTTCTTGTAAACGATGGATTCTAAGTGAGCGCCCACCAAACTCTTACTTCTAATTCATTTGCCAATATATATTTCAAATTTTGAGTTAAAATTGATCTGAAATTTGACAAATGACCTAAAAGTACGACTTGAGGGAATCCCATTTACTACCTCCATCACAAGGCTTAAGGCCTATAAATTATTTTTATAAGTCAAGCTATATAAAGTGTAGATATAACTTAAGAGTATCTTAAGAGTTGTATCTACATTTAATAATTTTGGGTATATACATGCATGTGATTGGGCTAACCATGTATTTTGCCTATGATATCGTGCAGGACTTGTAGCTAAGCTAAGATACAACCTCATTTTCTCTCTTCATTAACTATAATGCCACAAAAGCAAGTTGACTATGATACCATGATAAAACCCATTAAAATACTCTCTCCATCCCAAGGCTTAAGGCATATAACTTTTTTGAAAAGTCAAGCCATGTAAATTTTGACCAAACTTTTAGAAAAGACTATCAAGAACTATTATATTATATAGATATCATATGAAAATATGTTTCATAATGTATGTGAATATTAATATTTTTCTCTAAAAACTTGGTCAAACTTTAGTTGAGTTGATTTTTGAAAAAAATTATATGCCTTAAACCTTGGGACAAAGGTAGTAGGCTTTAAGCCTTAGAACGGAGGTAGTATAACACCTCAAGTCTAAGATGCCCACGTGTCCCTCATACGCGTAGTGTGTGCACAAACGGTGCAACACCTGGCGCCTTATGCATTGAGCATCCAACCGAAAGTCTACGCCCATGCATGCTTTCGGATGCATCCAAAGTCCAAAATTTACTCCAAGTCAAAACTTCAAGGCAAAATCTACTCCAAGTCAAAACTTCAAGGCAAAATCTACTCCGAGTCAAACATTCAATTTAAGTAGAGATCCGTGGTAAAATTCTCCTTTCTTCGTTAGGTGAATAATTAGTCCTAACATGGTAAACATTTTTTTATCTAGTACTTTATGATCGACATTAAATAAAGTTTACCAATCAACAGAGACAATACTAATACTACGCTTCGCCACTAGATGTTTTTTTGAAGGATTTATAACTTAATTATGCAGAAAAAAGAATAAAATACTTGCAGTGAACATTTTTGTATAACTACAAGAACAACCTGGCAAAAGCAGCCCAGAAACAAGGTTTTCTCAATCGACAGAGGCATATACAAACACATGATAAATTAGACCAAGCCGAACCTAAAAAATCTACTCCTGCTACGTTTACTAAATAATATACAGTAGGAAGAATTTATTTCCTAGGCGCTCTTATCCGGAAATCCACTTTGGCTCTCAGGCGTAGATGCACCAACTGTTAAAAAAAATACTTTTTAAAATGTTAAAATTTTTAAATAAAATATCCGGGGTATATGTTTATATTCTATTTTTGTACACAAAGTTTCAAGATTTTTTTTTATAGGGATTGTGTAAAAAAGACAATTTTTTATGTTACAAACTAATTTTTTACAAGACATTTTTTTGTCTTTTTTGTATAGACCTCAAAAAATGTCTTCTCGCTACAAAACTTTGTGTGAGGACATAGCATTTTCGGATATACGTCTGGCATTTTTTCGGATTTTTCAACATTTTAAAATTTATATAAAATACATTTACCTGGGAGCCCAATCGCCACGTCCGCTCTTAGCTCAATTGAATTTTGTGATTTTTTACAAGTTGTCCAAATTACTCATTTTTGTATGTTGCAGGTGCTGAACGAGGAGACGTTCGCGATCCTGGTGCTGATGGCACTGGTGACCACCTTCATCACCACGCCGACCGTCATGGCCATCTACAAGCCGGCACGCGCCGCCGGTCGCCGCCGTCTGCACCCGCGCAAGCTCCACGGCCCGACCGCCTCCGCGCCGGCGTCCCCGTCCTCCTCCGCGGCCGGGGCCACCGCGAACGCCAAGGAGCTGCGCGTGCTGGCCTGCATCCACGGCGGCCACGACGTGCCGGCGCTCATCAACCTGATCGAGACCATCCGGGGCCACACGCAGCCGCGCCGCCTCGTCAAGCTCTACATCCTCCGCATGGTGGAGCTGACCGAGCGCACCTCCTCCATCCTCATGGCCCGCGCCGCCCGCCGCAACGGCCTCCCCTTCCTCCGCCCGCCCCGCCGCGGCGGAGGCGGCGACGACCAGATCGACGTGGCATTCGGCACCTACGCCCAGCTCGGACACGTCCAAGTCCGGCCCATGACCGCCGTCTCCGCGCTCCACACCATGCACGAAGATGTTGAGGCGGTCGCCGAGGACAAGCGTGTCTCCCTCATCATCGTGCCGTTCCACAAGCGCCAGGTGGCCGGACACCGCGCCCACGGCGGCGCCGCGGGCGAGGAAGTGGAGAACCTCGGGCCGGAGTGGCGCGCCGTGAACCGGAGGATCCTGCGCGAGGCGCCCTGCTCCGTGGCCGTCCTCGTCGACCGGGGGTTCGGCGGTGGCGAGCAGGTGAGCTCGGAGCAGGTCGCGCACGGCGTGTGCGTCGTGTTCTTCGGTGGGCCGGACGACCGGGAGGCGCTCGAGCTCGCCGGGAGGATGGCGGAGCACCCCGGAGTACAGGTCACCGTCGTGCGCTTCCTCGACGGCAAGGCCGGCAGGGACGAGCACGCCGAGGTCAGGTTGCGCCCGTCCGAGGCACAGAACGCTGAGAAGAGCTACACCTTCTCCACGGCCGTCGTCAATGGACACAGGGAGAAGGTAACAAACATCTGACCACAGTGAACGGCGGCATTGTTGAAACGACATATGTGCATTGATTTGAGGACGGTGAGTCGTCTGTGCAGGAGCTGGACGAGGCGGCGGTGGCAGAGTTCCGGCAGAAGATGGGCGCCATGGTGCGGTTCGAGGAGCGCGTCGTGGTGGGGAACGCGATCGAGGAGGTGGTGGCGATTGGAAAGAGCCGGGAGTACGGGCTGGTGGTGGTCGGCAAGGGGCGGCTGCCGTCGGCGATGGTGGCGGAGCTGGCCGTCCGTCCGGCGGAGCACCCGGAGCTAGGGCCAATCGGGGACGCGCTCGCCTCGGCGGGGCACGGCGTGGCGTCGTCGGTGCTGGTGGTGCAGCAGCACGACGTGAACGCGGACGAGGTACCGGTGTCCGTCGTCCAGATCGACGGCCACGCCCATGACGGCGACGGCGAGGTTGGCAAGGACGACGTGGCCATGCCGTAGATCGAAACAGGAATCTGATCTGCCACTGACGTGTCTGTCACTGTATTACTAGGATGATGACGATGACGATGTTATGATGTAGTATATGCGGTGACTTTGGTGTTGCTTCAAGCAACGGTCAATAAGCGGAAAATGATATGGATCCTCCCGACGATGGGACCCCATCGTCCTCCTCCCCATGCATCCTTCCCGTACGTGACACGTGTATCTAAAATTGTCTCAAATTTCGTTTTTGCTGCAAAACGTTGGCTTTTGCTACATATGTTCCCGCTTTTGCTTCCGAAACAAAAAAATGGTTCGTTTTAGAAATAGAACGTCTCGTCGGAGACCTCGTCGGAGATCATGCAGCAAAAAATTTGTGCTAATGCAGCAAAATCGACTTTGCCAGATTTTTTTTGCTGCATGGTCTCCGGCGAGGGTCATAAACGAGTTGTTTCCGACGATGTCTCCGGCGAAGTCGGTTTTGCTGCATTAGCACAATTTTTTGCTGCATGGTCTCCGGCGAGGTCTCCGGCGAGACGTTCTATTTCTGAAACGAACCGTTTTTTTTGCTTCCGAAGCAAAAACGGGTACATATGTAGCAAAAGTGGGCCGTTTTGCAGCAAAACAGGATTTGGACCGTTTTTAGTGGACACTTGGCAGCAGCTGGAGCAGCTCTCCCATCGTCCGGGGGACGCGTAGTACCTTCCATAAGCAACTGAATATGTTATCACTTACGGAACAGGACATTTTCTAAAAAGGGTGGCTTATAATTTATCCATAAACACCTACGCCTATTGCTAGTAGCGTTCTTAGCACAAAGATGAGCTGCCTCATTTGCTAATCTATCCACAAACTTAAACTTAATGCTAGCAATAAAATCACTTAGCTCCTTAATTTTTTGGAAAATAGAAGCGATTTCAGACCTGTTTCCTCAGGGACGATGTCCTCTTCCTGGCCGACTGTGGAGGCGAGGGGGAGAGGAGTTGCTACGCGGCATGCTGCTCGCTTGATTGGCTCTTGTCCGACCATGGTGGTGTGGAGGAGCTGAGCAGCGGCGGGGCGTTCTCAATATCGACTTGGTGGCCTCCCCCACACACACACACCAGGGTGTCTATCGCAAGCGAACAGGAGAGCTGGTGTGCTGCCCCTTCCCGGCCTCAGTGGCGAGGAGGGGAAGCGGACCGACGCCTCTGCTCTTGCCTCGATGTTACAAGTCACGGTCAAATAGTTTTTGTTTATTTGTAGTATATTCTTTTCTTTCACATTTAATATCTTATTATATTATGGTTGGCAAATATTATCTTAGTGTGATAATTATATATGCCAAATATTCTCCCCGTTCGAGATTATGAAACGAACAATTAATATATTTATACGCGTGATTTATGCCATAGTGATTCAATGCCAGACTTACATAAAGAGTAATCGTTGTTCAAAAAGTATTATCTTATCAAATCAAAATACAGCTTATATATATTCTGAAATAGAGTGGGTATAGCCGAAAACACTAGACGATCGAGTGAATTCAGTTTAGCTTCCGGGTCTGTCCGTCTTGCTTCTTCATGACGCCCGGGCGGTGTCTCCTCCGTCCTCTTCCTCCTCCTCCCGAAGAGCCGCCAATGGCAGTTTCTTCACCAGTAGTACTAGGCTTATCATCATCGTCGTCGACCTCGACCTCGTAGGTGACTCTGCCCTTGGTTTTTAGCTGGTGCCTGTAGTCTATCTGCCTCTCGAGCATCTTCTTATCATGGATCTCATCGAACAGGGCCATGTCTGCCAGCATGTCGTACCACATCGCCGCCAGCATCGGGTCTTTCTTGATGACGATCTCGGGCACCTCCAGGGTCGGGTCGTCCAGGGTGTCCGGCTTGTAGGAGAGGACGCGTCTCACATCGCAATCTGCCACCTGAAACACCTTCTTCTTCTTCTTTTTCTTGATCTCCGTCTTCGTCGTCTCTGCAGTTCTTCCTACTGATTCGCCAGGTGAGTTTTCCGCCAGCTCCTCCTCCGCGAAAGAACTTGAGCTCGCCATGTGGATCTGCACCACTGCTATTGATTGTTCGGGTGAGAAATCAGGCTTTCTCCGGGCGCCTCTTTATATACACGCGCGAGCGAGTCTAGGATTTGATTCGATTCCCAACCGGAATAGGCAGAAGAGCGTACGTCCGGGTCGATTTCAGATCGACAGATCCGAAAGAACTCTGATTAGGATTCATATCGGGCACACGAATCCGAAGCACAAATCAAACAAGAAACGGATTGTTTAAGAAAGAAGGAGTCACGTACCCAGCAGCTGCAGACGCCTGAACAACCTAAGCGAACCGGCTCTTCCATCCGTACAAGAAGAAAAGGCATCAAAAGTAGACGTCGATCCGCACACTCGGTTCATCGTCCTCTTTTTTTTTTTCTTGAAAAACATAGTATATAATCAAAGACGCTCACAATACGTACATGCACTCACTTCTCTAAATACGTGCACATACCCTTCTCTAAATACGCGCACACTCTAAACATTGTTCTGCGCAGCCGCAATGCCAAAGACCTCTCCTCTCCTCCCATGTCTACTTGTACTCGACAAAGGACAAAGATCAAAGTCTAAGTCGATCGGTCGTACGCGCCAAACTACAACACGAACTGTAACAAGCAGCACTGGCGGAACGTCTTCGGGACCATACTGGGCTACGGCCTAGTCTTCCCATATAACATATTTAAGTATAAACAGTGTATTTGGCCCATTAAATATTTATATTTATGTGTCATTTCTTATTCTATTACACGTGCTACCAAATTGGCCGGGTCTTCTTGGGCTGTCACAGTCCCCCTCTGATGAGGAGGGTGTACTCACGGGCATAGCATCATTGAGACCATACTGGGCTCCGGCCCAGTCTTTCCAGATTGTAAAAAAGTGTTACCGGGATATTTAGTCCATGTATGTAATATGGCCCATGTGCCATGTGTCGCTTCACCCGGCGAGTCGCCGAGTCCTACGATGGATGACTCGCCATCCCGGTACATATGTCGCTCTCTGGGTTTCCCGTCCACCAAACTCTCTATCTCGGTCTTTCTTCTTTCCACAGTTCAGACGAGCTCAAATAGTTGGTCCATGTTAATATCAAGCATTCAACCAACCGGCAGGTCTAATTTCTGATGGTCACCATAGCCGATGGTGCTGTCTGTAGATTTTGACACTCAAAATTGTACTATTTATTTAGCTGGAAATAGGTGTTTCCATTAAATTTGCTGCACAGCTAAATTGGTGGTCAACAAACCTGATACAAAATCTGGAGCTTGTGTTCCGTGGCCCGTGGCTCGTGTTCCCTACCGCCGTCTCGCAATGCCTTGTGGCTGGCCAGCGCCGCCTTGCCGTCTCTCCTGCCCGTCGGCCACGACCAGCGCACGGAGGAGTCACTAGCCCATGTACGTAAATACTCATACCATACCTATACTATATATTCATAAAATTTAGTTAGGCCATATAAGTTTTATACAGGTACTTATACCCGTTTAGTACTAGGGACGGCTACGTATCGCTAATCTCAGACATCCTTGTGTTTGAGTTTGCCCGAGTTTGCTCTAAGTTCGGGGGAGTATATGCATGCAAACGTCAATTCTTACAAAACCTGATGAGTTGCAACAAGCATGATAGTTAATAGATAGATCGATTATAAGACAACATATCCAAAATACGGATCACAAACAAAATAACAAAAGTCTGATGAGCTGACACAATTATGACATAGCTAGAGTACGTAGTCTAGTGACGATCTAGTTAAGCTTCCTAGTCTCTCTGTGGTGCTTCTTCATGACGCTGGGGCGGTGCCTCCTACACCCTCGATGTAAAGTAACATAGTCCTTCTCTTCGTTGTAGTCCTCGTCGACCTCCGCCTCGTATGTGACCATGCCCTTGGCCTTGATCTGCCGCGTGAAATCCTCCTTACGCTCTAGCATCCACCGGTCGAGGCTCTGCGCGACCGGGGCCGTCTCGGCGAGCCTGATGTAGAACGCCGCCGCCATCTCGGGGAAACATCTGATCATGTCGTCAGGTATGTCCGTCTTGAAGGGCTCGGACTGGTAGTTTCATCACGCGCCTCACCTTGCATGCTGGCACCTCGCATAAGATCGTCTTCTTCTTCTTGGTCGCCGTCACCGGCTCTGCAGGGCTTCCCGCCAGCTCGCCATCGGACGCCGTGTTCTTTTGAACTCGCGAATCCGGTGTGTCCTCGGAGGAGGAGGAACCGAAGCTTGCAGCCATTGGAATCTCTCGCGCTGCAATTGATTGGTTGATTGGACGTGAAAACCAGCCGGCTGATCTCCCGCTACAGGAATGGGAAGCTACGCCGACGGCCAAACGACGGGGCCGTCGGTGTAGCCATCGTCTAGGACAGCCTCGCCAAGCAGCCGTCGGCGTAGAATTGCCCTCGGCATATCATACGCCGACGGCTGCCCTCGGCGTAGCTATTTTTTTATTTTATCTCATTAAACTTTGAAAAATCATAACTAAATCATTCTATTTCAGAAAAATACAAATAATATATTAAAATTTGCAGAAAATAAGACCTATCTATCTACACTCAAATATTACACATTTGTAAATAAAAATTAAGTAAAACATAAAACATTATATATAGTTTAAAACAGGCATAAAAAATTCAAAAATTATCGAAACAATGCGAAACCTTCACGTGGTGTTATATTATGTGACATAGTTAGAATGAAAAATATCAAACTTGGTTATTGATTATGTCTTAAAGAAACCTTCACAAAATGACCTATGTCATTCGAGGTTTCTTGGCTTTCGGGTCAAATGACCAATGTTATTGCTAGAATCAAGGCATAGTTTGTGATAATGTGCCCATATTGTGTATACATGTGCATCATAGGATGTCGAACAATGTTGCAGGAGGAAGCTTTCCTTTTTGTCGCACCAAAAAGGCATTTTCCATTTTCTGAGCATAAAAAACGGACGGTTTTGTGAAGCAACCACCAAATGGCTAATTTAAAATACTACCATAACATTTTACAAAAATAATAGACCACCTTATATGGACAATGTCCCAATAGGGGGATCCGAAACCTTTCCGTGCACCTTTGGTGAAAAAGACAAATTCCTGCCGAATCGATAGAAAGTGGGTCAGATATGAACTACAGGTACATGATCCGATACTCATACTTTTTTTTACAAAAATCATTTTTAGGTTCACAATATGCTATTTTATCAAAGATCCAATGCAAGTTTAGCGAGGCTCGGCCCCGAGCTACGAATCTTCATGCCCGCCGTTTGACAAAGTTTGACGATAGTTTAAAACGGGCATAAAAAATTCAAAAACGATCGAAACAATACGAAAACTTCGCGTGGTGTCATATTATGTGACATAGTTATAAGTAAAAATACCAAACTTGATTATATTGATTATGTCTCAAAAAAACCTTCATAAAATGACCTATCTCATTCGAGGTTTCTTGGCTTTTGGGTCAAATGACCAATGTTATAGCTAGAATCAAGGCATAGTTTGTGATAATGTGCCCATATTGTGCATACACATGCATCATGGGATGGCGAACAATGTTGCAGGAGGAAGTTTTCCTTTTCGTCGCACCAAAAAGACATTTCCCATTTTCTGAGCACAAAAAATGGACGGTTTTGTGAAGCAACCACAAAATAGATAATTCAAAATGCTACCACCACATTTTACAAAAATACTATACCAACTTATATGGACAATGTCCCAACAGGGGGATCCGAAACCTTTCCGTCCATCTCTGGTGAAAAAGACAAATTCCTGCCGAATCGGTAGGAAGTGGGTCAGATATGAACTACAGGTACATGATTCGATGCTCATGTTTTTTACAAAAATCATTTTTAGGTTCACAATATGCTATTTTATCAAACATCCAATGCAAGTTTAGCGAGGCTCGGCCCCGAGCTAAGAATCTTCATGCCCGCCGTTCGATAAAGTTTGATGATAGTTTAAAACGGGCATAAAAAATTCAAAAACGATCGAAACAATGGGAAACCTTCGCGTGGTGTCATATTATGTGACATAGTTATAAGTAAAAATATCAAACTTTATATATTAATTATGTCTCAAAAAACCTTTACAAAATGATTTATTTCATTCGAGGTTTCTTGGCTTTCGGGTCAAATGACCAATGTTATGGCTAGAATCAAGGCATAGTTTGTGATAATGTGTCCATATTGTGCATACACATACATCATGGGATGGCGAACAATGTTGCAGGAGGAAGTTTTCCTTTTCGTCGCACCAAAAAGCCATTTCCCATTTTCCGAGCACAAAAAACGGACGATTTTGTGAATCAACCACCAAATGGATAATTCAAAATGCTACCACCACATTTTACAAAAATACTATACCACCTTATATGGACAATGTCCCAACAGGGGGATCCGAAATCTTTCCGTCCACCTCTGGTGATCGGTAGGAAGTGGGTCAGATATGAACTACAGGTACATGATCCGATGCTCATGTTTTTTTACAAAAATCATTTTTAGGTTCACAATATGCTATTTTATCAAAGATCCAATGCAAGTTTAGCGAGGCTCGACCCCGAGCTAAGAATATTCATGTCCGCCATTTGACAAAGTTTGACGATAGTTTAAAACAGACATAAGAAATTCAAAAACGATCGAAACAATGCGAAACTTTCGCGTGGTGTCATATTATGTGACATAGTTATAAGTAAAAATATCAAACTTGATATATTGATTATGTCTCAAAAAAACCTTCACAAAATGACCTATCTCATTCGAGGTTTTTTGGCTTTCGGGTCAAATGACCAATGTTATGGCTAGAATCAAGGCATAGTTTGTGATAATGTACCCATATTGTGCATACACATGCATCATGGGATGGCGAACAATGTTGCAGGAGGAAGTTTTCCTTTTCATCACACCAAAAAGACATTTCCCATTTTCTGAGCACAAAAAATGGACGGTTTTGTGAAGCAACCACCAAATAGATAATTCAAAATGCTACCACCACATTTTACAAAAATACTATACCAACTTATATGGACAATGTCCCAACAGGGGGATCCGAAACCTTTCCATCCACCTCTGGTGAAAAAGACAAATTCCTACCGAATCGGTAGGAAGTGGGTCAGATATGAACTACAGGTACATGATCCGATGCTCATTTTTTTATAAAAATCATTTTTAGGTTCACAATATGATATTTTATCAAAGATCCAATGCAAATTTTCCTTTTTATCACACCAAAAGCCATTTTTCATTATCCGAGCGCAAAAAGGGAATTAAAGCAACGACCAAATAGATAATTCAAAAACGGAGGGTTTGTGATTAGTTGATATGGATATCATATTTGGATTCCTCTCATTTTTCTGATCAATTTAGACATATTATTTGTTAAATTCCGATTTACAGATTTAAAGATATTAATTATTCCATATTAAATAGAAAAATACAAAAAATAAAATTATTATATTTATATTTGAATTCAATAACATTTTTACTTATTTATTAATGTTTACTTAAATAATTGTTTTTAATTTCAAAAAATACAAACATGTGACATGTTGATATAAGAGTTAATAGGATTGATATCATAGTATTGATAACAATGTATGAATTACTTTGCGGAAACAAATTCTAAAAAAACGAGAAAGTTAAGCGTGCTGGAGAGCTGGAGTAGTATTTAGGATGAGTGACCAGCCGGGAAGTTCGCCCAAGACTGCAATTTAATTAAATATTAAGTGTAATTAGTGTTAAAAATGTTCAAAGTGAGAGATTAACGAGTCAAACAATTCAAAGATTCAAAAATTGAGAAAAAAATTAAAAAAATAATTTTTTTTAGACAAATGTTTTTGCAACCTGTCGACAAGCTATGCCGACGACCGCTACGCCGAGGACAATATACACCGAGGGCAATGTACGCCGACGGTATTTTAATACGTCGACGGCCTCTATGTGCTCCGCCGAGGGAGTCCTTTGCCGAGGAAGCTACGCCGAGGACAGCCGTCGGCGTGCCATACGTCGAGAGCATTTTAGCCTACGCCAACGACTTTTTGCCCTCGACGTAGCGCGCGCGGCCTATAGTGTCCATGCATGTTTAGAGACCGAGTCCTTGTGGGACTCCATGCTATAAAAGGAAAGGACTAGTACAGGATCTGTCGATCTAAAATCGACCCGGACTCTAATCGTATTGATTCCGACGAAGACTCAGCTCACGCGTGTATATAGATAAAGAGAGGAGGACCCGGACTCTAATCGTATTGAATCGGCGGCTGATCTTTCACCCAAAACAATTAATCAAAACGCAGGTGGTGCAGAAGCCCATGGCAAGCGCAAGTTCTTCGGCGGAGGAGGATCCGCAGGTTCAGAAAAGCACGGCAAAGGAGTCGGCAGCACAGATGACGACGGAGACGATCAAGAAGAAGAAGAAAGAAGATCTTGCGTGAGGAGCCAGAGTGGTATGTGAAACAAGTACTCTCGTACAAGCCAGAACCCCTCGAGGAACCAGAGGTGCCCGAATTCATCATCAAGAACGACCCGTGGCTGGCGGCGAACCTGTACGTCATGTTTGCCAACACGGCCATGTACGATGAGTATAAAAAGGATGAGATGCTCGAGAAGCAGAGGAACTTTAGGCAGCAGTTAAAGACCCAGAGAAAAGTTACCCGTGAGATTGAGGTCGATGAAGACGACGACAGGTATGAGACCGCCAGCGGCGGCTCTGCCGGTGGAAAAGGACGGAGGAGACACCGCCCTGGAGTCATGAAAAAGCAAGACGGAAATACCAGGAAGCTAAACTGAATTCAGATCTTATAGTATTTTCTCTGCTACGGAATCAGTACCAACAATTTCTAGTATATTCTTTTCAAGCCTGAACCGGAATTTTTGCCATGTTCTGCTTGGATATGCAACCAGGCATTATTTTTATCTGTATCAGATGGCCATGCTGAACACTAATTCTCCACTGTAGCTGCTCTCAGTTGTACTAATAACTTTTAAATAATATAGAAGCAATGGATGGAAGTGTGTGGAAAATTGAATTTAGGTATAGTCCAGATTAGGGGCTCAACAAGTTTACCGGTTTGCGATTTGCATCAGCGTATAGCAATATGGTTTGATTTGCTTTTAGTGAAGCAACAATGATCTGGTGAGCCGAGAAGAGCACAATGATCTGGAGACATTAACAAATTCACCAGAACTGTTACTGTAAATATGAGTACTGTTGTATTGGGTTCAGGAGCCTCGGTATAGTGTCTTTGGGAGGAGGAGGTTTATCAGAATTTTTTGAACTTTTGTACTGTTGTATTGGGTTCAGGAGCCTCGGTAGTGTCTTTGGGAGGAGGAGGTTTATCAGAATTTTTTTGCTTTTAGTTTTCGTACTTTGTCAATAAGGTTGATTTTACATGTTCTTATCTAAATCTTCCGTGTGTCTCGTGGATCAACTTTATTAGTGTTGTATACCATCAAACATGAATGAGCATTGGAAGGCAGTAGTACTTTTTACGAGTTTCAGTTGGAATCGGTTATGTGCACCCCTTGCTGAAACGAAGCCACACCATCTCTGTGGACTTTGTAGGCCCCATGTTTCTGTAGGACTATACCCCCTTTGTAGAATTGTGAAATGACCCCGCAATCAAGAACTTTTCATCTCCAAAACTACACCTCTCGTTGGCGTTGCTAATGCGAGATATTGGCACACCACAAAAGTCGAGGCACAGTGGAAGCGAGGCACCTTCTTGCAACCTACAGCCATGGCACAACGTGCCTAAGCATGATGCCACCAATGGCCTAATTGCTGGACTGGATTGGCTAGGTGGAGAGCACACCATGATCTCCAAACACAGATATGCGAAGGTCCTTGCGAAATGATTGTTTGTACTCGGCAAGGCAACGGCTGAAGATGGGTGTTCTCTCTCATGTTTATTGTAAGGGCAGCCTTACGCGTCCCCTCCGGGGGATATGTGTTTTTTATCTCTCGGGTCCCAAGCCAACCACGTGTCCTTTTTTTGGTCAAAATCCCGCTTTTGCTACAAAAAGTCCTGTTTTTGCTACAACTAGTCTCGTTTTTGCTACATGTAGCAGAAAATGGTTTGATCCAAAAAATAGAACATACAGACTAGACCTTACTGGAGAGTTCGCCGAAAACCTTGTCGGCGATCTTGTAGCAAAAAATTATGCTAATGTAGCATATCCTACCTTGCTGAAGACTCGCCGGAGACTTCCGCCGGTAGACCTCGCCGGAGACCGTGTAGCAAAAATTTTACGCTATTGTATCAAACCCACAAAATAGATGTAGCAAAAAAATATTATATTGTAGCAAATTTGACTTCACTGAAGACCTTGAGGAGACCTCGCCGGAGATGTTGTAGCAAAAGCGATATACTATTATAGCAAAACGATAAACTTAATGTAGCAAAAACAATTGTAGAAAAAATTCGACACTGCACGCCGGAGGCCTCGTATAGCCGCCGCCAGCCGCACGTAGCAAAATCCAAAAACGTCCCTTATAGCACGTCCATCCGTCGTATGTAGCAAAAATCGACGGCACTTGTAGCACCGGCGTGCTGCAGGTAGCACCTGTAGATGGGAGCGAAGCTTTGCTCGTCGGCGGAGCGGTCAGGACGGCGGCGTGATTTGGCAGGTAGAAAACCCCGAGGCCAGCAGCCATGGGAGGCCACGAGAGGTGAGCGCGCCCAAGGGGTCCCCCGGCGGCGGCGGCTCCGTGTGGCGGTCGCCGGCAAGCAGGCCTCGCGCACCTTCCTCACCGGAGAGCAGCAGGTCCATACGTCGTCTTCGTCGCCGAACTCGTGGGGACAAGGAGGAAGGCGGCAAGCTCAAGAGAGGAAGGAGGCGGCAAGCTCCGGCGGTGAGATCTCGATGGCGAGCTTCGGCGGCGTATGGTGATGCGGGCAAGGACGGAAGCGCGGCAGCGCGCGTCGCTAATTTTTTCGGTCGCGTGCGATGCAGTTAGAGAAGAAAGAGGAAGATAAGGAAAGAAAGGTGGGTCTGCTCCCACGCGTGCATCACGATCGGAAGGATGGAAACGGTGCGATCTCCCGGGGGGATTATATTATTTTCCTTATTGTAACGAATGAAACTTCCTTGGTTATTCATGTAGGAGGAGCAATTCCAACTTTCAGACGCATGATCACCAAATAGATTGGACTTTCTTCGGTTATCGGTTTTCAAGTAGAGCCAATATTTCTGAAATAAAGAGATAGACATGAACGTATATGAGATTATTTTCAGGGAAAACTATGGAATATGTGGGAAACATAAAGAAACGGAGGTGTTGCATCGTTTAAAATGTACATGATAATTAACATTTTTTAATGTGACCCGGTGAATATCAATCCATGGTATTTCTATTCCTCTTGTGAACAAGGCTTAAAAGGTAGTATTCCATCTGAATATGGGTCGACCTTGAAGACCCAACAGGCCAGCGAGGCTTCGTAGAATGGCCTTAGGGCCATAAGGCCATGTCAAGGCTAGATCCTGGTCGATCCATTCCATCATGGTGGCCGTTGGTAGAGAAGGAGGCCTTCGTCTATGTGGACAATGATCGAGGCTGGCGGATGAGAACAATAAAGAGAGAAAAGGCATGCCTTTTCCCATGGAATACATCGAGGAGAAAGGGGAGCCGACATGTTGAAGTCGTAGAGAGAAAAACATGATTTTTTTCTTCTGTGTCCCTGAACTCCATAGTATGTGACCTCATCATGTTGCCCGAGAGATTGCAAGTGGCCTCGAGAGAGACACGAGGTGCTCCCCTCGAACGCCCTCCATGTCGATGGCAAGATTCCGAGGACGCCACAAAAGGATCTTGTCAATAGTCAAGGAGTCAACTAGGAACAAGAACTCAAGGTGGATCCAAGAATACAGAGGAGGGCCGGCTGAAGAGGAAAACAAGATCACCATCTTGGTACGATGGCGCCAAAGATTTGTTTACTTGATCAGGTTTTCCCACCGATGTTGTCTTGTTCAGCAGCTACGTTAGCATCACCAGTGTTGCCATTGTTGGTGTTTGCCTCAAGTCCAAGGTGTCCATCCAACACATCACCAACGTCTTGCAACATCAGGTTATAGTCACCAGGGCTTGCAATGGTGAGGTCAAGCTCAGTGTGCACATCACTGATCTGTTGCTCCCACTGTTAGTCTGTGGTGATTTGTTAAAAGAATCATGAGGATAGATATCACGAACAAGATAGGAAAGATGGTTGTTTAATAAATTGCCCTAAAAACTATTATATTCTTATTCCCCATTTCTACAACTAAAAGTAGTGGTCGAAAACAAAACGTCATAGAATAAAAAAGCCAGCATACAAAATTGTATAACTCAAAGTACATCTACAGTTAATTCGATAGAATGCAGAATTTCCAACATTGGTCGGATGTTTCTTCACCAATTATAAAGTTACATGAGTAGGGTGATAGATCCAATGGATAGAATACCTGCACAAGAGTATGAACCAAGAGAGAAGATACCGACAGTCCAAAAGAGGCCCGACGCTGTCCTCTTCGGGATTCTACGGGTCTTAGAGCATGTCAGACCGACGATGACACATGGACAGGAGTGCCCCAAAACAACAAATGTTGTGAGGACATGTACGCTGGTATCAAGAATGTAGTGGCAGAGTTTGAACTGTTTCCTTTGAAATTCCTGCAAGATTTCTACTCCCTCCGTTTCAAAATATAAGATGTTTTAGGTTTGTGAAGAAATGAATCTAGACTTTTTTTAGTGTTTAGATTCACCCTAAAGTTGAATGAACCTATATACTAAAACAAGTCTAGATACGTTCGCTTCACAAAGCTAAAACATCTTATATTTTGGAACGGAGGGAGTATATCATAGACAACGAATTAGTGTGGCATTCTGCTATTTCAGAGTTTTTGACTTTAATTACAGGGCTACCTTTTCACGTAAGCATGGCGCGGGACATAGGTACACCATCATTTGTGTGGCTATGTGAATCTGCACTGGTGTCTAATTACTATGTGCAGATCTAGGTTTTCGTGATTTGATGCGCATGCACATCTTGATTAAGAACACAATATTTTGTCCCTAGATGTACTTTGTAAATACTGAGTTCATTCACATGGTGTACACTAAAAGAGTTCGATCATTTATGGTTTACACTAAAAGTAACTCAAATTAGTAGTTATCTTTGTTATAGCTTACTAGGTCCATTATTTGACACAAGCCTTTAAAAGTACCATCCCCTATGGTAAAAGCCCGAAGTTTTTGTGGCCAACGGACTACAATTAGAACACACAAAATAAATCCATGGTTGAACTCAACCAACAGTTGGAGTATGTGTGCTTTTTTTTTATCATCGAGTAGCTATACCCATGAGTTATGTTCAAAGAAGAGTTAAAAAAACTTCCAACATCTAATTTTGGTGCAAATTTTGTTCTTCAAGACATGACAAATCTAACCGATAAATTTCATGTTTTGATGCCTAATTTGGACGCCATTGCTTGATCGATTTAGTCATATGTAAAAGGATGGGATGTTAGAGAAAGATCACCTTGGCCTTCTAAAACGACTCTCATAGGGAATCTTCTCAAAGATAGGCCCCTTCAAACTTCTTTATCTTAAATGTATTCCACTTGCTATGCACTTGGGTAACCAGATCTCGCCCCTCCTCTTATAGGAGGTTCAGAATAAATGTGGTTCTTTAATTCTTGATTTTTACACCTACCTCGGTCTCATCCATGATTTATTAATTTATTACAACCGACAAAAATATTTAAACACAATTACGTCGTATGCAGGTGGTTGTGGTGATGGTAGGTGGGAGAGTTGGTATCCTATTCTCGTGTATCCTTGTTTTGTTTTTATTATACTGCATTGGTTCTATCGAATTATTAGGATTTTTAAAAATAAATAAAACTATTTACACACGATTTTTTTCACGTATCGACGGTGGTGATGGGCAATGGGAAAGGGTGTCTTCTTGTTCCATGTGTTGGTGGTGGTACTGGGTGGGGAGAGGTGATGTCATATTGTTTGATGCGTTGATTGTGGTGGGTACAGAGAGGGTTCCATGTGTAGTTGATGTTGGAATTTGGTGTTGTGTTTGGCCGTTAGTCCATAATACAAATTCTGAAGAAAACATTGGCCATTTTATTCATGACCCATATGAATGCGTCAATGGAGCTAAAGTTTAGTCTCACTTTGCCATTTGAGTGAGAGTTGTACCTACGTACATACTAGGTTATTCTACTACTCATTAAGATGTGAGAAAAAGAGCATCTCTCGCGCACTTCTCCTCCGACGCCTCCTCTGCCTTGCCACACCACAGTGCACGGGTTGCAGCTATGAGCCGAGCTCATGTTTTGCGGAATGTTCTAGAAGAGTCTAGAAGGTCCACCGATCCGGAGGGGGAAGGGTACATGGATGTGTCATGACAATGTGAAATGGTTGCATCATGTACTAGGTCACTTGGCTGGGTAATGGGAAGAGAGAAATCAAACTCTAGTTTAAAAGTTAAATGCCAGTTTGAAAAAGTCAAATTCCAACATGGTTGACTAGTGGAGGAGGGAAGGAATCCTACACTTATGCTCGTGTGCGCGGTGCCGAACTGCCATTGCCAGTGCGCGTGCGTCCTTCCCTTCTCGCTCTCGTCTGCTGACTCTCTCGGTAAATCACTAATCCCATCTGTAATCTGTTGCAATCACTAGGCTAGCTAACTAGCTTTAAATTAGCACCATCACTCATATTAGTTGACTTATATTTATCTAAATATAAATATATCTAGTTAAGTTGTAGTGTTAGATACATCCTTATTTAGACAAATTTGAGTCACCGAATATGCATGGGTAGAAGGGGATAGTTTAATTAATTGTAACATAATGTAAAAGTGTTAGGGTTTTATCTTTAATTTTTTATGTAATATATTTTAGGTGATATGGCGCCTAAGCATAAGTCTGGGGCTGCGAAAGGATTAAAAGAAAGCGGGATCTTGAGCTTATTGAATCGCAAAAGGTGTTTTAAAAAGTATTTTCCGACAGCAAGTGGTGTTAATGTCGATGATGATAATCAAAGTCAAGAATCTGAACCCGGACAAGACGATGATGAAACTACAAATGTAGATCATGAGGGTAAGTAACTAAATAGCTTTGATTTTTTGCAGAAGCAAAAGTAAGTTAGCAACTAATTGTAAATTTTTGAATTCAAACATAGATGTTGATGTTAATGAGGACAATAAAGAAGGGAAATTTGCAGCCTTCTCCTGATGCACAGAATGGTGAATAACTCACTGGAGGCTGGTTTTTTTTTAGGTATTCGTTAGCATGGAACACTTGTTATGTTTTCCTACTATTTTTATTTTTTCTATCTAAATATCATAATGCTTTAGTGCTTGACAATTATTTATCGCCTTATGGAGCCGAAGGTGCCCGAGTTCCTCGTCAAGAATGACCCTGTCCTGGCGGCGAACATGTACGTCATGATGGCCAACATGGCCCTGTACGATGAGTACACCAAAGAGGAGATGCTCGAGAAGCAGAGGAACTTTAGGCAGCAAATAAAAACCCAGAGAAAAGTCACCTATGAGATTGAGGTCGATGAAGACGACGATAGGTATGAGACCGCAGGCGGCGGCTCTGCCGGTGGAAAAGGACGGAGGAGACAACGACCTGGCGTCATGAAAAAGCAAGACGGAAATACCAGGAAGCTAAACTGAATTCAGATCTTAGTATTTTATGTGCTACGGAATCAGTACCAACAATTTCTATTATATTCTTTTCAAGCCTGAACCGGAATTTTTGCCATGTTCTGCTTGGATATGCAACCAGGCATTATTTTTATCTGTATCAGATGGCCATGAACACTAATTCTCCACTGTGTAGCTGCTCTCCACGACCACGAGTTTCAGTTCTACTAATAACTTTTAAATAATATAGAAGCAATGGATGGAAGTGTGTGGAAAATTGAATTTAGGTATAGTCCAGATTAGGGGCTCAACAAGTTTACCGGTTTGCGATTTGCATCAGTGTATAGCAATATGGTTTGATTTGCTTTTAGTGAAGCAACAATGATCTGGTGAGGCGAGAAGAGCACAATGAGCTGGAGACATTAACAATTTCACAAGAACTGTTACTGTAAATATGAGTACTGTTGTATTGGGTTCAGGAGCCTCGGTAGTGTCTTTGGGAGGAGCCTCATTAGTGTCTTTGTACAAGCAAATGTGAAGCGAGTTTTCAAAAATTCAAGAGAAGACTGATTTCAGCCCCAATCTTGATTATGCCAGATATCACGAAGCCCTTCGACGTGTATTGTGATGCATCCAAGATCGGTCTTGGATGTGTGCTAATGCAAGAAGGAAAAGTTATATCTTATCTATCCCGATAACTGAAACAGCATGAACAAAACTATCCAACCCATGACCTCGAGCTCGCAGCCGTAGTTCTAGCCCTGAAGACATGGAGGCATTATCTCATGGGCAACCGTTGTGAGATTTATTCGGATCAGAAGAGCCTGAAGTATATATTCACTCAGAAGGAGCTGAATATGAGAAACAGAAGATGGATTGAGCTAATCAAGGATTACGACTTGGACATTCACTATCACCCCGGTAAAGCCAATGTGGTAGAAGATGCCCTTAGCAGATTTCCGTGCCGCTTGAACTCCATGATTTTGAAGGAGCAACCAAGTTTGCACAAGGAGATGGAGGATTTCCGAATGGAATTAGTGAGTGAAGGATTTTTGTCTAGCATAGAGCTTCAACCCACTTTGATCAGCCAGATCAAGGAGGCGCAGAAAGAAAATGCTAGCATCGACGGAATCAAGCGTTGTATCGGTACAGGCAAAGTATCTGGATTTACCGAAGACGAAGAAGGAGTTCTGTGGTACAAAGGACGTCTTTGTGTACCAGCAGATTCAGAGTTAAAAGGAGTTATTCTGAGGGAAGCTCATGATACTCTTTATTTTATCCACCCCGGAGGAACGAAGATGTATCAGGATTTGAAGGAACAATTTTGGTGGCATAAGATGAAGAGAGAAATCAGAAACTATATCGCCAAGTGTGATATATGTCAGAGAGTCAAGGCGGGACATCAAAGACCCGCTGAATTGTTGCAACCTCTACAGATTCCGGAATGGAAATGGGATTCAGTAGGAATGGACTTTATCACCGGATTGCCTACCTCTAGTAGGTAAAATGACTCTATCTGGGTCATAGTTGATAGATTGTCCAAAGTCACCCATTTCGTACCAGTCAAGACCACCTATCAGAGTTCGAAGCTAGCGGAGTTATACATCGCTAGAATCGACAGCTTGCATGGAGTCCCCAAGAACATCGTATCGGATCGAGGAATTTAGTTTACCTCGAGATTCTAGAAGAAAGTCCAAGAAGGTTTAGGAACCCGACTAGATTTCAGCACAGCTTATCACCCTCAGACCGACGGACAAACGGAGCGAGTAAATCAAATACTTGAAGGCATGTTGAGAGCATGTGTGTTAGAGTATGGATCAAAATGGGAAGACTATCTGCCTTTCGCAGAATTTTCATACAGCAACAGTTATCAAGCTAGTTTGCAAATGGCCCCATTTGAATTCATGTATGTAAGGAAGTGTCAAACCCCTTTGAATTGGTCGAAAGTAGGAGAGAGTCAGATTTTCGGACCCGACATCCTACGAGAAGCAGAAGAGAAAGTCCATAAGATTCGTGAGCACCTCAAGACCGCCCAGTCAAGACAGAAGAGTTACGCCGACAAGAGACGTCGAGACCTCGCTTTCAACATCAGAGAGTTCGTGTATCTAAAAGTATAGCCATTTAAAGGAATGCAGCGTTTCCAGCTGAAAGGAAAGTTAGCCCCCAGATATATCGGACCCTTCAAGATTCTGAATCGTCGAGGAGAAGTATCATATCAATTAGAGCTGCCAGAAGAAATGGCAGCTGTGCACAATGTGTTCCATATCTCATTACTTCGTAAATGCCTCGAAGTTCCGGAGAAGACTGAAGTTTTCAAGAATATTGATCACCGGACCATAGAGATCAACGATGACCTGACCTATCCCGAAGTACCCATCCGTATTTTGGAAGAAGCTTTCAGAACTACCAGAACCCAAAGCATCAAGTTTCTCAAGATTTAGTGGAGCAACCACACGGAAGAAGAAGCTACCTGGGAGCAAGAAGATCACATCAGGATGGAGTTCCCAGATCTCTTTAAATCCTAGGTAATCTTTTTCGTCCTTTTTCAAATCTCGGGACGAGATTTTGTTTAAGGGGGGAAGGTTTGTTACATCCCAAAAATATTAAACATGGATCATCAAACTCTGATCATCAAATTTAGGGTTAACAAAAACTTTCCCATCTCAAAATATGAAAGCATTCATATGTATGTGTATTTAATTTAGGAGTTCTTTTGAATTGCCATGGTTCTATGATTCATTGCTTGTAAAATGATTCTTAGGTAAAATAAACATCATCTAAATCATTCCCAAACTTTTTCCAAAGAAAAACAACTCAAAATGAATAAATCAAGTGAATGGTCATTTTTGCCAAATTAACTATCATGCCTACTTTGGCTATTCCTAGCACTCAAGACTTAACAGAAACACTTGTGGAGCTTTGCACCCCTTTTTAGTACACATAATGAGGTACCAAGGCCCACTTTGTGATCTGCCAAAAACATTCAAATACTAAGTTTAAATGACAGTTTAAAATTGAATCTATCTCATATGGGAAGATCCCACTATTTCAAAAACCACTCAAACAAGCTCAATTGTCAAAACCCAAGAAACCACAGAGTCTCCAGCTTATGCCTAGAACACCCACCAAAAATCTTTTCAAAATTCAAAATTCAAGTTCTTGCGGCCATTTCATCAAACACCTTGCAGATTCAAATCAAACAAACATCAAACACTATTGTGAGCAGTAAATTGGCCTAACTTGTACCCTCTCTAGCTCACAACAAACATTTAGTAGATCATCTAACTTAGTTAGCAACCTCTAGCACCACTGTGAGCTTGCCTTGCCATCAATGGTGAGCAGGCTGAGCCTCACCTTGCCACCCCAATGTGGACTGTAAGCTAGAGGAAGAACTAGCTGCGCCCACCTTGTCTGGCATGCTGCCCATGCCTCACCGCCCCCTCAAGACTTGCCCTAGATTGAAGACACAGACAGGAACCGCCAGGAACGCCGTGCCCGCGCCGCTGTCGACCATGCCGACGCGCACCACCGTGCACACGTCGTTCCCACTCAACCCGACCACCTCGAGCCCTTGCCACCCGCCAGCATGAACCCCACCGTCCCAGGAGACCACTAGACATGCTCGTTTCCTCTCCCATACCCCGTAGCCGCCGCACTCCGCGAAGTTCGCCGTCGGTACCTCGCAGAGCACCGCACGTTCCAGACCAAATACCACCGCCCCTAAGCCCGCATTGAAGTCCTAGAGCACCGCCGGGAGACCGCACGTCGATCGCCACCCTCAGCCATGCCGCTAGCAGCCCGTAGCCATGTCGCCACCGTCGCCTGCCCATCCCTCTCGGTCTCATCGTCGAGCCTATAAAAGGAGGCCACCCCTAGCCATTTGTAGCACACCATTTCACTCCCCTCACCTTACTGGTCGTCCCACACCTCTAGCCGGAGCACGGGGAGCAGCAGCTCGCCGGAATTGTACCAGAGCAGGCCGCCTCTGGAGGAGAAGGGCGCCGCTGATTGCGACCACCCCCGGAGCTGCCTCAACCGTCCCTAAGCTCGCCGTCGACCACCAGTTCGTTTGCCCGCCTCGTCGTCGCTGGAGCCCTGGTACGCCCCCTATGAACCCCCACCGAGCCGCTAGGGTTAGAGTTCGCCGGCGACAGGTTCGTCGTCGATGACGATCCCCAGCCATTGATCTCCACTCTAATCCAACGTCCCGCACAGCCCCATACCGCTTCGCGCGTTATGAGCCGCTGACTGGTAGACCCCCCTATCAGCTGAACCCCGCGCTGCGGAATGACACTGAGCCGGCCCATTAGCATATCCCGCGCGACCCAGCAGTTTAAATTTAGATTTTTCCATTTAATTTCAAACCAATTTTGTACATAGATTCAAAAATCAACCCAGCTCGATTCAATGAACCAAAATGCATGAAACCAATTTTGTTAGGAAGGTACTGAAATGCTTAATCCAAGCCCGTTGGATTCAAATCATTTGGATCTATAGATCAACATTGGTAAAAAATAACAATTCAGAAGCTTTTCTGCATTCAAATATTTTTCAAAATTCAACCATAAGAGATTTTGAGTTGATTCCAACTATCAAAAATCTCATTTGTTCATACCTTTCAGAATATATAAAAACATATGGGTTTACTTACAGAAATAATGTTCAAGTAATAAAAGAATGCCACATAGGCATTTCTAGTCACTTTATTTATTTAAAATAAAAGGTTAAACCTTATTAAATTGTGACACCATTTTAAATCACATTCCCATGGACTGTAATATGTTTTGATGACATGTGTCAACATGATACCATGTTTGAGTTGGAGAATATTAAATCTTAAGTAGTTTTTCAATGAGTAGAAATTACTTTTTTCAAATTAAAATAAACAAGACAAATGCTTTAATCTTGTAATGTTAGTGATGATGCTAGATCATCTATAGTACACCTTTGTGTGATGATTGAAAATAGTTAAGTATTGTTTGGTGATTGTGTACCTCGTATCTATTTATAGACGCTAGTACCGACCAAGGGTACGAGGAGGAAGGAGGATACTACGAGGAAGAAGCCGAGGAGAACTTCAATCACTACTCTGCACAAGGCAAGCTAATACTTGCAAGATACTTTACCTATGCAAGACTTACTACCCAAGTTGACCTATGCAAGCTTGTACTGATATCTATGCAAGTCAATGCTTGAAACCTTGCACGTTAACACTTGCAGCTATGAAAGTTAGATGACCTATGCAATGCATTAAGCATCCTTGGTTAGACACATTTGATGATACCCAATCCTAGTTTTACTTACAAGCTTTATACTTATTTCTTTATCAAAACTTTCTTTTAGAGTTTACTTAATTGACTAGTAGATTCTAAAAAAGATAATTGAAGGTAGCATAAAGAGCATTAAATTTTGGCCTAAGTTAGATAATCTTGATGTCATCCTAAGGCATGAGATTGAACTTAGCAAATCTTCACTTGTTTACCACCCCTCATTAGTACTTACCCCCACTTGTAGATGCTAGTACTAAGCATAAAACTTGATCAACCTTAGATGGGAATACTTGGTGAAAAGGGTTATGAAAACCTTAGAATGACGAGTCGTTCTACTGAAATGTTTTGACATGTGTTCTCGAACGCCAGATGATTTTGGTGATGAAAATGTTGAGGCATGAGCCTTAGCCCTTGATAAAACTGATGGTTGTCTGCATGTGATACCATTCCAATTTTACCGTACAACCACATTACCCAGAAATTGGGTAGGGCTTGACTGGAAATTTATATACCTTAGTATGGGTTCCCTTGCGGCCAAGGTCTAAGCTGAGGCTACCTTGTGAAGATTGTCCACCTGAGGATTGTTCCTGACGGATGTATCGAATGTTGTGGTGAAAGTGTACAATCTCTGCAGAGTGTCAAACTATTTGAATACCCACGTCTGCGGTTATGGACAGTTGGAGTGGCCATACTGTTCCCCCGTCAGATGTTTTCAAAATCACTTGTGAAATGAATTATGACTTTGACTTGACCACAACAAGGTTGTGATATGAAATTCAAGTTCCCACTTAGGTGTTATAAAACTTTCAACTAGTTTTCTTTGCTTCTGAACTTAGTAGAGGTAAATCTGGCTTTTTGAAAAACAACCCTAGAGCTTAGTGTCCTACTAAAAAAACCCTTAACTTGTTAGTATTAGTTTGCGAGTACTTAAAGAGTACTCATGGATTTGTCCCTGGCTATTACCGTGGCCAGACTATGAAGAGGAGTACCATGATGATGGACCGCAGGAAGGTTACGACAACTAGGATCCTATCCCATCGTCAGCATTGCCTGTGACCCTGAAGATGGGGCTTCGCCTACGCTATCTTCATTATTACGTTATTCCGATGCTTGAGTTGTATTAAGAACTGGATCATGAGATCCTTATTTTGTAAGACCTTATGTATGGTTTGTAATGGATGATGTACTATGATATCCAAATCTGTTATGTCTCGCAAAAATGGTAATCATTGGATTGCGATGTATGGCATAACAGGCATCTGGGATTAAAAATCCAGGTATTGACAAGTTGGTATCGGAGCCATCCTGACCATAGGAGACCCTAGTTAGAATGGACGTTTGAATCAAAAACTTACTTTCAAAAACAAAGGAAGTGAGTATTTATAAAATTGTATTCTCATTCTTACCTCTTGGACTCTTTCATGAAAATTCACGCTACTCCAAAATTCTTTCAAATCTTACATCAAATTTTGCACCCTAGATCACTTTTAGTAAAACTCACACCTACGCTAGTTCTCAAACGTTAGTGAGTCGTATTCGGTCCCATTGTATCGTAGTTTCCAGAATGGTTCTTAAAACCATCTGTTTTCCTTTGTTGTGGTGTGTGTTGTATCATGTGTTATGAATGAATGAATGAAAAGCAAGTTGCTATAAAATCTGAGTCAAACTTTAAAAAATTTCCAAAGTCCCGGAACCTTAGAAATTTCCCTCTTTTCTCATGATCTATCTCAATCTTCAGATGCCTCACAGAGGAAGTGGTTCATCCCCGGACCCAATGTTGCAGATCCTGCAAATGTTGGTTTCTAACCGCGAAGTTGAAAGAGCAGAACGTCAAGCCAACTTAGCCACCCTTCAGCACATAGATCAGATGGCCAACAACAATCAAGGCCAAGGAAATCAGGACAACCATGGATCTACGCTCAAGAATTTCCAGAACACCAACCCACATGTTTTCACTAAGTCAGAGGAACCCCTAGATGCAGATGATTGGCTGCAAACAATGGAGAACAATCTGGAAGTCGCCGGAGTGGAAGCTAACGAGAAAGTTCTGTTCGCCACCCACTATCTAGCCGGAGATGCAAGAGCATGGTGGAACAGCGTTCGTGCAATGACCGGAGGTCAGATGATGACTTGGGATGAATTCAAGGTCAAGTTCAGCAGAACCCATGTGCCACCGGGTTTGACCAAGAGGATGAGAGATGAATTTAGAGAACTGAAGCAAGGAAGTATGACCGTAGTGGAATACCGTGACAAATTCTTGTTATTAGCTAGGTATGCCCCGGATGAGATCGACACTGAAGCCAAGAAGAAAGAAATATTCTTGAATGGTTTGCATGATGAGATGCAGATAGTGTTGGTCAATATCCCCTTTGCGGATATTGAAGCCCTTGTCGACTCATCCATTCATATGGAAGGAAAGATCAACCAAGCCAATGAGAACCGCAAGCGCCGCATGATGCATCAACCAGGAACCCACCATACCCCGAAGTATCGCCCCAACCCATCTCCAGGATTTGCCCCGAGAACCAACAGACCCCCGATGAACCGTCCGACCTATCCCAACCGTGGAAACCCAAGGCCCGGAGGAAACCACAACAACCCCGACAACTCTAGCAATTTCAACCGTGCACCACCCAAGTTCAACAACAACAATGCCTCCACCAACACCAACACTGCCCCAAGGACTGGGAGCAATGTTGTCCCTGTTGCAGCGAAGGACAAGTCGCAAGTGACTTGTTATGACTATGGAACCAAGGGTCACTACTCCAATGAGTGTCCCAAGAAGAATGCCGCAGCCCCCAATGCAAATGCCCCAACTCAGCAACAGCGTCGTGTTCAGCCCGGAAGAAGGTTTGCCCCAGGGAATTCGCTCAACCGCAACGGCCGTATTTTTCTCATCCATGCTGAAGAAGCCCAGGAAGCGCCAGACTTCGTGTTGGGTATGTTTTCTATTAACTCAGTACTTGCAAGAGTGTTGTTTGATTTTGGAGCATCGCACTCATTTGTCACCGAAGAATTTGCATGCACCAGTAAGATTCAACCAACCAAACTGAAGCATGTTATGATTGTTCAAATCCCCGGTTCAACCACCAAAGCTAGGCAAATTTGCAAAGCCGTCCCTATCCGAATCCATGGCATAGATTTTTATGCTAATCTGATAGTACTCGGAACTAATGGTTTGGAAGTAGTACTAGGAATGGATTGGATGTCCAAACATAAAGGATTAATTGACTGTGCCAAGAAAGCCATAACCATGACCAGTGCAGCTGGAGTATCAGTCGTACATGTATCTGAAACCTTACCTCATCAATTCAAGTGCAACAAGAGTATAGCCCAACCTACCATTGACCAAGTCCGGATAGTCTATGAATACCCCGATGTATTCCCAGATGTTTTTCCCGGTATGCCCCCATATCGAGACATCGAGTTTATCATTGAACTAATCACTGGAACCGGACCCATAGCCCAGAGACTATATAGTATGAACCTGTCTGAACTAGCAGAACTGAAGAAGCAACTGTATGCCATGCTGGAAATTGGATTGATTCAACCAAGTGCGTCACCATGGAGATCACCTGTTTTGTTCGTGCACAAGAAAGATGGACGTAACCGTTTGTGTAAAGATTATCGGAAGTTGAATGATGTCACTATCAAGAACAAGTACCCATTGCCCAAGATAGAAGATCTGTTTGATCAGTTGACTGGTGCCAAGGTGTTTTCTAAGATTGATCTAAGAGCTGGCTATCATCAACTCAAGATTCGCGTAGAGGATATTCCAAAGACTGCCTTTACCACCAGATATGGATTATACGAGTATACTGTCATGTCTTTCGGATTAACCAATGCCCCTGCTTATTTCATGAACCTCATGAATAAGATTTTTATGGACTTCCTGGATAAGTTTGTCGTTGTTTTCATCGATGACATTCTGATTTATTCCAAGTCAGAAGAAGAACATGAGCTACACCTAAGGACCATTCTTGGAACCCTTAGAGAGCATCAGTTGTATGCCAAGTTTAGCAAATGTGAATTCTGGTTACAGGAGGTAGGATTTCTCGGACATATCGTATCAGCCGGAGGAATTGCCGAAGACGAAGAAGGAGTTCTGTGGTACAAAGGACGTCTTTGTGTACCAGCAGATTCAGAGTTAAAAGGAGTTATTCTGAGGGAAGCTCATGATAGTCTTTATTCTATCCACCCCGGAGGAACGAAGATGTATCAGGATTTGAAGGAACAATTTTGGTGGCATAAGATGAAGAGAGAAATCGGAAGCTATATCACCAAGTGTGATATATGTCAGCGAGTCAAGGCTGGACATCAAAGACCCGCTGGATTGTTGCAACCACTACAGATTCCGGAATGGAAATGGGATTCAATAGGAATGGACTTTATCACCGGATTTCCTACCTCTAGTAGGGGAAATGACTCTATCTGGGTCATAGTTGATAGATTGTCCAAAGTCACCCATTACTTACCAGTCAAGACCACCTATCAGAGTTTGAAGCTAGCGGAGTTATACATCGCTAGAATCGTCAGTTTGCACGGAGTCCCCAAGAACATCGTATCGGATCGAGGAACTTATTTTACCTCGAGATTCTAGAAGAAAGTCCAAGAAGGTTTAGGAACCCGACTAGATTTCAGCACAGCTTATCACCCTCAGATTGACGGACAAATGGAGCGAGTAAATCAAATACTCGAAGGCATGTTGAGAGCATGTGTGTTACAGTATGGATCTAAATGGGAAGACTGACTGCCTTTCGCAGAATTTCATACAGCAACAGTTATCAAGCTAGATTGCAAAAGGCCCCATTTGAATTCATGTATGGAAGGAAGTGTCAAACCCCTTTGAATTGGTCGGCAGTAGGAGAGAGTCAGATTTTCGGACCCGACATCCTACGAGAAGCAGAAGAGAAAGTCCATAAGATTCGTGAGAACCTCAAGACTGCCCAGTCAAGACAGAAGAGTTACACCAACAAGAGACGTCGAGACCTCGCTTTCAACATCGGAGAGTTCGTGTATCTGAAAGTGTCGCCATTGAAAGGAATGTAGCATTTCCAGCTGAAAGGAAAGTTAGCCCCAGATATATTGGACCCTTCAAGATTCTGAATCTTCGAGGAGAAGTATCATATCAATTGGATCTGCCAGAAGAAATGTCAGCCGTGCACAATGTGTTCCATATCTCATTACTTCGTAAATGCCTCGAAGTTCCGGATAAGACTGAAGTTTTCAAGAATATTGATCACCGGACCATAGAGATCAACGATGACCTGACCTATCCTGAAGTACCCATCTGCATTTTGGAAGAAGCTTTCAGAACTACCAGACCCGAAGCATCAAGTTTCTCAAGATTCATTGGAGCAACCACACGGAAGAAGAAGCTACCTGGGAGCAAGAAGATCACATCAGGACGGAGTTCCCAGATCTCTTTAAATCCTAGGTAATATTTTTCGTCCTTTTTCAAATCTCAGGACGAGATTTTGTTTAAGGGGGTAAGGTTTGTAACATCCCAAAAATATTAAACATGGATCATCAAACTCTGATCATCAAATTTAGGGTTAACAAAAACTTTCCCATCTCAAAATATGAAAGCATTCATATGTATGTGTATTTAAATTAGGATTTCTTTTGAATTGCCATGGTTCTGTGATTCATTGCTTGTAAAATGATTCTTAGGTAAAATAAACATCATCTAAATCATTCCCAAACTTTTTCCAAAGAAAAACAACTCAAAATGAATAAATGAATTGAATGGTCATTTTTGCAAATTAACTATCATGCCTACTTTGGCTATTCCTAGCACTCAAAACTTAACAGAAACACTTGTGGAGCTTTGCACCCCTTTTTAGTACACATAATGAGGTACCAAGGCCCACTTTGTGATCTGCCAAAAACATTCAAATACTAAGTTTAAATGACAGTTTAAAATTGAATCTATCTCATATGGGAAGATCCCACTATTTCAAAAACCACTCAAACAAGATCAATTTTCAAAACCCAAGCAACCACAGAGTCTCCAGCTTATGCCTAGAACACCCACCAAAAATCTTTTCAAAATTCAAAATTCAAGTTCTTGTAGCCATTTCATCAAACACCTTGCAGATTCAAATCAAACAAACATCAAACACTATTGTGAGCAGTAAATTGGCCTAACTTGTTCCCTCTCTAGCTCACAACAAATATTTAGTAGATCATCTAGCTTAGTTAGCAACCTCTAGCACCACTGTGAGCTTGCCTTGCCATCAAAGGTGAGCAGGCCGAGCCTCATCGTGCCACCCCAATGTGGCCAGCAAGCTAGAGGAAGAACTAGCTGCGCCCACCTTGCCTGTCATGCTGCCCATGCCTCACCGCCCCCTCTAGACCTGCCCTAGCTCGAAGACAGAGACAGGAACCGCCAGGAACGCCGTTCCCGCGCCCCTGTCGACCATGCCGACGCGCACCACCGTGCACGCGCCGTTCCCACTCAACCCGACCACCTCAAGCCCTTGCCGCCCGCCAGCATGAACCCCACCGTCCCAGGAGACCACTAGACATGCTCGTTTCCTCGCCCATACACTGTAGCCGCCGCACGCCGCGAAGTTCGCCGTCGGTACCTCGCAGAGCACCGCACGTTCTAGACCAAATACCACCGCCCCTAAGCCCGCATTGAAGTCCTAGAGCACCACCAGGAGACCGCGTGTCGATTGATCTCCACCCTCAGCCATGCCACTAGCTGCCCATAGCCATGTCGCCATCGTTGCCTGCCCATCCCTCTCGGTCTCGCCGTCGAGCCTATAAAAGGAGGCCACCCCCAGTCGTTTGCAGCACACCATTCCACTCCCCTCACCTCACTGATCGTCCCACACCTCTAGCCGGAGCACGGGGAGCAGCAGCTCGCCGGAATTGTACCGGAGCAGGCCACCTCTAGAGGAGAAGGGCGCCGCTGATTGCAACCACCCCCGGAGATGCCTCGACCGTCCCTGAGCTCGCCGTCGACCACCAGTTCGTTTGCCCGCCTCGCCGTCGTCGCTGGAGCCCTGGTACGCCCCCTATGCACCCCCACCGAGCCACTAGGGTTAGATCTCGCCGGCGACAAGTCCGTCGTCGACGACGATCCCGAGTCGTTGATCTCCACTCTAATCCAACGCCCCGCACAGCCCCGTACCGCTTCGCGCGTTATGAGACGCTGACTGGTAGACCCCCTGTCAGCTGAACCACGCGCTGCGGAATGACAATGGGCCGGCCCATTAGCATCTCCCGCGTGACCCAGCAGTTTAAATTTAGATTTTTCCATTTAATTTCAAACCAGTTTTGTACATAGATTTAAAAATCAACCCAGCTCGATTCAATGAACCAAAATACATGAAACCAATTTTGTTACAAAGGTACTAAAATGCTTAATCCAAGCCCGTTGGATTCAAATCATTTGTATTTGTAGATCAACCTTGGTAAAAATAACAAGTCAGAAGCTTTTCTGCATTCAAACATTTTTCAAAATTCAACCATAAGAGATTTTGAGTTGATTCCAACTCTCAAAAATCACATTTGTTCATACCTTTCAGAATATATATAAACATATGGGTTTACTTACAGAAATAATGTTCAAGTAATAAAAGAATGCCACATAGGCATTTCTAGTCACTTTATTTATTTAAAATAAAAGGTTAAACCTTATTAAATTGTGACACCATTTTAAATCACATTCCCATGGACTGAAATATGTGGTCATGACATGTGTCAACATGATCCCATGTTTGAGTTGGAGAATATGAAATCTTAAGTAGTTTTTCAATGAGTAGAAATTACTTTTCTCAAATTAAAATAAACAAGACAAATGCTTTAATCTTGTAATGTTAGTGATGATGCTAGATCATCTATAGTACACCTTTGTGTGATGATTGAAAATAGTTAAGTATTATTTGGTGATTGTGTACCTCGTATCTATTTATAGACGCTAGTACCGACCAAGTGTACAAGGAGGAAGGAGGATACTACGATAAAGAAGACGAGGAGAACTTCAACCACTGCTCTGCACAAGGCAAGCTAACACTTGCAAGATACTTTAACTATGCAAGCCTTACTACCCAAGTTGACCTATGCAAGCTTATACTGATATCTATGCAAGCCAATACTTGAAACCTTGCACGTTAACACTTGCAGCTATGAAAGTTAGATGGCCTATGCAATGTATTAAGCATGCTTGGTTAGACACATTTGATGATACCCAATCCTAGTTTTACTTACAAGCTTTATACTTATTTCTTTATCAAAACTTTCTTTTAGAGTTTACTTAATTGACTAGTAGATTCTAAAAAAGATAATTGAAGGTAGCATAAAGAGCATTAAATTTGGCCTAAGTTAGATAATCTTGATGTCATCCTAAGGCATGAGATTGAACTTAGCAAATCTCCACTTGTTTACCACCCCTCATTAGTACTTACCCCCACTTGTAGATGCTAGTGCTAAGCATAAAACTTGATCAACCTTAGATGGGAATACTTGGTGAAAAGGGTTATGAAAACCTTAGAATGATGAGTCATTCTACTGAAATGTTTTGACATGTGTTCTCAAACACCAGATGATTTTGGTGATGAAAATGTTGAGGCATGAGCCTTATCCCTTGATAAAACTGATGGTTGTCTGGATGCGATACCATTCCAATTTTACCGTACAACCACAATACCCGAAAATTGGGTAGGGCTTGACTAGAAATTTATATACCTTAGTATGGGTTCCCTCGCGGCCAAGGTCTGAGCCGAGGCTACCTTGTGAAGGTTGTCCACCTTAGCAGTACCCAAGATGACAGTTGGTCATGGTTGGGAGGCCAAACTCACAGGAGAGGTGCCTATAGTAGGGCGTGTAATGGAAAGGTTAGGATTGATTATCCGCATACTGAGTATGGTGAATTCAGGATTGTTCCTGACGGATGTATTGAATGTTGTGGTGAAAGTGTACAATCTCTGCAGAGTGTCAAACTATTCGAATAGCCGCGTCCGCGGTTATGGACAGTTGGAGTGGCCATACTGTTCCCCCGTCAGATGTTTTCAAAATGACTTGTGAAATGAATTATGACTTTGACTTGACCACAACAAGGTTGTGATATGGAATTCAAGTTCCCACTTAGGTGTTATAACACTTTTAACTAGTTTTATTTGCTTCTGAACTTAGTAGAGGTAAATCTAGCTTTTTGCAAAATAACCCTAGAGCTTAGTGTCCTACTACAAAACCCCTCTTAACTTGTTAGTATTAGTTTGCGAGTACTTAAAGAGTACTCATGGCTTTGTCCCTGGCTATTCCCCTGTCCAGACTATGAAGAGGATTACCAGGATGATGGACCGCAGGAAGGTTACGACAACTAGGATCCTCTCACATCGTCAGCATTGCCTGTGACTCTGAAGATGGAGCTTCGCCTGTGCTATCGTTATTATTACATTATTCCGCTGCTTGAGTTGTATTGAGAACTGGATCATGAGATCCTTATTTGTGTAAGACCTTATGTATGGTTTGTAATGGATGATGTACTGTGATATCCAAATCTGTTATGTCTCGCAAAAATGGTAATCCTGGGAATGCGATGTATGGCATAACAGACATCTGGGATTAAAAATCCGGGTGTTGACAGCACCCCTTGCTGAAACGAAGCCACACCATCTTTGTGGACTTTGTAGGCCCTTTGTTTCTGTAGGACTATACCCCCTTCGTAGAATTGTGAAATGACCCCGCAATCATGAACTTTTCATCTCCAAAACTACACCACTCGTTGGCGTTGCTAATGCGAGATATTGGCACACCACAAAAGTCAAGGCACAGTGGAAGCGAGGCACCTTCTTGCATCCTACAGCCATGGCACAACGTGCCTAAGCATGATGCCACCAATGGCCTAATTGCTGGACTGAATTGGCTAGGTGGAGAGAACACCATGATCTCCAAACACAGATATGCACAAGGTCCTTGCGAAATGATTGTTTGTACTCGGCAAGGCAACAGCTGAAGATGGGTGTTCTCTCTCATGTTTATTGTAACGAATGAAACTTCCTTGGTTATTCATGTAGGAGGAGCAATTCCAACTTTCAGACGCATGATCACCAAATACATTGGACTTTCTTCGGTTATCGGTTTTCAAGTAGAGCCAATATTTCTGAAATAAAGAGATAGACATGAACGTATATGAGATTATTTTGAGGGAAAACTATGGAATATGTGGGAAACATAAAGAAACAGAGGTGTTGCATCGTTTAAAAAGTACATGATAATTAACATTTTTTAATGTGACCCGGTGAATATCAATCCATGGTATTTCTATTCCTCTTGTGAACAAGGCTTAAAAGGTAGTATTCCATTTGAATATGGGTCGACCTTGAAGACCCAACAGGCCAGCGACAGTGAGGCTTCGTAGAATGGCCTTAGGTCCATAAGGCCATGTCAAGGCTAGATCCTGGTCGATCCATTCCCATCATGGTGGCCGTTGGTAGAGAAGGAGGCCTTCGTCTATGTGGACAATGATCGAGGCTGGCGGATGAGAACAATAAAGAGAGAAAAGGCATGCCTTTTCCCATGGGATACATCGAGGAGAAAGGGGAGCCGACATGTTGAAGTCGTGGAGAGAAAAACATGACGTTTTTCTTCTGTGTCCCTGAACTCCATAGTATGTGACCTCATCCTGTTGCCCGAGAGATTGCAAGTGGCCTCGAGAGAGACACGAGGTTCTCCCCTCGAACGCCCTCCATGTCGATGGCAAGATTCCGAGGACGACACAAAAGGATCTTTTCAATAGTCAAGGAGTCAACTAGGGACAAGAACTCAAGGTGGATCCAAGAAGACAGAGGAGGGCCGGCTGGAGAGGAAAACAAGATCACCATCTTGGTATGATGGCGCCAAAGATTTGTTTACTTGATCAGGTTTTTCCACCGATGTTGTCTTGGTCAGCAGCTACGTTAGTATCACCAGTGTTGCCATTGTTGGTGTTTTCCCGAAGTCCAAGGTGTCCGTCCAACGCATCACCAACGTCTTGCAACATCAGGTTATAGTCACCAGGGCTTGCAATGGTGAGGTCAAGCTCAATGTGCACATCACTGATCTGTTGCTTCCACTGTTAGTCTATGGTGATTTGTTAAAAAAACATGAGGATAGATATCACAAACAAGATAGGAAAGATTGTTGTTTAATAAATTTCCCTAAAAAACTATTATATTCTTACTCCCCATTTCTACAACTAAAAGTAGCGGTCTAATACAAAATGTCATAGAATAAAAAAGCCGGCATACAAAATTGTACACTCAAAGTAAATCTACGGTTAATTCGATAGCATGCAGAATTTCCAACATTGGTCGGATGTTTCTTCACTGATTATAAAGTTACATGAGTAGGGTGCCGGAGATCGATCAAGTGGGTATAGATATAGATCCAATGGACAGAATACCTGCATAGAGTATGAACCAAGAGAGAAGATACCGATGTCCAAAAGAGGCTCGACGCTATCCTCTCCAGGATTCTCCAGAGTATGAACCAAGAGAGAAGATACCGGCAGACTGAACACAAAAGATAACATGGCCAACAAGAAATGGTGTAATGACGGTAGTTGTGATCAATGCCCGGCATTGGAAAGTTGCCTTACACTGCCGCCAGGCCTCCTAGGTTTGGGAGAAGTTAAACCTTGCTCACCTGACAGCTCGAACAAATGACCTCGAGGACTTTGCATGCATTTGCATTCATGTATTTTTTCTTGATTAACTAGTCTTGTTTGGTTTAAGGAAATTCATCACATGGCATTTGCATGCATTCATGTATTTTTTCTCTTGATTAATTTGAATGTAAATTTGGTGCTATCATTTTATGTGTAGATTTTGGTGCTAGTGGTGATTGTGATTGTGAGGATTGTTTCTATTCCCCCAACTACTAAGGCAAGTGGTGCTTCATGTATTTTTCCCATTATTTTGACTATGCACTAGTGATATTTTGTATAGGGCTTGCATGAAATTTTGCTAAGTATCTATATGCTATGCTATGGGAAATCCTAGTAGTTGTAGTCTTGGTAGAATTTTCTCTAAGTTAAGATACTTGCTATATTGTCATGCTTATCCTAGATAGTAGCAAACAAGGGTGGATTATATACATGCTATGGAAATTTTGTTAAGTCTTTGACTTATGTTTTTGTCTAATAAAACTACTAAGTGAATGAATCACCTGGGTGAATGGTATGTTTGGGTTATGTTGAGTGGTTACACGGGGTCCATATCTACGGTCTACCTTGTGTATCACACTTGTGGAAAGCCACCCAGGAACAAAGGGATTTGAGATACTTAGTGTTTAGAAGCTTCTAGTGCGACCACATGGCATATGAGCTCTGCCTTGATCATATAGGTTGCAATAACTTAGACAGATGGACAGATGGTGGTAGGGTGATAGGTTAGAACGCGTCCATTTTTTCTAAGGGGAGGCTTCTGAAACGTCTCATCTCGATGCATGTTGAGTCTTGTGGGGAAAGTGCACCACCTCTCGAGAAGGAAAAATCTAAGTACTTAGTCGTGTCCCCGGCAACAGACAATTTGAGCATCAAGACATTGAAGCTATAAAAGATCTCCTCATCCCAATTTCTAAGTTAAAAACTTGTGGTTTACCAAGGGTAAAGGTTCACCAATGTCTGTTGGTGGTTCCTTGGGAGTTTTTGTAAAACAAAAACTTAGTGTTTTTCAACTGATAGCAAAACCTATTTTGAGAAAAGCAAGCCTAAGCTACACTTATCCAAATTCATATAGAAGCTAGAAACTATTATTCTACTAAGGTATCACTTGCCAATACTATTTCAATATATTGACCCATTGTGGCTGTAACTTGTGATGTTGCAGGTTACTCTGATGACAATTAGGGTTATGAGTCTACACTCAACATGTTTGCCTGTGGCACATGAAGATGAAGACTTTAATTTATTTTGTTAAGTTGAAATCTTGTACTAGCCTATGGATATGGAGTTGTAAAAGACTATGTTATCTCTGGAATGACGATGTAATCAAGACCTTTGTATCTATGTACTTCATCTTAAACTATGGATGCTACCATTTGATCCAGGGACTAGCATTGCAATCATAGGGACCTTTACCTTTATAAAGGTGGGGTCTTACAGTGATATATTACATGTCCGAGATTCGATCATCGGTATCTCCATACCTAGTTTGATCTCGTTACTGACATGCACTCTTTTCTCGTTCCCGTGATATAACATTCTAGTGATCAAATCACTTGCTTGCAAGATAATCCATGTGATATCACCGAGAGGGCCCAGATTATATCTATCTGTCATCGGGATGAACAAATTCCACTCTCGATCCATGGGCCTCAACATAACACTTTAGTAGTACTGAACTCATCTTTATAATCACCCTATTACGGTGTGACATTTGATGTTATCAAGATACTCTTCTAGTGTTAGTGATTGACATGATCTCATGGTCTAAGGATTAGGATCACTTCGTATGATGTTATAGCAATATAAACTCAATGACTTTGATCGTAATGCTATACTTTGGATGAATGTTCATCACACCATTCTAATAATGTTGTGACCTCGTTATTAACAACATCCAATGTCCATGATCAGGAAACCTTGATCATCTTGTTAATCAACGAGCTAGTTTATGAGAGAGGCATAACCAGGAACTTTCTGTTTGTTTATTAAACACACATGTATTAATGTTTTCGTATTAATACAATTATAGCATGCAAAATAAACATCTATCATATACTTGGAATATACATAATAACCACTTTATTATTGCCTCTCAGGGCATATTCCCTTCAATGCCAACCTAGCTACTAAACGAGTAAAGGCGGTGAGAGGAACAAAGTAACCAAGAGTGGAGCACGTGGAGACACGGGATTTGTTTTACCCTAGTTCCTTCCTTTTTAGGGGAAGTACATCTGTGTTGGAGACGTGGGCGGTACTACGACCACCACGCCACAATAGGTCTCACGTTGTTCTCCGATGGATCTCCCCACAATTGTCCTGATCCACCTCTCCACTATACGGTACCCTTCAAGTCAGGAACCAGCGCCTTGACAAAGATATCGGGGCATGCATCCACAACTGAATTGGAGGCTCCCTGGATGACAACAAGCCGCTAGAACAAACCAGTTTATCTAATAACGAAAACAAGATCTAGAAATTCAAACAAAACTCTAGATCAAAGGGTCATCGAATGAATGAGGGAAAACTAAAGATCACTTTGGTGTTGCTGTACATCAAATCCTTCTCCCTCGATCTCCTAAATATCAAAGCCTTCAGATGGATGAGTGAGGAGATCTTGCAAATTGAAGACTTAGCAGTACGGCGATTTTTCGTCAGATCCGTTACTAGAGGTTGAAGATGGGGAGGTGTACTTGTACCCCCTCTCGAGATGAAGCCGTTGGAGACAACTGTGGCCGGATAATCTAGCCTAAGTGGGGGCCAGATAATCCGGTCGGGTGCAAAATTCCGGCCCAGAGCAAATAATCCGGGACAAACATCCGCCCCTTCTGCACGTGGTGCCGCTAGTCCTGAGCGAAATCCCTGAGGGCTGGATAATCCATCCCATGGGGAGGGGTGGATTATCTAGTTAGGGCACAAACTCCGACCCTAACCAAATATCCGGGGGAAATGTTCGCCCCCTATCTGAGCGTCATGCACTTGGTCCTTAGACGATTCTTGGGAGGGGCGGATAATCCGACCATAGGAGGGTTGGATAATCCGGCCTTGGGCAAACCTCCGGCTCGGTGCCAAATATCCGGGAAACCATCCAGTCCCACATGTGAGTGTCGCTTCGACTAGTCCTTAAAAAAATTCGCGAGGGACCGGATTATCCAGCCTTGGCAACCTTGAACTTGTCGTTTAGAGAAGGTGTATTTTTCCTTTCATTTTATGGGTAGATGTTGACACACATATATAATCTTCTGTATCTACAACACTTAGCACACATTGATAATATTCATATTATTATTATCTAACAAGCAAAACACTAGGGATCATGAAATTCTCTTTCACAACCGAACGATCTTAACCACTGCCTGGCCTGATGCTGTGGAGACCTATGAAACCCAGGAAAACACAATTTGCGTATTCGCCTTCATCGTTGATGATGCTAACCTTTTCTTGTCTATACAACCTCTATGATGTGTGCATTGGACCAAGATATTAATCAGATGCATATGAACTTGTTCTGCATGGGTTCAAATATATTAACGATATGCCTATGAAGTTATCCTATTATGGTAGTAGTTCAAGAACTATTCCTATTTTGGTGTTTGTAGTTTTTTTCATGTGAACAGTTTGTACTAGCTAGATGTGAAATACTAATTTGTTTGTGAACGAATTACTATGAATTATTCTTTACAGCATTTAAGTGGTTTATAGGTTTTTATAGTTTCATGTATTCTAGGTTATGCCAATGAGATTGATGCTTCTAGCTCTCATTCTGGTACTTTAGGGTGTTGGCATCTTTGTTGTGCAGATACTCGGCATGGCTCTTTTGATTGTATCGTATCCATGTAAACTTTTGAGTCTAAAAAAGATCACTTTATAAAAAAAAAAGTGGCTTTTCCGGAGAAGGGCCTACATTGTCCCCTTCGTATTGCTAGCACCTGATCCGCCAAAAAAATCATGTGTCTCACCTCAGGGCGACACCGAGGGTGGCGCTGCACACCGCCAAAGCTTCGCCCGCCGCTACTGTCGTCGGCATAGCCGCGATGGCGGCGGGCCCAGCCGCCGAAGGTGGTCTGGGGTGGGTGGACGCCAGAGTTGGCTGCCATGGCTGCTGGGGTAGAGATGTCCGGATCGACGACGACTAGCGTCCAGAGTAGCACCCCTGGTTGGGTTGGTGGCGGAGGTCCCTCTCGGTGACGCCATGACTGGCGGTGGAAGTCTAGGGCCAAGCCGGCTAGTGTTGGAAACCCTAGATCTTGTGATATGGGGGCTCTGATGCTGCCTTCTCGAACCTCTTTGTTGCTAGTAGGGCCGGATCCAGTGGGGGTTGACCCTTCTCTGCTGTCATCTCTCTCGTTACTAGCCTAGCCACATGGCTGCTGGTATAGTTTGGTGCGGCGGAATTTGCAGGTTACTAGTGGGTGGCGAGGGGGCTGCCGACTCGGTTTGAATAAAGGGGATGGTCCTCTGATCCCTCTCGCACCAAGAAGAATATTTACTTGGTGTGTGTATCCATTGATCTGGCCGGAGTGTCTGGTTCCGGAAGGCTCCGCTGGCGAACTCCCATGGGCGCATATGCCTGGATCTTACTAGATTGGAAGGAATTCGGTCATGCACACCTATGTTTTTTCCTAGCCGTTTAGTTTCAGTGGGAGTGTGGTGAATGCATCATGTGACATGTCTTTGACGATACATATGGTGAAATCAGATGCGGAGAATGTCATGAAGTCAGAGACATGTGGGCGAGCTATGGTGGATTGAGTCTTTATGGCGATGATGATCTGGCTTGGTTATCTGTGACTCACGGCAGGATCTGTTAGAGGGGGCGAAATCACAGGAAGAGTTCATAGTCTTTCCTTGCAGGGTGAAAACCCAAGGTCTAACCTTCATTGGTTGTGCCTGGCAATGGTCTTGCAGAAGACATTGTTTTGCATGAGAGGACTTTCTCCAGGGTGAAAATCTAAGATCTTTGATAGAGCGATGACAACGCTTGTGCGTTGTTTCATTTTTGGAGGCGTCACTTTTGGAGGGGTTGGACTTCTGGTGTTTCTTTGGTGATGGTAGTGTCGCTTCTGCTAAGTATCTATTTACTATAGCGAGCCTTTTCCTTTTTATAATTCTTCTTCCTTTTTCCGGCTGAATGCATCTGTATTGCCAATAGGGTATGCGTTTTGCATAGGTTGGGTGTAATTGGTATTTGTGTGATATTTGGATGTTACACTGGTGACCATGTAATTGGTACATACAATTTTGTGGGATTTTGCAAAATACGAACAAATGTTTGCACAAATATTTTGCTACAATAGTTTTGTTGTTTTACTAACATAGTATATTGGTTTTGCTACGAGATCTCTCGTGAGGTCTCCATTGACATCGGATTTGCTATAATAGAGTATTTTATTTGCTACATACGTTTTATGGTTTCGCTCTAATAGCATAATATTTTATTTGCTACACGGTCTCCGGCAAGGTGTATCGGCGAGTCTCCGGCGAGGTCGGATCTGCTACATTAGCAAAGTCGCCTTTTGCTGCATTAGCATAATTATTTTGCTACATCAGTTTTCTAAATTTGCTACAATAGCACAATCTTCTTGCTATGAGGTTTCCGGCGAGGTCTCTGACGAGAGTCTCCGGCGATGTCGGTTTTGTTACATTAGGACATTTTTTTTTCTACACGGTCGCCGACGAGGTCTCCGGCGAAATAACCGACGAGGTCCAGTCTGTTTTTTTATTTTCTGGACTGAACCGTTTTTTGCTACATGCAGCAAAAATGGAATTGTTTGACACGAGAAAAACTCGTACTGGGCGCCTCCGCGAGCATGTGCGGGAGCGGTAGTTTCTCATGCGCGCACTGCGGTAAAAGAAAGGAAGGAGGCGGTGCGTTGTATAATAAATACATAAAGAAAACAAAATAGGTGGGAACAGATTTCATTAATCATTTGAGATAACAAATACAATTTCCGAGGATTTGCGCCTGTACTACTAGCTGCCAGCCGACAACGGCGATTGTAGGATCTCCGTTCCCGAGGCCTCGAAGGCTCCGTTAATTACTCCCGCGGGTTACGCCGCGAGACACCTCCGATTAAGCCGCGTGGTCGTCTTTGTCGTCTTCGCTTCACGTCCTGCATATATGGTGGTGGTGATGGTGTGTGTGTGGGCAGCGGCAGAGCCCGTGTCCTCGCCGGTACACGCGCCGCTGAAAGCGTGGCCTTTGCTCCGGCCTCGCCCGCCCTCGCCGTTGCGCCTCGTCGGTCTTGAACGGCGATGAAGAGTTGTTGATATAGATGAATGCAGTCCGATCGGCTAGGACTTCTTGACGACTTTGCGGCTTCGTCGGGGTGTGCAAGGGGTATGCCTCGCGGGAGTATTTTTATTAGGAGACCAGTGTCGCTCATATCGGCATGGCCGGCGTGGTCGGCTCCTTAGTCTCGGCGCAGCGCCGAGTTTACGGCAGCCGGCGTGACCAAAGACGCCGTCTCACGGGATCACGAAGCGGTCGTTGTCGAGGGACTCGTCTTGCCTCCAAGGAGAGCGCATGGCGACAGAGACCCGAATGCTTGGCCGCGTACGTGGCGCAGGTATTACTCCAATGTGCATGGGGCATGCACTAATGCATCACGTGTAGCTCCCTGCACTGAACTAGTAGCTAGCTTGTGCGTGTCTCTTGCTTAGTATTTGCTTCTGCTCTTCTCGCCGCGCTACGCACGCCTTGCTCACGTCTGACCGCCCGCTGTCCGCAGGAGTTGACGGTGCACCTTAGCGTGACGCCGACGTCTCAACGTCGCTCTTGGCCGCCTCCGTCGCTATACGTCACGATGTGCCTGTCCGCCGAACATCGAGCTGCACCGACCATGGGCTGTACGTGGAGTGAAGTTGGAGCTGTGCCTGTACGCCGGTTCAAGCTGCGCTCCTCTGCCTCGCCGGCTGCATCTTGACGACTATGCGGCGGGCGTAACGTCTTGATGACCTCCGGCGGCGGCGTTGGGCAAGCTCCGACTGACGTGGCGAGCTTCGACGGCTATCGGCATCTTGGCGTGGCGAGCTCCGACGGCAAGCGACTCCTTGGCGTCACGGACGCATCGGCTAGTAGGCTGCTCCTTGGCGCGCTCCGGCAGAGCGTCGTGCTTCCACGCCATGGTGCTTCGAGATTCCACCGTGGACGGGCTGCTCGTGGGCGTGCTCCGGCAGGGACGCTGGTGCTGTTCGGCGCGCGGGACTTGGGCTAGATGATGGCGTCGTGCTCCTCGGCCGCGTCCATGGCGGCGACGAGCTACCGTCGCACGGACTGGCGGGCTGGTGCTGTTCGGCGCGCGGGACTTGGGCTAGATGATGGCGTCATGCTCCTCGGCCGCGTCCATGGCGGCGACGAGCTACTGCCGCACCGATTGGCGGGACGCGTCGGTGAGCTCCGTGGCGGCGAACGTGATACTCGTGCAAGACCTCCGTGATGCTACCTGGGAAAGGAGAAGAAAAGAATCATACGGGAGAGAAACTACAATATGCCGGTGATACCCTGCTTCTCCTGCACGGGTAGCTGCAGCAGGATGAGTTTGCAAAAGTACTCCTAGACATGTTTGCTAACTTTACTGGATTAAAGATAAATTACTAAAAGAATACCTTTGTGCCAATAAACATCCCACCACATGAAGCCACAGAAATTTCTAATGTGCTGGGATGCCCCATTGCGCAAATGACATGCTCTTACCTAGGCCTACCTCTAACAACAAACAAGATCAGCCACCAATTGCTGCAACCAGTGATCAGCAGAGTATGCAGCCGTCTGCCGGGTTGGATGCCAAAGGATGCTAAACATCGGAGGAAATATTCAGATGGTGAACTCAGTGTTGTCTGCTATACCAAACTACTTCATGGCATGCATTGAGTGGGATCAAGCCAGTACCGATGTTGTGGATAAACTGAGGAGGGTTTCTGTCTGGAAGAACAGTGAGGACGTGAACGAAGGGCATTGCCTGGTGGCCTGAGACATGGTGACCATACCCAAAGCACAGGGGGACTGGGGATAAAGAATTCGCAACTTCATAACAAGTCAATGATAGCAAATCTGACTGCAAAGCTACTTTCAAATGGAATGGGCCGCTGCTTCACTTGGTTAGCAAAATGGTACCTGCAAAACACTATTCCGCGATCAGCCATCAACCACGGACTCTCCATTCTGGAAACCAATAATGAAGCTCATCCATGTTGTCCAGCACACCACACGATGTATCCCCCGGGTTAGCAACATGACATCCTTTTGGCATGACAACTGGACAGGGCTGGGGCGCCTCAATGACGCTCTGCAAGTTCTCTTCACATATGCAGAAGACCAGCAATGCACAATCCAATCCCAAAAATTGAAAGGAAATTGGGACATCAAACTTTACAGCCCTCTATCACACACGGCTGAAGAGCAGCTACAGGCTCTTATGATAGAAGTTCTGAATCATCAAAACCAAGCACATCTACAAAATGACACCAGACTCATGATTTTGACTAACAAACCCGCAACAACAAAAGACTACTATCGCCTATTCAGCATCGTGAAATGCATTGGACTCCGGCCAAATGGATTTGGAGATCAATAATATCACACATGCACAAGGTGTTCCTATGTCTAGCTTTCAGGCATAGACTAAACACAAAAGAAAACATGGCCAACAAGAAATGGTGTAATGGCGGTAGTTGTGATCAATGCCCGGCACTAGAAAGTTGCCTTACACTGCCGCCAGGCCTCCTGGGTTTGGGAAAAGTTAAACCTTGCTCACTTGACTGCTCGAACAAATGACCTCGAGGACTTCATTGAATCGAGTATTAGAGGAAAGGATAGCAGAACATTTACTATCCTCCTAGCTGTATGTTTTCTTCAACTTTGGTATGCAAGAAACAATAGGATTTTTAATAACAAGAACACCAATAGGCAGACTATATTCAACAACATCAATCAGACACTGGACCTATGAGATCTGCCAAGCTAGCTCCAGAGTTATTGAAGTGGAAACAAAAGTTTCTAGTGGCTTAATCCATTTTCTTATTTTTCTTTCTCCTCCATAACCCCCTGGATTGATCCGGGTTGTACATTTTACCCTAAACCTGTAACTCTGCTCTACCCACAAGGCCTCGGGTGTTTCCCAGCCTTCATATATGGAATATATATAACTCAAAAAAAAAAAAGAGACTAGACTAATGGGTAGCGAGCATGACTCTGGACTACCTTAAGCTAGACTGAAAGAGTTGGATTGAACTGAAGTATCGAAATAACATGTTGAGAAATAATTTCAGTGATAGACCATCGCTAAGAAATGATAAATCACATTGTCCGTCAGGCATACACCATAACTCAAGTCTCGGAGGACAGCAAAGGAACAGAAACACAAGAAACAAATCTTTCTTATTGGTACTGATTCCATAGCACAGATACTTATTATTGGTTTATTACAACATTATTACAAGCACGTAGACTAGTAAAAATACTTCAGGGTATGCCTCGAAGACAAATATGCTTCCGTTTCAGAATAAGACGAGACTGAGAGCAACAATTACTTCAACCTTGTCGATTCAATATCACATAAACCATGTATAAATAAATAAAGCAATTGTTGTTCATAGTCTTATCTTAAAAAAATATCAAAATACAGGTTACAATATGAAAGAGGCTAACTAACAGAAAATACTCCCTCCGTTTAGAAATATAAGATGTTTTAGGTTTGTGAAGAAGATGTATCTAGACACATTTTAGTGTATAGGTTCAAATGAATCTAGACACTAAAAGATGTCTAGATACATCTCATTCACAAACCTAAAACATCTTATATTTCTAAACGGAGGGAGCACGTACTATAAGATCTGAATTCAGTTTAGCTTCCTGGTATTTCCGTCTTGCTTTTTCATGACGCCAGGTCGTTGTCTCCTACGTCCTTTTCCACCGGCAGAGCCGCCGGCGACGGTCTCATACCTATCGTCGTCTTCATCGACCTCGATCTCATAGGTGACTTTGCTCTGGGTTTTTAGCTGCTGCCTAAAGTTCCTCTGCTTCTCCAGCGTCTCCTCTTTGGTGTACTCATCGTACAGGGCCATGTTGGCCATCATGACGTACATGTTCGCCGCCAGGACAGGGTCGTTCTTGACGAGGAACTCGGGCACCTCCGGCTCCATAAGGGGTTGTGGCTTGTAGGAGAGGACGTATTTCACATATGACTCTGGCTCCTCACACAGGATCTTCTTCTTCTTCTTCTTGACCATCTCCGTCGTCATCTCTGCAGCCGACTCCTCTGTTTTCTGAACCTGCGCATCCACCAGATCTTCCTCCGCGAAAGAACTTGCGCTTGCCATCGGGTTCTGCACCACCTGCGATTTGATTGATTGTTTGGGTGAGAAATCAGCCTCCTCTCTATATACACGCGCGAGCAAGTCTTCTTCGGAATCAGTACGATTCGACTCTCTCCCGGAATCGGCAGAAAAGCGTCCGGATCGATTTTGGATCGACAGATCCGGAGCTACTCCGTGCAGGATTCAAACATGGCACATGAATTCGAAACAGTAAATCAAAAAACAAAGAGAGATCCTTTAAGAAGTACTTAGTCACGTACCGAGGACCTGAGGACGGATTTGGTTCCGCTGCTGCTTTGCTTGCTTACCCTAAACCGAGGGGAGGAGGAACTAATTGATGAACCGGACAGATCTTTGCAATGCATTATTGCTGGGACGAAGGGCTAAAACGGGCTGAGCGGGCCCATCCTCACGTTGGAAAATCAAAAGATCAAGCTGCTTGCGACCCAAGAGCCAAAGGCCCAGCCAAAACCTCTCTTTCCTGGCCCGTCTTGACCCTAGCTTTTTTCATTCTGGTTGCTCCAAACAACTGCTGGGTTCCTTTTTTTTTTCTTTTTTGAAGTAACCGTGCATATATTCCATTATTAATGTATAAACAGAGATTACAAAAGATCCTTATGAAAACTACCAAAGACATTATACGGAGACAACTGCCCTAAAAACTTTGCAGAGAGAACTCTACACACACCGACATTATCGGCCATCGCCAAACACCGGCAGAAAAGGAGAAATACCTCCATCATCGCAAGAACAGGGAAAACGACATTGTCATCAACACTTTTTGAACGGAATACCAGTCCTGCCATGCGTGGAGAGGCACTTATCGCTGTGGCATGTCCCTCGAGGATCTTCCATGTGTCTTCCCGGTACCAGATTCGTCGCCTCCCATCGACATAGTCGAGACAACGCGCCAGATATTCCATCCACATACCACCTTCCAATTATCACAGTCGCCATCTTCAACCGCACGCCGGCGCCACCACAACCATAGGTCGCAGCCGTCAGACAACTCCTGAACAAAACCTCCCTGATCCACCATGGCGCCAGAGACAACGCCGCAATAACAGGGACGGAGCACGGAGACCGACACATCTGATGGAGTCTTCATTGCCGCCTCGCCGACTCCATCCATGAAACTTAAGTGATGTCGATCTAAAGGATCGACAAACACACGATTCCATCAACTCCGAGGAGACGCCATGGAGGACAATGCCGGTGTGGGAGTGGATATGATGCAAATTTATTCGCTCAGGTGCCGCTCGTACCACCATAAAGACGCTCCACGACATACTAATCCTAACCCTAATTAGCAAGCTAAAACGAAGGAACAGGCGCCCCTCCCTCCTATCGCCAGAGAAGCAAGTGGAGAGAGAGGGGACCAAGGCCCTTGCCGGTGGAGATCGGGAGGAGACGTGTCACCGCCCTTGTCGCCTGTCTCGTGAGGGATAGTGTGTGTCACGAGCTCATGGGTTCCTTTATGAGGGAACATTTTGTTAGCGGTACTAACAAGCCCCGTTCTAAGGGGTCAATGTTACGAGTAATTAGTATGTTTCAAAATGTTTGGAGCCAACTAAGATGGTTTATTTTGAGTGAATACCAGCCAAATCAATTTTTTCATGACTTATCCCCATTATGGAACCAATTGGGTCATGTCTGTTAGGATAACCCATTACACTAGTGCCAACGTCTAAGTAGCCACGCCTACAACTATCGGAGAGTCCATTCCCTTTCTATACTGTCAAAAAATCCTATCCCTGACACTTATATCGGTCATGGCATCCTTCGCGTTCCTCTTTCTCCTTGTCTTTGTGACGCCTAGAATGTATAGCAAGGTGAAAGTGGGAGGTAGCCCAGCTAGGCTAACGCCACATAAATTCTCTAGGTATGCAACTACGGTGAATTTATGTAACATCCCAGCATTAGAGCTTAGAAATAAGCTGAACCCAGATATGTGCATTGCATTCATGCATAGAAAATCTGAATAATTTTCGCTCTTTTAAATAAAAACTTGTCAAAGTGATTGAAGCTTCTCTTAACTTGATGGAATTGAAGTAGATCATCAAGTTGACTACGATAAGTTTCAATATGACCTTTGTTAAAACCTTATTTTGGGTAAGGGAGATTTGACCTAAGGATAGATCAAATGTAATAAAAGTTAAAACCCTAATACATGACTTAATGGATTATATTTGATCCTTAGGTGATCATATCATAGTATTCATTATAATCACTCATGAATACCAAGTTAAGGATATAACACAAATAAAAAAAATGTAACAACCATATCTTAATCTCATCTACTTATACCATGAGTATCATGGTAATACCTAACGTTACTTCTTTAGTGAGATTGAGTAGGAAAGAAATCAAATCCAGATCATTCACCATATATCTTTTTGTCCATACCAATCTTTACCATTCCTATTATAATCATATTCCAATATCTCTTGTTCATCAATGTTGAGTAATCAACTATTGATTCACCAATTCTTAATCTATCAACTCTTGACCATATCATAGCATCCACTTAAGGCCTATAAAGAAAGAAGTAAGAAGAGGTAAATAGTAATGCTAGATTTGAATATCATTTATAGGATGGGAGAGTTGGAAGAGAATAAGATCCATATGATAATTGATGGAGTTAACTCACTCCTGAAATGATAGAAGAGTTACTGGAATATATAATTATATGATAATAAAGAAGATTATAGGGATGAATCCTGAAGATAGTTACCAGGAGTAGTACTTTTGGAACAAGTAGGTATAGTCAATGAATTATATCTCTTAATCCAATAGAGCTAAACAAAAGATAATTATAATACAACTGTAATGTTGTATGGATGGAAGCCTTGTTTAGCCAACTGGAAACCTAAACCATAAAGGATCAAAGGATTATAATGACCATACCTTATTCACCAAGATTGAATGCTTATATCATGTATAACTGACATTGGTGGATAGAACATGATTAAACCCTAGTATAGATATATTATCCTAGATTAGTCATTACAAGTAACATTAATATAATGTGAGGTTGGAGTATTAGATATTGGAGTCAAGTAGAGATAAGATTGTAAGATTAAGAATGATGTTAGTGCATCATTGAATTAAAGAAGTAGTATTTTCCTCATTGGAAATACTAAGAACTTGAGGTGAAGTAGGATTTGATGTATACATCTATTGAAGTAATGTTAGTGATGGATGATTAAAGAAGATATGAATGGAGTTAGAAGTAACCACTTGTTGGATTGGAGATTATTAGTAGTAGAATAGTTTGATATAACCAAGTATAGATATAAGATTATGAAAGCTTCAGTGTCAAGCTCATTGGAATTATAAATGGAATTAGAAGAATAAAAGGTGGATAAGAATATTCTTGTGAAGAAAAGCTCCTCATGTTAACACATGATGAGGGATAGGAAGAAGTAGTATATTTAGGAAAGGAATTCCTTAATTAGAAGTCCAGGATTATTGAAGTATGAGAGATAGAAATTCTGGATCAAATCTAAAACTTAAATCTCTAAATAAACAGAGTATCAATTTCATCTGATTGATCTACCATCTTATTTACACAAAGCCTCATAGGAATATTTTTTTATAGCAAATCACCTAAGCACATCTTTGTCATTTCCAACTATCATGATCACATGTGCTTAGGAACTATCTTAATTAATTCTTCCTCATAAGTCATTCTAGAAAATAGCCTTATTATTTTAAAATAGTGATATGAATAATGATCACAAACATAAAGACAATATGTTTAGCCATTAATCTTTATTCACATCAACATAGGAATATAAATATAGTAAGTACCCTAAACCCTAGGGTAAACATTTACAATTCAAACCCTAACTCTTTTGTTAGTTATAACAAAATATAAATATATATACCTTGTTATTCCCTAGATTCATGGGAGTAATAGTAATTATGTTAAATCCTTAGGATTTTATGCATCAAATAATAATAAATGATCACTATATAAAAGTTTCTTTAAGATTATAAATCAATAAGAATAAAAAACTAATGGATTAATATTAATACATTCTTTAATAAGTTTATGAATATGAGATAAATTAAATTCATATCAAAATTCCTTACAAATAATAATAAGAAGAAAAGTATATATATCAAGAAAATAAAGAAACTATAGCACTATATAATAAAAATTCACAAATTGATTTTTAATAACTTTCTTGTTGCTGCAAGTATTCAGCAAATAAACCCTATAAGGAAATTAAAATCAAATGATCAAATTAAAAATCTGAAAACATAAAATAAAAAACAGAAAGGTATAAAGAAAAAAAGAGATAGTCAGTAAAACGCAGCCCACAGCCCATTTCCTTCACCCTATCTATCGCTCACCCGCACCACACTACAGCCCACCTGGCCCAAGCTAGCCCACGACCGGCCCAGTACCCCTTCATTCCTTTTCTTCCTTTCTTCTTTGCTCAGACAGAAGGCCATTGGGGAGCAGCAGCTGCGTGGCACCACCGGAGCCGTCCGTCGTCGCCGTGATGACCGCCGTGCCCTAAGATGCGAGCCAGCGCTCTTTGAGTCTATAAGGACCCCGTAACCGTAGAGAAAGAACTCCAATTCCTTTCTCCCTCGTTTCCCCTTATCCACTGGAAACCGAGCTCGCCGGAGATCATCTACCTCGTCGTCCCCGACCATCCTAGGGCCAACGGAGGACACCAACGTGCTCACCGTGCTCTTCTTGTTCATCTTCGACAAATCACGCAAGTCGGCGCAACCCCAATCGATGGGATCGAAGTGTCTACCGCCGCCAGACGTCGCCGTTCATCGTCGATTGCCACCGTCTCAAACTTCCTCCGCCCACTTCGACACGCTCTTTCGAATCCTGGTGAGCTATCGATACTCGCGGACCTCTCCGATTTGTCTCTAACCCTCTCTGTCGACTTTGCCACTAAGGCGTTTGCTCACCGCCGTCTGGGCTCGCCGGAGCTAAGGCTCCAGTGACCATTTTTGAGCGGTGCGGCCACAGTTCGAACCAGCAAACTCTTCCGCATCCAAACCACCTACCCACAGCCTCGCATGATCACCAAATCACCGAAATCAAACTTGATCTGAGAAGATCAGTTCGTATGACGTCATCGTGAGGTCACGCCGGTGTCATTCTTGACCAAGTCCACCCTGTTGACTGGTCCACGCCAGCGTGGCACACCAATGTGGCCCTGAGCCCCACCTGTCTGTGACTTGGGGTATACCCTCTCTAATTAAAAAAAGTATTTCCTGTTTAGGAATTAGATAAAACAATATTAATTCCAATATAATAAAATGATTAAATTTGTTTCATTAATAACTTTTGTTTTATAAATCAGAAAAATGTGTATAATATATGAAAATTTGTAGAAAAATAAAATCTATAACTTAAAACTATTATTAAACATTATTATGTTAACCATTTAAATAATTAGTATTTAATAAAGGTTTAATAAATAATAAAACTTTGATAATTCATATTTTAATAATGGTAAATATTTAAAAATATAAATATAATACCAAAAATCTTAGAAAAATAAGAACTATATTAAAAATTATAAATCATGCATTATTATTTCACTTAATTAAATATTTAATATTTATAAAGTGTTTATAAAGTATTAAACATTGTAGAAATCATATCTTATTATTTATAAATCATAAAAATAAGTGTAACATACCAAAATGATCTAAAAAATAATACCTATATGTTAAAAATATAATATTACACTTTTAAGTTAAATAAAAAATTCAACACTTTAACGACTTGAATTTAAACCCTTTCCTTAAATAATAATTCATATAAAGGTAAATAAAATTTGCTAATAATTCTAAAAATTAATCAATTGAGTCTAATAAATAGTATTAGTCTTAAATATTGGTAGCGTGCATTCAGAATGATTTAACACACTTTAATTACAATTTTATTAAATTATCTCTCAACCATTGATGTAGATTATTTTATAAAAGAATCCTTATCAAATCTAAAATCTCCAAGAATAATTATAATGAGATAAAACCCATTCCTTTATTTTAACCACAAGTTTATAAACAAATAAAAACATTATAGTGAGTCATAAGTATTAAATAATATTGTTATTTATTCACAAACCTTAACCACACCCTTATCGGGAGATAAATTCCTTTATACATTTATAATGTAAAGAAACCACTACCAAATGAAAGTAATACCATTCTTAAGTAACTTTAAAGAAACATTATGAAGTGAAGAAGGTATAAGTATAATAAGCATTACACCTAAAGTCCATCTATGTTTTAAAGTTAACTTTAGCCTACCAGACTTTAAGTATAATGCTAAAAACTATATAATATGTTTTATAGTTAACTTTGGTCTATCATAATTAAGCCATAAAGCATCTCAAATCCATGCTATTCAGGTAAGCACAAACAACCTTGACCACATTTGATTAACCACAAAGATTACTTAGACCTTAGAAAAGAAATCTTTTCTTCAAATGTTATTCTTTTTGCCACTTCAAACATCAAATGACAATTAATAATAATCACATTACATTAAGCTTTACTATTATACTTAGGATTGTTAACACTTAAGTTCCTTATAAATGTCATTACTTGCAAAGTAAAACTTGAAGATAAGATAATTCTCATATAAGCAGTCCTTGAGTAGCACATCTCATTAGTATATCTTATTGTTGTATGCCATTATGTTTACATATTGTTTCACACACACTCACAAGCCTTAATAATAAACACAAGTATGAAACTTATCTAAAAAGGACAACACATTCTAAAGTAACCATTTCCAGTATCCAAACCCTAGAACAACATTAACCCGGGATTCAAGTTTATCAACTTGCATTACATTACTTATGCATAAAAGCATCTTGCTTCTTTAAATATTAGTCCTTACCGAACCAATGATGCTGATTTCAGATATTGGATCTTATAATGTATTGAAGACCGTGAGTGCATAGTCTTGCAATCACAAAAGGCAAGTTCACACTTGCTCATGTCCTTTGATTATTTTCTGTAAAGTATTTTGCAAATCCAGTGTTGTCATCACCTTCATTTGAAAAAGGTCTGAAAACACTATTTTCATAATAATGTGATTATAGGCTATTTACCATGAGGTAGTAACCTACTATGAACGTTCCGGTGGTAAAGGAACATATTATCTAGGCCTTAACAACCAATGTCGTCAGTGATTCTTGCGCCATATATCACGCATTAACCATGAGATTTGGAATGGGACAGAGAAGTTAGCTCTATCGTCTTCCCGTCGCATGTAGCTGGATGTGCAGGTCATGGCTGTTATCACTCGTAGCGTGCATATTAATTGGTAATTCGTAGAGGATATGTAGCATATGGGTGGGAACCCTCAACGTCCCACGATATTTCTGGCATCTAACGGTCTCTACAAACCATTGTCGTAATTCAATATGTGGGCATGGTGTACACCAAGAAGGCATGCGGGGTCGCGAAGGGGGCAGTGATTGGCTTGGATCTTAGACTGGGCCCCATACCACGGAAGTATGGACAAGGTCATGACTTGGTTGTGCAACAAGGCTAAGGTCTCTCATGGGTAAAGTAACGCACCTCTGCAGAGTGTACGAACTGTAATTTGTTACTCCCTGTTCCGGGAAGGAGCTGCGAACGCGGCGGGAAAGGAACTCCATGAAAGTTCTGGTAAACCCGTGAAGGCTGACGGACATAGCTTTTCAGAATAAAAGCAACCTTTGAAGAAATGTTTACGAAAACCTGCATGGCCTACGACCTATGGTCTGTGGCCGTAGATATAGTGCATCAAACACTCCTTTTCTAGTGAAATTTCTGAGTACGCTCGTACTCAAAGTATCTTCTTAACCCTTGCTAGGTTCTTAATCTAGTACAGATGATGTCTACATCAAGTTATGCTCCGGGAATCATCATCAAAAGCTAAAGTTCTTCAATGAAGTCAAGGAAGTCAACATATAGATCAACTCAAGTGAAGACAAAGTTAGCCATAGAACCCATTTCTGTAGCGTATTGCAATAACAGCAATGCAAGCTCCAATAGTTTAGATACTAATCTTATTAGTATGATGGATTTGGAGTTGTTAATCTTTGATTCTTCTGGTAAGAAGTTTCTTTCTCTCTCTTTAACCTAGAGTGTTCTCTGGATCTGATGTAAAGGTTGAGTTGTAACCTATAGTCATGTCTTGGACCTGTTGTGTTTCTGTTGTACCACTCTGAGGGATGTAATACTAGTGAACGGTGTTTCATTGGTGTTATATCAACGACTATAGTATACTACATCATGCAGTGGTATGCTGGGTCACCGCAATTGGTATCATATCATATGCTTTGACCTTAGGATTGAAACCCTTTTAGGAAGATCTGTAGGTCGAATAGTGACTATAGGAGCCATCTTATCTAAACCAAATGATCTTATGACTTGTGATGGGTATCCACTTGAGGATAATCTTATCACACCTAAGTCACATGCTCAAGTAATTCTTTCTTAGGAGTAATTATTTATCTTTTCTCAAGTATAGTGCTCTTTAGTGTCTTACGAGGGAAACATAAACCACCAAGGTACTGTAGGAAAGTGTAAGACATCAATTGAAGTAGTCTTAATGGTGTAGCATAATCCTAGAGTTTAAGTAAGAATAGTAAAATCTTAGTGTCAGTTGATAACCAAAGACAACATGATGAATATCATTAGGATAAATGTTGACGTATTGAGTAGTAATCATGTGGGATTCAGTTGAGAAATTCTACGTGATGAAGTGAAATTACGTCAAGACTGAATGACAGTACAGTAAGAAGTAAAGTCATCATGAGGTGAGTAGCTCTTAAATCATGATGTATAGGTAGACATAACCATATCATGGTGAGATTAGCTCCGAAACCATGATATAAGTGTAAGTATGACAAGTACTTAGTGATTTATCTTGGAGTAGAAGTATGAAAATTACATGGTAGAGCTATGATAGAAGTCATGGGTGCTAAAAATTTCTAATAATCTTTGGTTTAAGTTAACAAATAGAATCTGATTAGTCATTTGGAGAGATCATGTGAGGTTAGTTGGCTAATAAAGAAAGGTTGAACATAGTTAATCATTCCAAAGGTGAGACCAAAGGTTAGTCAAAACCAAATTGAGACCACTTTGCTTAATATTATCCTGTTGCACTTGAGCAATTTGGGTAAATATTGAGATAAAGAATAGTTTGACTCTATGTGCTAAGTATCACAATGTAAACCTATATGAGGAGGTGTCATATACTACACAACTAAGCCTAAATTCTATAGATATTATACTCAACTACTATATTCCGGGCTTAGAGAATTGTGTGTTATATGTACCACATTTGGATTTATTTGTTTTTCTTGGATATTCTTGATTGACTAGATCTGTACATGAAGTTTGACTTGGTGTGCAAATGCATGTTGCAACATCTAGTTATTACTTGATGTTATAAACCTAGATAGAAACAAGAATTCTTTTAAGGGAGTGACGATTTTCAAAGACCAAGATGAAGACTTACATGAAGAATGAAGCCAAGTGTAAGGAGTATCAACACAATTTGAAGGTTGAACCAAGTTTTGATGATTGCTAAGGAGCAATAAGAAGGAAGATTAATGTAGAAGATGTATGGGGCAACAAGAAGTAATAAACTTAAGGTTCAATCAAAGTAAGTAATGTTGCTAAGAAGTTAATAAAATAATTTTACCAAGTTCATGGAGGCATCATGAATAAGTGCAAAGAAGTTTTGGAACCAAAATGCTTTTCAAGTTTTGACAATTTAGAGAGAATGCCATAAGGATGTTAGAAACCATAGGGTAATACATACACCCTAGGATGGTTCGCAGCTGGTAAATATCCGCAGCTGGTACTTGATCCATAGTCGGTATTCTGATCCATAGTTGGTAATTGCCCGCAGCTGGTATTTGGTTAACTTAGTTAACCAGATCTTCTTAGAAGTTGCATAAAGAGCATAAAATTTGGCCTAAGATAAGTAAGACACAAAGGAGTATAAAAATTGAAAGCGATCGTCTTCCGAGACTCTTCGCGAAAATTGAACTATCAAAGTGAAAATGTCCAAATAGTAAGTAAGACAAATAATGCTGAAAGATTCACTTCGGAGATCCACAAATGTATGGATACACCGTATAATCTTTCATCAGGCCCTAATTAGGCAGAGTATAAGCTGGATAGGGACCATATTATATTTATAAAATTATGAAATACTATGTAGACAGTTTGAAGACCATTAGTAAACCCTAAGGGGGAGAGTAAACCTTAGAAATGAAGGTATTATTATCTGACTTTCCGAATAAAGGATGGAGAAGGACTAACCTACAACAACAGCAAGCCTTATTTTCATAATGTTAAAAGGAATTCATTCTTATAAAAGTACTTAAGATAATAACAATAGATTGTCTAAAAGCCTAATAAGGTAAAAGCTCGAAGTAATAAAATAGAATATTCCTAACAAACTAATTCTAAAAGAAACAATTCTTAAGTGATCCTTAAGAGGTAACATAGCACATCCAATTAGACATGTATAGAGAAATAAGAAATTCCAATGGGTTTGGACTAAATGTGTTCAAAATCAATATTCGAAAGAATTACTAGTACAACTCATACAATGACAAAGCAAAGATTAGTCTTTTGACCACATTATTGATTAATAAAGTTTAAAACCTGTTTTAGTGAGACTTCCTAGACCTTACATAATATAGTAGGGAAGTTCGATGATCTAGTAAGAAGTTGAATTAGGATACCTAATTAGGTTAAGGAACTAAAGAAGAGACCCCATATTGAGGATTTTGTAATAAGGATATATCCCCAAGGGACTAAAGTAAAAAGAATTTGGAGTATTGGAGACACCAAGTTAAAGACTCCTGAGCATGATGAGGATTCAAGGAAAAGATTTGGATATGGGATATTACAGTTATTCCCATTGAGGTTACCATGGAGTTGAGACCTATCGTAATCAATGCAAGACAATTCCTTACTCTGAAACGTGAGAATATGGGAACTTTGAGGACGAAGTTTATTTTAAGGGGGAGATTCTGTAACATCCCAGCATTAGATCTTAGAAATAAGCTGAACCCAGACGTGTGCATTGCATTCATGCATAGAAAATCTGAATAATTTTCGCGCTTTTAAATAAAAACTTGTCAAAGTGATTGAAGCTTCTCTTAACTTGATGGAATTGAAGTAGATCATCAAGTTGACTGCGATAAGTTTCAATATGACCTTTGTTAAAACCTTATTTTGGGTAAGGGAAATTTGACCTAAGGATAGATCAAATGTAATAAAAGTTAAAACCCTAATACATGACTTAATGGATTATATTTGATCCTTAGGTGATCATATCATAGTATTCCTTATAATCACTCATGAGTACCGAGTTAAGGATATAACACAAATAATAAAAATGTAACAACCATATCTTAATCTCATCTACTTATACCTTGAGTATCATGGAAATACCTAGACTTACTTCTTTAGTGAGATTGAGTAGGAAAGAAATCAAATCCAGATCATTCACCATATGTCTTTTTGTCCATACCAATCTTTACCATTCCTATTGGAATCATATTCCAATATCTGTTGTTCATCACTGTTGAGTAATCAACTATTGATTCACCAATTCTTAATCTATCAACTCTTGACCATATCATAGCATCCACTTAAGGCCTATAAAGAAATAAGTAAGAAGAGGTAAATAGTAATGCTAGATTTGAATATCATTTATAGGATGGGAGAATTGGAAGAGAATAAGATCCATATGGTAATTGATGGAGTTAACTCACTCCTGAAATGATAGAAGAGTTACTAGAATATATAATTATATGGCAATAAAGAAGATTACAGGGATGAATCCTGAAGATAGTTACCAGGAGTAGTCCTATTGGATAAAGTAGGTATAGTCAATGAATTATATCTCTTAATCCAATAGAGCTAAATAGAAGATAATTATAATACAACTATAATGTTGTATGGATGGAAGCCTTGTTTAGCCAACTGGAAACCTAAACCATAAAGGATCAAAGGATTATAATGACCATACCTTATTCACCAAGATTGAATGCTTATATCATGTATAAGTGACATTGGTGGATAGAACATGATTAAACCCTAGTATAGATATATTATCCTAGATTTGTCATTACAAGTCACATTAATATAATGTGAGGTTGGAGTATTAGATACTGGAGTCAAGTAGAGACAATATTGTAAGATTAAGAATGATGTTAGTGCATCATTGAATTAAAGAAGTAGTATTTTCCTCTTTGGAAATACTAAGCACTTGAGGTGAAGTAGGATTTGATGTATACATCTATTGAAGTAATGTTAGTGATGGATGATTAATGAAGAGTATGAATGGAGTTAGAAGTAACCACTTGTTGGATTGGAGATTATTAGTAGTAGAATAGTTTGGTATAACCAAGTATAGATATGAGAAGATTATGAAAGCTTCAGTGTCAAGCTCATTGAATTATAAATGGAATTAGAAGAATAAAAGGTGGATACGAATATTCTTGTGAAGAAAAGATCCTCATGTTAACACATGATGAGGGATAGGAAGAAGTAGTATATCTAGGAAAGGAATTCCTTAATTAGAAGTCCAGGATTATTGAAGTATGAGAGATAGAAAGTCTGGATCAAATCTAAAACTTAAATCTCTAACTAAACAGAGTATCCATTTCATCTGATTGATCTATCATCTTATTTACACAAAGCTTCATAGGAATATTTTTCTATAGCAAATCACCTAAGAACATCTTTGTCATTTCCAACTATCATGATCACATGTGCTTAGAAACTATCTTAATTAATTCTTCCTCATAAGTCATTCTAGAAAATAGCCTTATTATTTTAAAATAGTGATATAAATAATGATCACAAACATAAACACAATATGTTTAGCCATTAATCTTTATTCACATCAACAAAGGAATATAAATATAGTAAGTACCCTAAACCCTAGGGTAAACATTTACAATTCAAACACCAACTCTTTTGTTAGTTATAACAAAATATATATACCTTGTTATGCCCTAGATTCATGGGAGTAATAGTAATTATGTTAAATCCTTAGAATTTTATGCATCAAATAATAATAAAGGATCACTATATAAAAGTTTCTTTAAGATTATAAATCAACAAGAATCAAAAACTAATGGATTAATATTAATACATTCTTTAATAAGTTTATGAATATGAGATAAATTAAATTCATATAAAAATGCCTTACAAATAATAATAAGAAGAAAAGTATATATATCAAGAAAATAAAGAAACTATAGCACTATATAATAAAAATTCACAAATTGATTTTTAATAACTTTCTTGTTGCTGCAAGTATTCAGCAAATAAACCCTATAAGGAAATTTAAAACAAATGATCAAATTAAAAATCTGAAAACAGAAAGGTATAAAGAAAAAAAAGAGATAGTCAGTAAAACGCAGCCCACAGTCCATTTCCTTCACCCTATCTATCGCTCACCCGCACCACACTACAACCCACCTGGCCCAAGCTAGCCCACGACCGGCCCAGTACCCCTTCATTCCTTTTCTTCCTTTCTTCTTCGCTCAGAAAGAAGGCCGTCGGGGAGCAGCAGCTGCGTGGCGCCGCCGGAGCCGTCCGCCGTCGCCGTGATGACCGTCGTGCCCTAATATGCGAGCCATAGCTCTTTGAGTCTATAAGGACCCCGTAACCGCAGAGAATGAACTCCAATTCCTTTCTCCCTCGTTTCCCCTTATCCACTGGAAACCGAGCTCGCCGGAGATCATCTACCTCGCCGTCCCGGACCACCCTAGGGCCAACGGAGGACACCAACGTGCTCACCGTGCTCTTCTTATTCATCTTCTATAAAATCACGCAAGACGACGCAACCCCAATCGATGGGATCGAAGCGTCTACCGCCCCCAGACGTCGCCGTTCATCGTCGATTGCCACGGTCTCAAACCTCCTCCGCCCTCTTCGGCACGCTCTTCCGAATCCTGGTGAGCTACCGGTACTCTCAGACCTCTTTGATTCGTCTCTAACCCTCTCTGTCGACTTTGGCACTAAGGCGTTTGCTCGCCGCCGTCTAGGCTCACCGGAGCTAAGGCTCCGGTGACGATTTTTGAGCGGTGTGGCCACAGTTGGAACCGGCAAACTCTTCCGCATCCAAACCACCTACCCACAGCCTCGCATGATCACCAAATCGCCAAAATCGAACTTGATCTGAGAAGATTAGTTAGTATGACGTCATCGTGAGGTCACGCCGGTGTCATCCTTGACCAAGTCCACCCTGTTGACTGGTCCACGCTAGCGTGGCACACCAACGTGGCCCTGAGCCCCACCTTTCTGTGACTTGGGGTATACCCTGTCTATGTAAGAAAAGTATTTCGTGCTTAGGAATTAGATAAAACAATATTAATTCCAATATAATAAAATGATTAAATTTTGTTTCATTAATAACTTTTGTTTTATAAATCAGCAAAATGTGTATAATATATGAAAATTTGTAGAAAAATAAAATCTATAACTTAAAACTATTATTAAACATTGTTATGTTAACCATTAAAATAATTAATATTTAATAAAGGTTTAATAAATAATATAACTTTGATAATTCATATTTTAATAATGGTAAATATTAAAAATATAAATATAATACCAAAAATCTTAGAAAATAAGAACTATATTAAAAAATATAAACCATGCATTATTATTTCACTTAATTAAATATTTAATATTTATTAAGTGTTTATAAAGTTTTAAACATTGTAGAAATCATATCTTATTATTTATAAATCATAAAAATAAGTGTAACATACCAAAATGATCTAAAAAATAATACCTATATGTTAAAAATATAATATTCCACTTTTAAGTTAAATAAAAAATTCAAACACTGTAACAACTTGAATTTAAACCCTTTTCTTGAATAATAATTCATATAAAGGTAAATAAAATTTGTTAGTAATTCTAAAAATTAGTCAATTGAGTCTAATAAATAGTATTAGTCTTAAATATTTGTAGTGTGCATTCAAAATGATTTAACACACTTTAAATACAATTTTATTAAATTATCTCTCAACCATTGATGTAGATTATTTTATAGAAGAATCCTTATCCAATCTAAAATCTCCAAGAATAATTATAATGAGATAAAACCCATTCCTTTACTTTAACCACAAGTTTATAAACAAATCAAAACACTATAGTGAGTCATAAGTAGTAAATAATATTGTTTATTTATTCACAAACCTTAACCACACCCTTATAGGGAGATAAATTCCTTTATACATTTATAATGTAAAGAAACCACTACCAAATAAAAGTAATACCATTCTTAAGTAACTTTAAAGAAACATTATGAAGTGAACAAGGTATAACTATAATAAGCATTACACCTAAAGTCCATCTATGTTTTAAAGTTAACTTTAGCCTACCAGACTTTAAATATAATGCTAAAAATTTTATTATGTGTTTTATAGTTAACTTTGGTCTATTATAATTAAGCCATAAAGCATCTCAAATCCAAGCTATTCAAGTAAGCACAAACAACCTTGACCACTTTGATTAACCACAAAGACTTCTTAGACCTTAGAAAAGAAATCTTTTCTTCAAATGTTATTCTTTTTGCCACTTCAAATATCAAATGACAATTAATAATAATCACATTACATTAAGCTTTACTATTATACTTAGGATTATTAACACTTAAGTTCCTTATAAATGTCATTACATGCAAAGTAAAACTTGAAGATAAGATAATTCTCATATAAGCAGTCCTTGAGTAGCACATCTCAAAGTAAAACTTGAAGATAAGATAATTCTCATATAAGCAGTCCTTGAGTAGCACATCTCATTAGTATATATTATTGTTGTATGCCATTATGTTTACATATTATTTCACACACACTCACAAGCCTTAATAAGAAACACAAGTATGAAACTTATCTAAAAAGGACAACACATTCCAAAGTAACCATTTCCAGTATCCAAACCCTAGAACAACGTTACCCTGGGATTCGAGTTTATCAACTTGCATTACATTACTTATGCATAAAAGCATCTTGCTTCTTTAAACATTAGTCCTTACCGGACCAATGATGCTGATTTCAGATATTGGATCTTATAATTTCTTGAAGACCATGAGTGCATAATCTTGCAATCACAAAAGGCAAGTTCACACTTGCTCATGTCCTTTGATTATTTTCTATAAAGTATTTTGCAAATCCAGTAATGTCATCACCTGCATTTGAAAAAGGTTCGAAAACACTATTTTCATAATAATGTGATTATAGGTTATTTACAATGAGGTAATAACCTACTTTGAAAGTTCCGGTGGTAAAGGAACATATTATCTAGGACTTAACAACCAATGCCGCCAGTGATTCTTGCGCTGTATATCACGCGTTAACCATGAGATTTGGAATGGGACAAAGAAGTCAGTTGTATCTCCTTCCTCTCGCATGTAGCCGGATGTGCAGGTCGTGGCTGTTATCACTCGTAGCGTGCATATTAATTGGTAATTCATAGAGGATATGCAGCATATGGGTGGAAACCCTCAACGTCCCACGATAGTTCTGGCATCTAACGGTCTGTACAAACCATTGTCGTAATTCGATATGTGGGCACGGTGTACACCAAGGAGGCATGCGGGGTCACGAAGGGGGCAGCGATTGGCTTGGATCTTAGACTGGGCCCCATACCAAGGAAGTATGGACAAGGCCATAACTTGGTTGTGCAACAAGGCTAAGGTCTCTCATGGGTAAAGTAACGCACCTCTGCAGAGTGTAAGAACTGTAGTTTGTTACTCCCTGTTCCGGGAAGGAGCTGCGAACGCGGCGGGAAAGGAACTCCATGAAAGTTTTGGTAAACCCATGAAGGCTGACGGACATAGCTTTTCAGAATAAAAACTACCTTTGAAGAAATGTTTACGAAAATCTGCATGGCCTACGACCTATGGTCTGTGGCTGTAGATATAGTGCATCAAACACTCCTTTTCTAGTGAACTTGATGAGTACGCTCGTACTCAAAGTATCTTCTTAACCCTTGCTAGGTTCTTAAGCCAGTACAGACGATGTCTACATCAAGTTATGCTCCGGGAATCATCATCAAAAGCTAAAGTTCTTCAATGAAGTCAAGGAAGTCAACATATATATCAACTCAAGTGAAGACAAAGTTATTGATTAGATAGGAATACAATATCTAGCCATATAACCCATTTCTGTAGCGTATTGCAATAACAACAATGCAAGCTCCAATAGTTTAGATACTAATCTTATTAGTATGATGGATTTGGAGTTGTTAATCTTTGATTCTTCTAGTAAGAAGTTTCTTTCTCTCTCTTTAACCTAGAGTGTTCTCTGGATCTTGTGTAAAGAGTTGAGTTGTAACCTATAGTCGTGTCTTGGACCTGCTGTGTTTCTGTTGTACCACTATGAGGGATGTAATACTAGTGAACGGTGTTTCATTGGTGTTATATCAACGACTATAGTGTACTATATCATGCAGTGGTATGCTGGGTCACCGCAATTTCCCTATATGGAAATCTAGCTACTAACGAGTAGAGGCAGTGAGAGGAATGAAGTAACCGTGAGTGAAGCACGCGGAGACACAGGATATGTTTTACCATAGTTCCTTCCTTTATAGGGGAAGTACATCTGTGGTTGAGGGGTGGGAGGTACTAAGACCACCACGCCACAATAGGCCCTACTTTGTTTTCTGATGGATCTCGCCACAACTGGCCCGATCCACCTTTCCACCAACGGTAACCTTCGAGGCGGGAACCAATGCCTTTACAACAAGATCAGGGCACGCATCCACAACTGAATTGGAGGCTCCGGGAATGACAACAAGTTGCCACAACAAACAATTTTATCAAATAACTAAACCAAGATCTAGAAATTCAAACAAAATGCTAGATCAAAGGGCCCCCGAATGAATGAGGGTAAATTGAAGATCTCTTTGGTATTGACGTAGATCAATTCCTTCTCCCTCGATCCCCCAAATATCAAAGCCTTTAGATGGATGATGAGGAGATCTTGCAAATTGGAGACTCAGCAGTACGGTGATTTTTTGTCAGATCCAGCTACCCGAGGTTGAATATGGGGAGGGGTATTTGTACCCTCTATCAAGATGGAACTGTTGGATATAGGGTTCGTTGCATGGAAAACAAAAAAAGTATATCGCAAGAACACACAAAAGCAAGATCTAACCTATGGCGAAACCACGATCTAATCTACGAGATCAGTGCAACGAGATCGTAGAGAACTAACTGTAACATCCCAGCATTAGAGCTTAGAAATAAGCTGACCACAGATGTGTGCATTGCATTCATGCATAGAAAATCTGAATAATTTTCGCGCTTTTAAATAAAAAACTTTTCAAAGTGATTGAAGCTTCTCTTAACTTGATGGAATTGAAGTAGATCATCAAGTTGACTGCGATAAATTTCAATATGACCTTTGCTAAAACCTTATTTTGGGTAAACATGATTTGATCTAAGGGTAGATCAAATGTAATAAAAATTAAAACCTAATACATTACCTAATGAATTATATTTGATCATTAGGTGATCATATCATAGTATTCATTATAATCACTCATGAATACCAACTTATAAATATAACACAAATAATAAGAATGTAACAACTATATATTAATCTCATCTACTTATATCATGAATATCATGGAAATACCTAACTTCAACTTTTTATTGAGATTGAGTAGGAAAGAAACCAAGTCAAGGTCATTCACCACATATCCTCCTTTCCATATCAATCTTTATGGAATCCTATCTCAATACCTGTTGTTCATCAATGTTGAGAAATCAACTATTGATTCACCAATTCTTAATTTATCTACTATTGATCATATCAAGGCATTTACTAAATGCCTATGAAGAAAGAAGTGAGAAGAGATAAGTAGTGATGCTAGTTCTAGATGTTATCTATAGGATGGGAGTGAATTGAGGAAATCAAATCAATATGGTAACAAAGAAGATTCCAAGAATGAAGTCTAAAGATAGTTACCAGGAGTAGTCCTATTGGATCAAGTAGGTATAATCAATGAATTATATCTCTTAATCCAATAGAGCTAAACATAAGATAATTAGAATACAACTGTAGTGTTGTATTGATGAAGCTTTATTTAGTCAACTGGAAACCTAAACCATAAAATGATCAAAGGATCATAATGATCATGCCTTACTCACCAATATTGTATGCTTATACCAAGTATAAGTGACATTGGTGGATAAAACATGATTGAACCATAGTACAGATTTATTATCCTAGATTAGTCATTACAAGTCACATTAATATAATTTGAGGTTGTAATGTTAGATACTGGAGTTAAGTAGAGACAAGATAGTATGATTAAAATGATGTTAGAGCAACATTGGATTAAAGAAGTAGTATTTTCCTCTTGGAAAATACTAATCACTAGAGGAGAGTAGAACTTGAAATAAACCTCTACTAGAGTAGTATTTGTGATGGATGATTTAGGAAGGTTAGGTGTCGAAGGAATGACCACGGCAGATGCTGCAATCGGCAGCGAGTAGTAGAACGAGGGGCAAGGGCGGCCAGCCATCTGCGGTGCGAGATGAGGGCAAAGACACAGGGTTTTACCCAGGTTCGGCCCCCCGGAGGGTAAAGACCTACTCCTGCTAGATTGTATTATGGAGGTGTTTACAATGGGCGAACTCGGCGACTAGGCGAGTTGCTTGGGTGTATGAGGGCGTGTCTCTACTCACCCCATAGGGAGGTTTATATAGGCTCACCTCCCTAGGGTTTACATATCTCAACCGATTTGGTTACAACGGTAATCATTTAACCTAGACCGACTGGCCTATCGCTCTGGGCCTTCAACTTCCATCGCTGATACCTTTCGGCTTTGGTCCACTCGGATTCTGAGCCCACTCGCCAGACCCTTGGACCGATCGGAAGCGTACATGAGTATACCCCAATAGGCGTATCCCATCAAGTCCCCGAGCCGTCGTTGATTAGGCGTGAGTGGCTGCTGGCGATCAGATATCTGACTTCAAGTTGGCATCGGTCGAATCGTCGGCGGGCTCTGTATAAAGGAAAAACCGGTGAACCGAGTCGCGTCTTGGCGAGTCGAGCCAACGGGGCCGATCTCGGCGAGTGACTTAACGAGCAGTGGCTAGAGTTGGACCGTCGCGTGGTCAAACTAGCGTTAAGGTAACCCAACGGTAACTTCGGCGTAATCATCGCGGTAACGCCCCCGATTTGGCGGGCAACTCCGCTATATAAGAGGAATGGTAGGCTATCGCAAAGCCAACCGCCCACCATTTATTCCGAGTACGCATCTTCCTTCCTTTGATTCCGCGATCCAATCGACCAATCCTCCGACCTCCGAACAAATCCTCGTATGGCCCTCTCCACCGAACCTTGGGTAGATCCAAATGCACCGTATGGCGGTGGCCTCCTTCGAGGAGGCCGGAATCCCACGGCCGGGCGTATCCCATGACTGGAAACGACCCCAAACCCGAGAGAGAGTTCGTCTGTTTCACCAGCCACCTCGGCGGGGTTAGGTTTCCACTTCTTTGTTCTTCCGCGTTTCTGCGCCTACTACGGATCAGCCTCGGATCCGGGTCCCCACAGACATCGGCTCGCCATCTTCGTGGCGTTCTGCGAATGCTACTTAATGCCGGCCCTACTTTCCCTTGTGGCAAGATCATTCCATGGACGGATCAGGATCGGAGGCGGGCGACCCAATGCTAGCGGCTTAACTTTCAACTCAAATCCAAAGCCTCCTTCTTGACGATCTTGCCAAATGAGCGGCGGCTGAAAAAGTCATGGTTCTATGTGAGGCGACTCCGGAAGACGAAGCGGCGATCGCGGTACCATCGGCTAATCGTTCCGAGCCACGCCATCTCCAGTCGGCAAGCTCCCGGCGACCAGCGGATGGTCGTCGACAGATGCTCCAGACCATCCGCGATGCGAAGAAGAAGGCTCCAGACGGTAAACTTGTACAATTGTTGGCTTGGGCGGCTCGCTCGCCGCCTAACGCGACTCATTACATGTACCAAGTACGGGGAGACTCGGCAGCCAGCCTCGGCGAGGGCGGAGGACTACCTCTCGTCAAGAAGATCACCAAGCGGCATCGCGGATGCGCAGCTGGGATCCTCCTACACGCTGGCGTCCGGCTCCGCAGTAATCCTTTCATCTTGTTCGCGATCGCGTGTGCGTCGCGGTAACTCTAACTCTGTTTCGTATTTAACGCAATGTTCCAAGTGGTGGAAGGGTGGTTACCACCGCCGACGACGAGCCCCGCCATCCGCCCAGGATACAAGTCGCCACCGCCAAAGGGGTAACGAGGACGACGAGTCCGAAGAGGAGATTGCCCCATGGTCCGAAGACCCGGGCAACGTCGGTAGCGAGATCGAAGCGGCAGGAGCCTCGGCGTCATGACGGCGACGAACTCAGAGACCACCTCGCGCCGTCGGGACACTCCGCGAAGAAGAAGAAGGAGAAGGAGGCGAGGCCCCCGAGAAAGAAGACGGTTAGAAGGCGGCCTCACCGCCGCACTCAACGAGCAGCTCACGAGGCCAGCTCGGCCGGTGACGGCGCAGTCCCGGCGACAACCGCGCTAGATGCGCCGTCTACAGAAGCGCCGCTGGCCTCAATGCCTCCGCCATTCGCGCCGGTTTCTGGGCTAGGGAAGGCTCCGGTCGTGGCGACTTCGCCTCACAAGGAGGTCCCGAGCGCGGTGGCCTCGCCCCGCAAAGAGGTTCTGGCCGCGGTAGCCCCAATTCACGAGGAGGCCTCCGCCGAAGGCGCCCCGGAGACGCCAACCGCTACCTCAACGTCAAAGAAGCCGTCCGTATCCTGGTCCCCCGACGTCCTGGGCCAGGGCTTAGTCGCGTTAGGCCTCGATGGAAAAACCGGTGGCCTTCGTCTGAGGCTGCGTTTCATTCGATGCCAAGTGAGCGCATTCGGCCTTCCTACTTTCCTTTAGTACTTTGATTGTCTTTTATTGATTTGATTCGATGTGCGACTGGAGTGAAAAGATGGGTCACCCGACCGTGGCAGGTATCTTCCGCCGTTGGCGAGGAAGATCCTTCCCGCAAGAGGAAAGGTGATGAGGTCGCCGCCTCAACGGAAGGCAGCAAGAAGGCCAAGGGCGACGACATCGTCACCGTTTCTGAAGACGCGGCGGCGGCGGCCGGTGGACCCTTGATGGCAACAACGCGTCTGAAGGCGTTCCTTGTCTAGACGGGAGGCGACTTCCTTTGGGGCGGCGATCGGTGCTACCTTCCCGTTCACGACCAAGGCGCCACGGCGAGTAGGCTGCGACCCGAGCCCGCTCGAGGACCATCAACGCTGAAATCGACCAACGTCGCGGGCTGCCGGCGCGCTGCGTCTGTGGACGCGGTACAACTTCACGGCATGCTTGGTGCGGCCATCCGGTACCTCCGGTCCCGAGGATCAGGTCGGTGCTTAGCGGCTTGATTCTTATAATTACTTGTTTTGTACTTCTGAATCCAGTCCCGTGCGTATGCGCTAAATTTTAGCGGATATGCGAGGAATTCGTGGTCGCCGGTCCCAGTGCACACCGCTAAATTTTAGCGGGTGGGCACTGAGGAATTTTGTGATCGCCGGTCCCAGTGCGCGCGCTAAATTTTAGCGGGTGGGCCGAGAAAATCATGTGTTGACTTTGAAGATGTCTGGTCTGCAATTTGGAGTAGGCAGAGCGATTGGCTGCGGCGGCGTCTTGAAAGGAGCTGGCCGCTATCAAGAAGCAAACAAGGAGCTTGTTGCTGTGAGGTGGCTCGCCGAGCTTGTCCTATTTGGTGAGTGGAGGCGGTCTTGATGCATTAGGCACTGCCGAGCAAAAGATCGCCGACCTCGGCCTTGAATGCGGGAGGCAAAGAAGAAGCAAGCTCGTGACAGGCGGAAGGCCGCCATTGCGGCGGAGGAAGACCGAAGGCGTCGGAAGCCCTCATTGTTGGGCTGGGGCGATCATACATCGCTTCAAAGTTTCATCACGGGACTCGCCCACCATTGCTTGGTGAGTCGTCTTCCCATCTTTTGGTTGTATTGTTTGTGGTTTCCATGGTACTCATACTTGTCTCCTTCTCGCAGTCGTGTTATTGGCTGCCAAGAAGAAGCGAACTCTCTTGGCGAGGAATGCGTAAGCATGCTCGTCGACTTCGGCGGCGCTGTCGGCGACGTGCATCCGCCTACCTTCAAGAGATGTCGCCCAAGAGGTTATTCCAGTGACCTCGTTGAGGTGTGGGAGTACTTGGAGAAGGCGCCCGATCGTAGAGTTCATGACGCGGTTGGCGTTTACGTCGGGCGTCGACAACCTTGAGCCTTGGACTCGCCCACTTCCCAGGACTTCGATCTCGGCGATGTGACAGTGGGTATCCTTCGCCGTCGGCGCGGTGGATCTGTCCGGTTCTCAAGCTGCGAGGCGTGCCGCGGCGTACTCGGGCGTGCAGGCGATGGGCGACCTCCTTCCCTACCAGAAGCGGTCGTCGCCAAGCGACCCGAGCGCCGCATCGCGACTTCAAGGTTGAGCAACCTTTCCGCTCGGCGATGGCGGGTGAGTGACGACGTATCCGTCAAACCCGTACACGCGTTCATCCGTAAGCGCCGGGATCTTTGGCGTCGTCGTCAGCCTGCGAATAGTGTAGTTTGCCTAGATGTGTTAGCGGCTTACGCCGGTGGGCATATTTTGTAATGTAAGACAATGCGATATGCGATTGAATGGAACGTTGTGTTCATTTTGCTATTTGTTTGTGTGTTTTGGATTGATTTTGGGTGAGTCCCGCGCCCGCCCTTTGTGGGGTTCACCTCATATATGATGTTTTGTTGTTATCATGTGTATTGTTAGTTTAGTCGACTACTCGAGATCGTAGAGCCGATCGCAAGCGACTCCTTGAGTGCTCTGCTTTACCGTTTTCCGTCTGTGAACAGGCGGGTGGCGAGTCCGGCGTGGTACTTGGTGGTTCAAGGCGCGACTCGAGGTGGTTGAGGGCCGCGTTGGTGTGAGCGTCACTCCTGCCCGGTGGGTCGGTCGCGTGGCGAGTCCTAGGCATGCTCTCTTACTTGGCGTTTTCCACATCGATCGCGACGAACGGTATTCAGTCCCGGCGTGGTACTTAGCCGTTCAGTCGCTTCTGGAGGATGCGGAGGACCAGGGTCGCTGGGAAGCGAGGAGTTGTCTTGGTTCGTAAAACCGTCGAGCTAAGCGACTCAATGGGGCTCCGGTTGGCGTTTTCGTGGGCGATGCTAGACTGAAATGACTCGGTGCTCTTACATTTCTACTTAGCGTGCCGGTCGCTATACCAAGGGTTGACTTCTGTATTTTAGCATGGCGCTATTTATTACGAGTCAGTGGCACAAGGCATGGAGAGTAGGCAATTTTGCGATAACGTTTCTTTTATTCATAGCCGGAGAGTACATATGTGGGGTTCTAGGAATAGAACTTCCGGAGGAGATTTACATTCCATGGCCGCTTGACGTCGAGTTCGCCGTTCAGCGGACGTCGATGAGGTAGTAGGCGTTGCGGTCTGGCTACCGATGGCGACGGGCCTTCCACGGAGGAGAGCTTGTGCATGCCCTTCTTGTCTGGATGAGGCGTAACACCAGTCGCCTTCTGGAAGGTGCGGGTTTTCACCCGTCGGCTGTGGTAGCGGCGGAGCCCTTAGCGATAAATGGAGGTCGCGATCGGCGAGGTCGCGTGCGCCGAGTTGATCGAGCCCATCTTGGCGGGCCAGCTCGTTTTGCCTCCGTATAGTGGGACGACCCGGCGAGTCGTGTTCGGTCGGTGGGCATGACTGCCGGCGTAGACCATGAAGAAGGGTGAATCCGTCGACCTGTTGACCGGTGCGGATTCCCCGGATGACGGAGGAGCTCTTCGACCCAGCATCCGGTGCTCGAGTGGTACTTGGTCGCGGCTTGGCCGTGGAGGATGCTTTGGTTGGCTCGTTCCGCTGGCCATTGGATTCGGGTGTCTTGTGGCAGGTCGAGCGGATGTGGTGCTCTTCGCAAAATTCGCCATTGCTCCCTTGGCGAAGTTTGTGCCGTTGTCCGTGATGATGCTGTTGGGAACCCGTGGCGGTATATGAGCTCGCGTAGGAACTTAGTAGCGGTCTTCCGTCGCATTTCGGACTGGCTTGGCCTCTACCCGCCGTGAATTTGTCGGCGACCAGCGGTGGGTGTAACCAGAGGGCCTTCTTGAAGGGCCTACCATGTCCATGCCCCACACAGAAATGGCGGTGATGGGGATTGTTTTGGCGCCGAGCTCGATGCGTCGTCGATTGGCGTACCGGCACCCGGCGCATCGCTGGGCGATGTCGACAGCGTCGGCGTGTCGATGCGATGAAGCCGTGTCGCATAGCCTTGGCGACCGAAGCGGCGGCGGCGGCGTGGTGCGCGATCGCTGAGTGGATGTCGTGGAGGATTTTGCGTCCTTCAGCGGTTGGGCGCGTTGGAACATGCCGGTGACGCTGCGCTTGTGTAGCTTCGCCGTCGATGGTGTAAGACTTGCATCGGCGATCATTCGAGCATTTGTTTCGTCTGCTGGCGGTGCGGTTTCGGTAGGCGATGTAGGGCTTGGTCAATCGTGCGCTCGGTGATGAGTGCGACCAAGGCTGCTTACGGTTGGGCGGGACTCGATGTCGATCTCCCGGAGAGGCGATGGTGTGAAGATTGTGTCGAGAACACGGCGGGTGGTGCGGTCGAGCCGACCGATGCGAGAGGCGTCGGCCTCCTCGTTTTCCTCTGTCGATCCACTCGTAGTAGCGATGAAGTGGCCGCCCACCTTGTCCACCTCTTGGCGATGCGCCGCCATGGTGGGGAGACGGCGTCGCGGTGCGGCGACTTGCCCTGCAGGTCGAGTCTCCGTAGCATCAAGGCGATTGGCGCTCATCTCCTGCGGCTCGCATGCCGTGGAGTCTGGCCTCGTATTCAGCCATGTTGTTGGTGCAGGCGTGAATTCAAGGCGGAGGATGTAGCGGAGCTTGTCGCCTTTGGTGAGGTCAAGACTATCCCGCTCTGCCGTCCAGCGTTCTTGGACCCGTCGGTGCAGGCTCGAGAATGGAGGTGCGGCGGCTTCTTCAGCTCTTGGGCCTCTTCCGCGGCGATGAAGTCTGCCGTCTGCGACTTAATCGCCTTCGTGGCTCGTATTTAATGTTGTGGGCGCCAATCTCGGCGCCTACGGTGGGCGCCATTGTCGAAGGAATGACCACGGCGGATCTGCAATCGGCAAAGTAGTAGAACGAGGGGCATGCCAGCCATCTGCGGTCTGTAGATGAGGGCAAAGACACGAGGTTTTACCCAGGTTCGCCCCGAGGTAAAGAGACCTACTCTCGATAGATTGTATTATGGAGGTGTTTACAATGGCGAACTCGGCGACTAGGCGGAGTTGCTTGGGTGTATGAGGGAACGTGTCTCTACTCACCCCATAGGGAGGTTTATATAGGCTCACCTCCTAGGGTTTACATATCTCAACCGATTTGGTTACAACTTGTAATCATTTAACCTAGACCGATTGGGCCTATCTGCTGCTTTGGGCCTTCAACTTCCAAATACCGATACCTTGCTGGGATTTGGTCCACTCGCTGTTCTGCAAGCCCACTCGCCAGCCCTTGGACCAGTCAGAAACGTACCGCTGAGTATACCCCAATAGGCGTATCCCCATCATTAGGAATGGAGTTAGATGTAACCATTTGTTGGGTTAGAGATTATTAATAGTAGAATAGTTGTTATAGCCAAGTATAAATATGAGAATATTATGAAAGCTTTAGTGTTAAGCACATTGCATTTATAAGTGGATTTAGAATAATAAAGGGTGGATAAGAAGTTTCTGTAAAGCAAAGTTCATCATGTTAGTACATGATGATGGACATAAAGAAGTAATATATCTGGGAAAGGAATTCCTTAATTAGAAGTCCAGAATTATGAAGTATAGAAGATAGGAATTCTTGGTAAACATTAAACCCTAAATCTATAATTAAGCTTAACATCCATTCCATCTGTTGATCTACTATTTTGTTCCACAATGCTTTATAGGAATAATTTCCTATATCAAAACACTTAAGCACATCTTTATCATTTTTAATTATCATTATCATATGTGCTTAAGAAATAACTTTATCAATTCTTTCTCATAAGTTATCCTAGAAAACAAATCCACTATTTTACTTTGAATGGTGATATTAAATCCACCAACATAAAGACAATATGTCTTAGCCATTAATCTTTATTCACATCAATAAAGGAAATATGAGAATATTAAATCCTCCAAGAATTGATGGTAAAGCATTTTCAATTCAAACTTTAACTCATATGTTAGTCGTAATAAAATATAGAATTACTATTCCCTAAATCTATGAGAATAATATTAACCATATTAAGTTCTCAAAAGTTTATATATTAAATAACAATAAAGGATCAAGATATATAAAAGTTTCTTTAATATTATAATTCAATAAGAATCAAGACATCAGAATTATAAGATCCTAAACAAATCCTAAAACCTAAGACCCTAATTTATACTTATTCTATTTGATAGAATAACCTTCATATGATTATGAATATGAAGTATATAAAAAGGTAAATTAATAAAATATATTATTATCAAAAATAGTATTAATACCAGAGTCTTAAGCATATTCCCATAAACTTACAATTTTCTAAATAAGAAATTACAAGAAAGTTAAAACAAATGAATAAATTCAAATCTAAAAATGAAACAGAAAATAGAAAATCAAAACAGAAAGAAAGAAATAAAGGAACCAGCATCTGTCCTGCGGCCCATCTTCCCTCTTCCCTATCTGCTGCTCACATGCACCATACTGCAGCCCATCTGGCCCAAGCTAGCCCACGACCGGCCCGCATACCCCTTCGACTTTCTTTTCCTTTCTTCCTCCTCGCGACAGAAGGACGCCACCGAGGAGCAGCTGTGTGGCGCCGCCGAAGCCGTGATGCCTGCTGCGAGGAGATTCGCGCTACCGTCCTAGACGTCGTCTACAAGGACCCCGTAGCCGTAGAGAATGAACCCTAATCCTTTTCTCTCTCGTATTCCCTTATCCACGGAAAACCGAGCTCGCCGGAGATCATCCACCTTGCCATTCCCGACCACCCTAGGACCAACGGAGGACACCAACGTGCTTGCCGTGCTCTTCTTGTTCATCTTCGACAAATCACGCAAGTCGGCGCAACCCCAATCGACGGGATCGAAGCGTCCACCGCGGCTAGACGTCGTCGTTCATCGTCGATTGCCATGCCTCCTCCACCCTCTTCGACACCTTTTTCATGTTCCTGGTGAGCTTGTGCATCTCGCTATCCCCTTCGATTCGCTCTTAGCCGTCTCTACCATCTTACCCACAAAGATCAGAGCTCGCCACCGTCGGAGCTCATCGGAGTTGGTTCTCCAGCGACCAAAAACCATCCGCGCCACCACTATTCGACCTCCCGCATCTCACTGTATCGAATAGGACCATCCCCGCATGCCCGCATGCCTTCAATCCAAAGATCAAACCACGATCTGAGGATCATTCCTTGGATGATGTCAGCGTGACGTCACGCTGATGTCATATATCATTTATTCATTTCCTAAATTAAGTTATTCATTTCTATAATAAATAAAAACCTGAGAAATGACGTGGAATATGTCCCACCAGTCAGTGACTGGGGGTAGGTTAGGCTCTCGTGAGAAAAACCCTTCAGTCTATGCTGACATCAGCATTACCCAATAAACACATTTAGTTATTTAATTAAGAAATTCATAAAATGATTAAACCTTGTAAATTTGATATCTTTTGTTTTATAAATCAGAAAAATACATATAATATATGAAAATGTTTAGAAAAATAAAATCTACAACTTAAAACTATTACTAAATATTATTATGATGATGCTTATTTAAATAAATATTATTTAATAAAATCTCTATAAAGTTTTAATACTTTGATAATTAATATTTTAATAATGGTAAATGTTAAAAATATAAATAAAATACTAAAAATCTTAGAAAAATAAGAATTAGAGTTTAAAACTATAATCATGCATTATTATTCCTCTTAATTAAATATTTATTATTTATTAAGTATTTATATAGTATTAAACCTTATTAAAATCATATCTTATTATTTATATATCACAAAAATAAATGTAATATACCAAAATGATCACCAAAATAACAACTACATGCTAAAAATGTGATATTCCACTTTTGAGTGAAATAAAAAGTTAAACACTTTTATAACTTGAATTTAAACCTATCTCCTTAATTAATAATTCATATTATGGTAAATAAAACTTGTAAATAGTTCTAAAAATTAATCAATGGAGTCTAATAAATAGTATTAATATTAAATATGGATAGTGTGCATTCAAAATGAATTAACCACTTCGAATACAATTTTATTAAATTAATTCTCAACCATTAATGTAGATTATTTTATAAAAGGATTCTTATTTAATATAAAATCTCAAAGAATAATTTGTAGTAAAATAAAACCTATTCCTTTACTTTAACCACAAGATTATAAACAAATCAAAACACTATACGTGAATTCATAAGTAGTAAATAATATTGTTTATTTATTCACAAACCTTAACCACACCCTTATTGGGAGATAAATCCCTCAATCCATTTATAATGTAAATAAATCACTACCAAATAAAAGTAATACCATTCTCAAGTAAATTTAAAGAAACATTATAAGGTGAACAAGACATAAGTATAACAAGCATTACACCTAAATTCCATCTATGTTTTAAAGTTAACTTTAGTCTACCAAACTTTAAGTATGATACTAAAGGCTTTATTATATGCTTTATAGTTAACTTTTGTCTGTTATAATTAAGTTATAAAGTATCTTAATACCAAACCAACCTAGTTAAAAACCAAGATAGATAAGTCTCAAATACTACTAATTTCATTATTCCAGTAAAGGTAATTCTTTCTGACTTAAAGACTATAACTAAAAAGAACACCTCATAAGGTTAACTTAAAAGCTTAAATGCTTCTACTTAGTTGAGTAAGATTTTCTTTAAAAGTTATTCATTTTGCCACTTCAATCAACATATGACAATTAATAGTAAACACTTTACTTGTATAATAAGCTTGTTAATACTTAAATTATTTATAAGTGACATTACTTATGAAGTAAAACTTGAAGATAAACAATTAAGATGTAAGCAACCTTGTGTAGCATTCCATATGTGTGTATTTTATTGTTGTATAAATACATGTTGTTATCCACACACTCACAAGCCTTAATAAGAAGCACATGTATGAAACCTAATCTAAAAGGCCAACACATTCCAAGGAAAACTTTTCCAATATTCAAACCCTAGAACAACATTACCCGGGATTCATGTTTATCAACTTGCATTACATTACTTATGCATAAAAGCATCTTGCTTCTTTAAACATTAGTCCTTACCGGACCAATGATGCAGATTTCCACTATTGGATCTTATATTGTCTTGAAGACCGTGAGTGCATAATCTTGCAATCACAAAAGGCAAGTCCACACGTGCTCATGTCCTTTGATTATTTTCTGTAAAGTATTTTGCAAATCCAGTGTTGTCATCACCTGCATTTGAAAAAGGACAGAAAACACTATTTTCATAATAATGTGATTATAGGTTTATTACCATGAGGTAATAACCTACTATAAGAGTTCTGGTGGTAAAAGGAACATATTATCTAGGACTTAACAACCAATGTCGCCAGTGATTCTTGCGCCGTATATTACGTGTTGACCATGAGATTTGGAATGGGACGAAGAAGTCAGCTGTATCTTTTCCCTCTCGCATGGAGCTGGATGTGCGGGTCATGGCTGTTATCACTCGTATCGTGCATATTATTTATGGTAATTCGTAGAGGATATGCAGCATATGGGTGGGAGCCCACAACGTCCCACGATAGTTCTGACATCGGAAGGGTCTGTGCCATAGTAATTCAATAGGTGAAATGGCGTACACCAAGGAGACATCTTGAGGTCATGGAGAAGGCGTGATTGACTTGGGTCTTAGTCTGGGCCTCACACCAAGGAAGTGTGAACGGGTTCATGCCCGGATGTGCAACAAAGCTAAGATCTCTCATGGGTAAAGTGACGCACCTCAGAGTGTAAGAAGCGTAACTTGTTACTCCCTGCTGGTAGGAGCTGAATCTTGCGGAAAGGAACCCCATGAAGGTTCTGGTAAACCCGTGAAGGCTGACGGACATAGCTTATCAGAATAAAAGCAACATTTGAAGAAATGTTTATGAAAACTTGCATTGCCTACGACCTATGGTCTGTGGCTGTAGCTATAGTGCATCAAACACTCCTTTTCTAGTGGACTTGCTGAGTACGCTCGTACTCAAAGTATCTTCTTAACCCTTGCTAGGTTCTAAAGCCGGTACAGACAATGTCTACATCAAGTTATGCTCCAGGAATCATCATCAAAAGCTAAAGCTCTTCAAGGAAGTCAAGAAAGTCAACATATACATCAACTCAAGTGAAGACGAAGTTGCTGATTAGATAAGAATAGAATTTCTAACCATAGAACCTACTTCTGTAGAGTATTGCAATAGCAGCAATGCAAGCCAGTAGTTCAGTTACTAGTTTTATAAGTATGGTAACTATGAGTTATTTATTCTTGATTCCTCTTCGTAAGAAGTTTCTTTCTCCCTCTTTAACCTAGAGTATTCTCTGGATCTTGTGTAAAGAGTTGAGTTGTAACCTATAGTCATGTATTGGACCTGCTATGTTTCTGTTGTACTACTCTGAGGGATGTAATACTAGTGAACGGTGTTTCATTGGTATTATGTCAACGACTATAGTGTACTACATCATGCAGTGGTATGCTGGGTCATCGCAGTTGGTATCAGAGCATATGCTTTGACCTTAGAATTGAAACCCTTTTAGGAATATCTGTAGGTTGGATAGTGGTTGTAGGAAGCCATCTTATCTAAACCAAATATTCTTATGAATTGTGATAAGTATCCACTTGAGGATAAGCTTGTCACACATAAGTCAGATGTTTAAGTTATTCTTTCTTAGGAAGTAATTATTTTATCTTTTCTCAAGTATAGTTCTCTTTAGTATCCTCTAAGGGAGACATAAATCACAGAAATACTGTAGAAAAGTACAAGACATAAATTTGAAGTAGTCTTAATGGTGTAGCCTAATCCTAGAATTCATGTAAGATAGTTGGATCTTATTGTTAGTTGATAACCAAAGGCAACATCAAGAATATCATTAGGATCAATGTTGATGTAATGACTAGTAATCATGTGGGATTCACTTGAGAATTTCACGTGATGAAGTGAAATTATGATAAGATTGAGTGATAGAGTAATGTGAACAAAGTTATCATGGCTAGATTAATTCTTAAATCATGATGTACAGGAAAAAGATAATAAGATCATGGTGAGATTAGCTCCGAAACCATGATGAGAGTATAATTATGATAAGGAATTAGTAAATTATCGTTAGGTAGAGTAAGAAGATAACCTGGTAGAACTATGATAGAAGTCATAGGTGCTAGAAATTTCCAATAATATTTGGTTTAAGTTAGCAAATAGAATTCGATCATTCTTTTGGAGCAATCATGTGAGGTTAGTTTACTAATAAAGAAAGGATGGTTATAGCTAGTCCTTCCAAAGTTTGAGACAAAAGGTTAGTTAAAACCAAATTGAGACACTTTGCTTAAGATTATCCTATTGCAAATGAGCAATTTGGGTAAATATTGAGATAAAGAATAGTTTGACCCTATGTGCTAAGTATCACGATGTAAACCTATACGAGGAGGTGTCATATACTACACAACTAAGCCGGAATTCTAGAGATATTATACTCAACTACTATATTCTGGGCTTAGAATATTGTGTGTTATATGTACCACATTTGGATTTATTTATTTTTCTTGGATCTTCTTGATTGACTATATCTATACATGAAGTTTGACTTGGTGTGCAAATGCATGTTGCAACATCTAGTTACTACTTGATGTTATAGACCTAGATAGGAATGGGAATTCGTGTAAGGGAGTGACGAGTTCCGAAGACCCAGATGAAGATTTGCATGAAGAATGAAGCCAAGTGTAAGGTGTATCAAAACAATTTGAAGGTTGAACCAAGTTTGATCATTGCTAAATAGCAATAAGAAGAAAGATTATTATAGAAAATAGATGGAACAACAAGAAGTAATAAACTTAAAGTTCAATCAAAGTAGGTAATTTTGCTAAACAGTTGATAAAGTAGTTGTACCAAATTCATGGAAGCATCATGAATAAGTGCAAAGAAGAAGTTTTGGAATCCAAAATGGTATTCAAGCTCTGACAATTCAGAGAGAATGCTAGAAGTATGTTGGAAACCTTAGGATAACAATTACAACCTAGAATGATCTGTAGCCGGTATTTGATCCATAGTGGTAATTAATCCACAGTTGGTATCTTATCTGCAGCCGGTGTTGGTTGAGATAGTTAACCAAATCATCTTATTGGTTGCATAAAGAGCATAAAATTTGGCCTAAGCTAAATAAGACTTAAAGGAGTACAAAACTTAAGCGATCGTCTTTCGAGACTCTTCGTGAAAATTGACCTATCAAAGCGAAAATGTCCAATTGTAAGTACGACATATAGTGCTGAAAGATTTGCTTCGGAGATCCACAACTGTGTGGATACACCGTATAATCTTTCATCAAAATCTAACCAGGTAGAGTATAAGATGGATAGAGACCAATATTCTATTTATAAAGCCAATAAATACTAAATAGATAGTTTGAAGACTATTAGTAAACCCTAAGGGGGAGAGTAAACATTATAAGTAAAGGTTGGAGAAAAAAATACTAACCTATGGAAACTCAAGCCTTATTTTTATAAGGTTAAAATGAAGTCATAATTATAGAAGTACTCAAGATAGTAACAAAAGATTGTCTAAAAGCCTGATAAGGTAAAATCTTTAAGTAATAAAATGGAATAGTCTTAATAGACTATTTCTAAAAGAAACAACTCTGAAGTGATCCTTAAGAGGTAATGGAGCACATCCATTTGGGCATTTGTAGAGAACAAGAAATTCCAACGGTTATGGACTAAATGTGTTCAAAAAATCAATATTCGAAAGGACTACCAATACAACTCATACAATGATAAATCAAAGATTAGTCTTTTGACTATAACTAGTGTCTGATAGAATTGAAAAACCCTGTTTTAGTAAGACTTCCTATACCTTACAGAGCATAATAAAGAAGATTAATGATTAAGATAAAGAGTTGGATAAGGATACCTAATTAGGATAAGGAACTAAAGAAGAAACCCCAAATTAAGGAGTTAATAATAAGGAAAAATCTCCAAGGGAGTAAAGAAAAAGGAATTTGGAAGATTGAGACAACAAATTGGAAGATTCCAAGTATGATGAGAATTCAAGAAAAAGATTTGGATATGGGATATTCCAATTATTCCCATTAAGGTTACCATGGAGTGGAGACCTATTATAGTCAATGCAAGACAATTCTTTACTTTGAAACATGAGAGTATGCGAACTTCGAGGACGAAGTTTATTTTAAGGGGGGGAGTCTGTAACATCCCAGCATTAGAGCTTAGAAATAAGCTGACCACAGATGTGTGCATTGCATTCATGCATAGAAAATCTGAATAATTTTCGCGCTTTTAAATAAAAAACTTGTCAAAGTGATTGAAGCTTCTCTTAACTTGATGGAATTTCAGTAGATCATCAAGTTGACTGCGATAAGTTTCAATATGAACTTTGCTAAAACCTTATTTTGTGTAAACATTATTTGATCTAAGGGTAGATCAAATGTAATAAAAATTAAAACCTAATACATTACCTAATGAATTATATTTGATCATTAGGTGATCATATCATAGTATTCATTATAATCACTCATGAATACCCACTTATAAATATAACACAAATAATAAGAATGTAACAACTATATCTTAATCTCATCTACTTATATCATTAGTATCATGGAAATACCTAACTTCAACTTTTTATTGAGATTGAGCAGGAAAGAAACCAAGTCAACGTCATTCACCACATATCCTCCTTTCCATATCAATTTTATGGAATCCTATCTCAATACCTGTTGTTCATCAATGTTGAGAAATCAACTATTGATTCACCAATTCTTAATTTATCTACTCTTGATCATATCAAGGCATTTACTAAAGGCCTATGAAGAAAGAAGTGAGAAGATATAAGTAGTGACGCTAGTTCTAGATGTCATCTATAGGATGGGAGTGAATTGAGGAAATCAAATCAATATGGTAACAAATAAGATTCCAAGAATGAAGTCTAAAGATAGTTACCAGGAGTAGTCCTATTGGATCAAGTAGGTATAATCAATGAATTATATCTCTTAATCCAATAGAGCTAAACATAAGATAATTAGAATACAACTGTAATGTTGTATTGATGAAGCTTTGTTTAGTCAACTGGAAACCTAAACCATAAAATGATCAAAGGATCATAATGATCATGCCTTACTCACCAATATTGTATGCTTATACCAAGTATAAGTGACATTGGTGGATAAAACATGATTGAACCATGGTATAGATTTATTATCCTAGATTAGTCATTACAAGTCACATTAATATAATTTGATGTTGTAATGTTAGATACTGGAGTTAAGTAGAGACAAGATAGTATGATTAAAATGATTTTAGAGCAACATTGGATTAAAGAAGTACTATTTTCCTCTTGGGAAATACTAATCACTAGAGGAGAGTAGAACTTGATATAAACCTCTACTAGAGTAGTATTTGTGATGGATGATTTAGGAAGGTTAGGAGTGGAGTTAGATGTAACCATTTGTTGGGTTAGAGATTATTAATAGTAGAATAGTTGTTATAGCCAAGTATAAATATGAGAATATTATGAAAGCTTTAGTGTTAAGCACATTGCATTTATAAGTGGATTTAGAATAATAAAGGGTGGATAAGAAGTTTTTGTAAAGCAAAGTTCATCATGTTAGTACATGATGATGGACATAGAGAAGTAATATATCTGGGAAAGGAATTCCTTAATTAGAAGTCCAGAATTATGAAGTATAGAAGATAGGAATTCTTGGTAAACATTAAACCCTAAATCTATAATTAAGCTTAACATCCATTCCATCTGTTGATCTACTATCTTGTTCCACAATGCTTTATAGGAATAATTTCCTATATCAAAACACTTAAGCACATCTTTATCATTTTTAATTATCATTATCATATGTGCTTAAGAAATAACTTTATCAATTCTTTCTCATAAGTTATCCTAGAAAACAAATCCACTATTTTACTTTGAATGGTGATATTAAATCCACCAACATAAAGACAATATGTCTTAGCCTTTAATCTGTTGGAATTATGCCCTAGAGGCAATAATAAAGATGTTATTATTATAATTCATGTTCATGATAAAGTTTATATTCCATGCTAGAATTGTATTAAGCGGAAACATTAATACTTGTGTGGTTTGTGAACAACACCGTGTCCCTGGTACGCCTCTAAGGACTAGCTCATTGATCAATGATGGTTAAGGTTTCCTAACCATAGACATGAGTTGTCAATTGATAATGAGATCATTTCATTGGAGAATGATATGATGGACAGACCCAAACTAAGCAAAGCAATTAGATCGTGTCATCGTGTTCGTCTTTGCGAAGCTTTTCTTATGTCAAATATTGTATTCCTTAGACCATGCGATAATACAACTCCCTGGTATCGGAAGAAAGCTTTGAGGTCATCAAACGTCATCCTATGAGAGGGTGATCATAAAGGTGTCTCGGTGATCGAAAGTATCTCATTGGGTTGTATGTATCGAGATGGATTTGTCCTCCCAAGTCGGAGAGATATACTGGCCCACTCGTAATCGATATCAACACCGCTTGCAAGCATGTGGTTAAGGAGTTAATCACAAAGTGATATCGGATTCAACAAGTAAAGTACTTGCTGTGAACGAGATTGAACTAGGTATGACGGTACCGACGATCGAATCTCGGGCAAGTAAAATATCGCGAGACGAAGGGAATATATATGGGATTGTTTGAATCCTGGCATCGTGGTTCATCCGATATGATCATCGATGAATGTGTGGGAGTCAATATGGGTGCCTGCACTGTTGATTATTGATAGAAGATCATGTCGCATATTCTCGAACCCGCAGGTCACACACTTAACGTGTCTCGACGCTAGGATAGATGGGATAATTGGTTTATGAATTGTTGTTTGGGGTCTCGGATGGGATCCGGGATATCACGAGAGGTTCCGGAATGGTCTGGAGAATAAGATTCATATAAGGCAATGCAGTTTTGGAGTTGAATTGTTCGGTTAATCGGTGTTGTCCGAAGCTAGAACCTTCCGGAAGGGGACCAACGTGGCCCCACCTTCGGGAGGGGCATGGGCCTATGAGGGAGTGTCCTGGCGCATTGGGCCAGGGCACAAGGCCCCATAGGGCTCAGCCGATCCTAGAGAGTTTAAATCGTTTAAACTAGAGATAGGGTTTCTAGAAGAGGGAGAGTCCATGCCCTCCACTCCTTATCCTTTGGGCTTGGGAGGGATAGGCGCCCCCTCTATATAAAGAGGGCGCACCAAACCCCTACACCTCTCCTCCAAACCCTAGCCGCCTTGCTAGCTTTCCTCTCCTCCCATTTGTTTGTAGGCGGCCTGCTGCAGAAATTCTCCACCATATAAAACACGCCGTCGTGTTGTAGATCCAATCTATCTCTCCACCATACTTGCTGGTCCGAGGAAGGAGGAGACGTCGAGGTGCTGCACGTGCATCTCACGAGGCACCGCCACTTGTGGTGCTAGATCGGATCGGATCGAGGAGGAGAAGCGATGCGACTACATCACCCACGTTCCGATAACGTTCATTGTCTTGAATCTTCAAGGGTATGAAGATCTAATCCAATCTCTCTCGTTGTTTGCATCTCCTAGATTAGATCTTGGCTTTCCCTCTGTTCGCTCCGTAGAAAATTTTGATTTACTATGCCGCGAAACCCTTCATAATATTTATTCACATCAATAAAGGAAATATGAGAATATTAAATCCTCTAAGAATTGATGATAAAGCATTTTGAATTCAAACTGTAACTCAGTCACATCCCAAGATTTTCCAAATCTTGTAATGTGAAAAATAAATAAACAAAATAAATTGTTGAAATTTAGGGTGAAAAGAAACTTTTGTTTCTAAATGGAAACTTAAAAATCCCATCTTGAACAAACTTTGGTTTATGTTTGAATCCAAATAAAATCAAATCAAGTGGAATGCATTCTTCATAAATGCATCTGGAAATTTAAACACTTGGAGAATAAACCAAAACCCTAAAACCCTAATGGAAGAAAATCATTTCCTAGTTATCTCCAAGACTATGGATTTGATCCATATAAAAATTAGTCAAACAAACATTTCAAATTGATCAAGAATGACCATTAGAAATATTATAAAACCATATGAATTGGATTCACTTACTTTGGAGCCATGAATAAAATCTTATGAATTTAATAAGATAAGGAAAAGTAATTTCCAAAGCTAATAAAGCACTTATCTAAAAGCCATACCAAATGGTGAGCAAATAATCCTAAAAGGATTTAAAAAAGATAAACAAATAATAAATAAAGTTATAATAGTTGGAATTTCTATTTTTGGATCTTTAAATAAAAATATATGGTTTTGATAAGCATAGGTAGAAATATAAATAAGGATTATTTTAAAGAGCCAAATTAAATCTTGGCCAAGCAAATGAAATAAAATATTTCTATTTGTTAAAACGAATAAGGGTTTGTTTAAATAAAATAGTAAGGATTTATTAATATCAAATTTTATTTAAGTAAAGGTTTCTCCCTTTCAAATAAACATTAAAAATTATTAAAGATTTTAAAATAAGAATTCCAAGTGTTTTAGTTTTTCAAATGAAACCTACTGAAAAGATTTTGATATTATTTAGATTTCAAAAAGAGTTTTAAAATAAATTAAAACCTATTTGAATTAAAAGACTATGGTCTATTTATTTAATTATTAATAGATCCTAAAAGAATAAAAGAATTATTTCATTTTGGACTTTGAAATATGTTGATAAACAGAATCAAAATTCACCCAAAGTTTGGTGGTGATTTGAAATCAAATGGAGAAATGGAAAATATTATTTAATCTTATTTAATTAATACTAGGGCCTATTTTAAATAATTAAAGGACCCTAAAAATAATAAATAAATTATTCTAAATTTGACTTTGGGATGTGTTATTAATCAGTATATGAATCTACACAAATTTTGGTTGAGGTTTGAATTGATTTGTTGCTTGAATTGTTTCAATGAAAATCAAATCGGAATATTCAAAAACAGAAAAGAAAAAGGTTTAGTATAAAAAAAATGGAAACAAACCCAACCCATCTGGCAGCCCACTAAGGCCCAGCAGCCCACTCTCTCTCACCCCCGAACCGTTTTCTTCTTACTCAGAAGCTCACCCGCACAGCGAATGACAGTTGGACCCCCCTCCTCCTTCTCTCTCTCGCTGCCAAGCGACCCCACTGCCCCGTCAGCTTCGTCCTCCTCGTGCTGACCACGCTCCTTTCTCCCTATGCAGTTTCTGGTTTGAATCAAAGCAGGTAAATTCGAGTAAATGTCCGAGTGATTCCTCCCAGTAACGACGCTCGTTAAAGCGCCTCGACGCCCTCTCTCTTTCCCCTCTCTCGCCCGGCCCTCTCTGTCCCCAGGCTGTCCCCAATTCCACCAGGACCGCCACTATCTCCGACAAGCTCCGACGGCAATTCCGGCCACTCGCCATCGCCCCTCGACCACACACGCGTGTTCCACAGACCCTGGCGAACCTCCCAGTGGCATCAGCTCACCCCCGCGTGCCCCAGAACCTCGGCAACGATGACCACCGAGCGCGCCGCCGTCTGCTTCCACTCCGGCGACACTTCCCTGGTTGGTAATGACCGCCCCTCTCTTTCTATTTCACGCATGCATCCTCGCTACGTCTTTTCGCATCTAACCATACCCTCCTCTCTCTCTGGCATGCACCGAAGCCTCGCCTTCGACGACGACAGAGAACAACCGGCGCCATCTTGAACTCCGGCGAGGAATCACCAGTGACCCCGTGCACCCCTGTCCCTGTTGAGACCACGTTGAGCTTCAGCGTCACTCCGCGAACCCGGTGAGCCCCCTCCCTCTCTTCCTAGCATCCTTCATAGCCGGAAAGCTTGCAGCCCGAGCGCGCGCCCCAAGTCGCCGCCGCCAGCGCTGCTGCTTATTGGTCAAAGCGTTGAGGACCGTAGGATCTTGAACAGATGGTTGCGATAGAAACTAAATCGAAGGGGTATTCTTTAATATGTGGCATGCGTAGTCATTTAGATCTGATGGCCCAGAAAGTTCGATCCAACCAAAGCGGTACCGCCCAATGAAAATGCTCCACGTGGCTCAGACATTGTTTAAAAAAAACAGAAACATTTCTATTAGGCCCCGTTTGGATGTATGCATTGAGGCTAGACATTAGACATTCGGGTTTTCACAAGCCGAATATCTAAAACTCAACCGTTTGGGTGTGCCAGGTATTGGGGCTAGACATTCAGGCTAGATATCGAGACGGGCCAAAACAGCTGCCCCGACCCCGCGACCGAAAGACGAGCTCCTGGGCTCGACTTTGCAAGATATTCACGCTCGCGTTCCTCTCCCACCACGAGCTCGCGTTCCTCTCCCCCGTCGCTAGGTAAATCCCGCCGCCCCTCCACTCCCGTCGCCCCCTGTACTCCCGCCGCCACTCTACTCCCACCGCCCCCTCCATTCCCTCCTCCCTCCTCCACTCTCGTGCCAACCCCCTTCTCCACCCGCCCCCCTCCACTTTCCTCTCCCCTGTCTCCAGGTAAATCCCGCCGCCCCCTCCACTCCCGTCGCCCCCTCCACTCCCGCCTCCCCCTCCACTCTCCTGCCAACCCCTTCTCCACCCGCCCCCCTCCACCTTCCTGCTGCCCCTCTTCTACTCCTCTGATTCCCCTTCTCTCTGCAGATCCGACGAGGTCCAGCACCGAGCAGGTTCGAGGCGAGCTCCAGACCGACAGGTCTCCAGCGTAGGTGTGCACCCCCTTCCCTCCCCTCCGGCTACCGCCCTCCCTGGTTGTGTCTTGCTCGGCCAGAATGAATCTTGTGTGAATAATTTTGTGTGTGAATTAATCTTGTGAGTGATCTGGTGTGAATAACTTCATCTATGAATAGACTTGTCACAAACTAATTTTGTTGCATATTGTCTACACTATAAATGATATGCTTGCCATGCTAATAAACTTTATAAATTGTAGTTGCAAAATGGCAGAAGATTTAGAATTGGTTTCATACATAACAGAAGAAAACAAAAGAAGAAAGAGAAGAAGGATTATATTGACTGAACAATATTTTCAATCGGTTGTTGCTGCAATGGCATATCTTATTTCACAAAGGGCGCCTAGGGATATGGGGAGCTTCAATGATGATGAGTATAAACTTAGTTTAAGAAAATACTTGTTGAAAGATTTGTATGATGGGACCGAAGTTGCTTGCTATGATCAACTTCGTTTAACTAAAAGGAATTTCCATGACTTGTGCACTATGCTACGTGAGACGTGTGGTCTACATGGCAGTATCTTTGTTGCTGTGGAAGAAAAGGTTGCCATGTTCTTGCTTGTAATTGCCCATGGTCTTAAAATGAGGTTGTTGCGAGGCCAATACAAGAGGTCGCTGTGGACTATTAGTACACACTTTTCAGAAGTGTTAACCGCCATTCTAACTCTCCATCGGGAGTTCATTAAGCTTCCTGATCAATCTATTGAAGCTCCCAACGATCACAAATGGAAATGGTTTCCCGATGCTCTTGGGGCATTAGATGGCTGTCACATTGATGTTTGTGTTGATATGGCTGACCAAGGGAGGTATAGAAATAAAAAGCAAGCTATCACTACTAACATGTTAGGTGTTGTTGACTGGAACATGAAGTTTCTGTATGTCTTACCCGGCTAGGAGGGATCAATTTCCGACTCTAGGGTCTTGCGTGATGCAATGAGATCAAATCACGAAGATGCATTTGTTGTACCTCATGGTATGACTCTATATCTTTGCTAGTTTTACTTTAATTTGATGGTTAGCTAACTCACTTGCTTCAAATAGGAAAATACTACTTAGTTGATGCTGGTTATACGAATGGTCCAGGATTTCTAACTCCATTCAGATCGACTCGATATCATTTGAAAGAGTGGGCAGCAAGTCAACAACAGCCCCAAAATTTTTGAGAGTTGTATAACTTGCGCCACGCTCTTGCTAGAAATTGCGTTGAGCGAACATTTGGGTTATTGAAGAAAAGGTGGGCTCTGCTACGTTGTCCTAGCTTCTTTGACATAAAGGACCAGGTAACATATGTCCATCTAGTGTTGTATGAGAAATAACCAAATGACAAATGCTTATTGTGAACAAATATTGCTGCAGGTTCGCATTATTAGTGCTTGTTGTGTGCTGCACAACTTTGCACGTGATAGGCAGAAGATGATGGACGACTTGTTGCTGCAGCAAGTGGACTTAGAACTAGCGTCTCAGCCCATTGATCCTGTAGATGATGTTGGTTACATTAGGACTGTTCGTGTCACGGCTGAATGGAACGTTTTTAGAAATGATTTAGCGGATGACATGTTTGCTGATTATCTTGTGGCCCATGGGGCACTAGATGTGTAGTGGGATCTGTGGGTTAGCTAGCTGATGGTGTTTCTTTTTGTGCTAGCTACTTAGAGGCTGAGTTTCTTTTGTGCTACTAGGATATTTTGTACATGCATCATCGTGAATATATGATATCACCTTACCCGATCTGATGCGATATATTTTGTGCGCCTATTCTCCTCAACTTGTTTACTTGTAGGTCAATGGCTGAAGAACCATCGAAGACCAAATTTAGCAGGAATTATGTGCAATGGTCTCCTGAGATGGATAGTGCATTGTTGGCAGTGCTTGTTGAGCATCACAACAATGGCGATCATGCCCAAAATGGATGGAAGCCGCATGTGTACAATGCAGCTATAAAGGCTGTACGCGATCAGTGTGGAGTGGTTGTCACAAAGGAGAAGATTGTATCTAGGTGCAAAACTTTTGACAAGCATTATGAGATCCTTAGCAAAATTCTGGCACAAAGTGGGTTTGGTTGGGATAATGAAAAAAATATACTGTCAGTTGATAGTGAGGATGTGTGGAACAGATATATTATGGTATGTAAACTGAAAAGAATGCTTATATAATGTCACTTTTGCTCATTATGTTTGTGTGACTAATAAATCTCTCCATTCTGTTTGTAGGCAAATGAAAAGGCTGCTATTTACAAGACCAAAGTTGTGCACAACTGGGATGAAATTTGTATGATATACTCAAAAGATCATGCCACTGGTGAAGGCGCTAGGACAGGTGCCGAGACTGCTGCAAATCCACAACCTGAAGACAAAGAAATCTCGCCAGAATCAGTTGAACCAGCCCCAAAGAGGCAGCGCCCTTGTGATGCAATCATGTGTATGCTTGGAAATATGAAGACCTCATTCACCGATGCTTTGAAGACAACTGAGCCGTTACCTATGCCACAGATTAGTTCTCCTGCTGACATCCTTGTCGCACTTGACAACATACAAGGCCTTTCTCATAGTGACTAGCTGCGTGCGTATGGTAAGTTGATCCATAGTGAGTGCATGTTCCAAGCACTTATGGAGCTCCCCATTGCCTTCAGGAAGAAATGGTTGTTGATGTCAATTTAGAAGAGAGAAGTCTGATTGAAGTCTGATTCTATCGTTCCTGCTAGCTATCCAAGAACTTATATGTTGTAATATTTGCGTACTAGACTGTAATATGTGGTAAACCTTCTGCTTGTGACTTCTAATGTCATATTGCGTACGACTCTAATGTTGAGCTGCAGAACAATTATATAATATTTTATTAGCCTTTATTAATTCTTATGTCCTATAAATATTCATCAGACAAATTCAAAAGTTAGAAAAAATCGTTTTCAAACATGTATCTTGATCATGCTCTCTTACAAATGTAATACATCACTTTGACATCCAAACAGGATTTGGCATTCAGCTAGGACATCAATTCTACGTACCAATATCTATACATCCAAACATGAAAATTGACATTGAATCTCAATGCGAATATCTCAGGATTTTGATATCTGGCTGAATGCAATGCCTAGCCTGCCAATACATACATCCAAACAAAGCCTTAGGGATTCAATTTTGTAAAATTCATAACTTTCAAACCACACGTCTAAATTTTGCAAATTTTATATCAATGGATTCAGCAAAACAAGTACTTTCTGACCATGCAATTTGTTTAGTAAAATGTTTCTGTTAAATTGAATGTTTTTGCAGAAAACTTGTGTAGGCATATTTGGAATATAAAAATTGTTCTAAAATGAATTTTGAGATAAAACCTTTGGCAAATGGTTTGTTTTGAACCTACTGACCTTAGAAACCAACTCATGGATTTGAAAATGTATTTGGTAAAGCTAAGGAGTAAATCTTTGATTTAAACCATTTCTAGTCAAATAAAAATAATGCTTGTGTTTAAAATTCTTTTGGTGGAAAACCTTGCGGAAATGTTTTGATTTAAACTCTCTGACCCTAAACACAAAGTTTTATGATTAGAAAACATATTTTGTGAGCCCTATAAAATTATTGCTTTACTAAAGACATTTTCAACCACATAAAATAATGATTTAGTTTAAAAATGGTTTATAGGTAAAATCTTTTGCAAATAGTTTCGCCATGTTATAAAATGACCAATAAGTGTTTTAGAATGTTTATAACCTATTATAAACCACTTCTGTAAATAAAACAAAGTTGGCACGCTTGCATGCATTGTTTTGTTTCTAATATTTTATGTAATGTTGCTTGAATGGTAGATTGAAATATTGCTTGCTTGATTGAATTGTAGTGATTTAAAGAGTGTGAATATTCCAAAGATCAAGGAGTGAACTTATATTCTCTACCAAAAAGGCAAGTGATGCTCCATACTTTTGTCCCATTATTTTCACTATGCATTAGTGATATTTCTAAGTAGGACTTGCATGGAATTTTGCTAAGTGTAAACTATGCCATGGGAAATCCTAGTAGATGAAACTATAGTAGAAATTTCCTAAGTTAAGATTCCTACTACTATCATGCTTAGCTTAGCTAGTAGAAAACAAGGGTGGAATATATATTCATACTATGGAATATTTCTTAATCAAGGACTTGTGTTTTGTTTAATAAAACAACTAAGTGAATGAATCACCTGGGTGGAATGGAAGGAATGGTTTGTGTTGAGTGGTTCACAAGGCCCATTTCTATGGTTTACCTTGTGTATCTCACTTGTGGATGGCCACCTAGGAACAAAGAGATTTGAGATGTCAAATGTTGAGAAGCTTCAAGTGTAGCCACTTGGCATTATGGGCTCTGCCTGGATCATATAGGTTGCATTAACTTAGCCAAATGGACAGTTGGTGGTAGTGGGATGATAGGTTGGAACGCGTCCATTCTGGTCTAAGGGAAGGCTTCTGGAAGATCTTGTCTTGGGAAACCAAGTCTTGTGGGGAAAGTGCACCACCTCTACAGAGTGTAAAATCTAAGTACTTAGCCATGTCCCTGGTAAAGGACAATTTGATAATCAAGACATGGAAGCTATCAAGGATCTCCTCATCCAAATTTCTAAGTTAAAAACTTGTGGTTGAACAAGGGTTGAAGGATCACCAATTTCTATTGGGAGATGCCTTGGGTTATTTTGTCAAGCAAAAACTTAGTGTTTTCAAATGATAAGGAAAAACTATTTTGAGCAAAGCAATCCTAAGCTCCACTTAGCCAAATGCATATAGATGATACAATCCACTATACTACCATAGTATCACTTGCCAATACAATTCAAATGTATTGACCCTTGTGGCTATAACTTGTTATGTTGCAGGTTTGATTGATGTTAGTAAGATGTGTTGATTAGGATTACAAGTCTACAACCAACATGTTTGCCTATGGCACTTTGAAGATGAAGGACCCCATGCTATTGTTATATTATGCTGCATTGTAATGAGATAGCCAAATGAGCTATGTAAGATGTAATAAATTATTTTATTCCTGGTTATAAAGTTGTATTATGACCTTGTTTCTTGATATTACATCTTAACTGTGGATGCTAGCTATTGATCCAGGGACTAGCATTGTAAACACAGGGATCTCTACCTTATTAAAGGTTGGGAACCTTACAAACTCATATGTTATTCATAATAAAATATAGAATTACTATTCCCTAAATCTATGAGAATAATATTAACCATATTAATTTCTCAAAACTTTATATATTAAATAACAAATAAATGATCAAGATATATAAAAGTTTATTTAATATTATAAGTCAATAAGAATCAAGACATCAAAATTATAAGATCCTAAACAAATCCTAAAACCTAAGACCCTAATTTATACATATTCTATTTGATATAATAACCTTCATATGATTATGAATATGAAGTATATAAAAAGGTAAATCAATAAAATATATTATTATCAAAAATAGTATTAATATCAGAATCTTAAGCATATTCCCATAAACTTACAATTTTCTAAATAAGAAATTACTAAAAAGTTAAAACAAATGAATAAATTCAAATCTAAAAATGAAACAGAAAATAGAAAATCAAAACAGAAAGAAAAAAATAAAGGAACCAACATCTGGCATGCGGCCCATCTTCCCTCTTCCCTATCTGTTGCTCACACACACCATACTGCAGCCCATCTAGCCCAAGCTAGCCCACGACCGGCCCGCATACCCCTTCGACTTTATTTTCCTTTCTTCCTCCTCACGACAGAAGGACGCCACCGAGGAGCAGCTGCTGGCGCCGCCGGAGCCGTCCGTCGTCGCCGTGATGCCCGCTACGAGGAGATCCGCGCTACCGTCCTAGACGTCGTCTACAAGGACCTCGTAGCCATAGAGAACGGACCCTAATCCTTTTCTCTCTCGTATTCCCTTATCCACTGAAAACCGAGCTCGTCGGAGATCATCCACCTTGTCGTTCCCGACCACCCTAGTACCAACGGAGGACACCAACGTGCTCGTCGTGCTCTTCCTATTCATCTTCGACAAATCACGCAAGTCGGCGCAACCCCAATCGACGGGATCGAAGCGTCCACCGCCGCCAGACGTCGTCGTTCATCGTCGATTGCCACCGTCTCACGCCTCCTCCACCCTCTTCGACACCTTTTTCGCGTTCCTAGTGAGCTTGTGCATCTCGCTATCCCCTTTGATTCGCTCTTAGTCGTCTCTAACGTCTTACCCACAAAGATCAGAGCTCTCCACTGTCGGAGCTCGTCGGAGTTGGTGCTCCGGCGACCAAAAACCAGCCGTGCCACCACTATTCGACTCCTCGCATCTCACTGAGTCGAATAGGACCATCCCCGCGTGCCCGCATGCCTTCAATCCAAAGATTAAACCACGATCTGGGGATCATTCCTTGGATGATGTCAGCGTGGCGTCACGCTGATGTCATATATCATTTATTCATTTCCTAAATTAAGTTATTCATTTTTCTAATAAATAAAAACCTCAGAAATGACGTGGCATATGTCCCACCAACAAGGATCGGGGTAGGTTAACTCTCGTGAGAAAAACCTTCATCTATCTTCATCAAGATTACCCAATAAACACATTTAGTTATTTAATTAAGAAATTCATAAAATGATTAAACCTTGTAAATTTGATATCTTTTGTTTTATAAATCAGAAAAATACATATAATATATGAAAATGTTTAGAAAAATAAAATCTACAACTTAAAACTATTACTAAATATTATTGTGAAGATTATTTAAATAAATATTATTTAATAAAAACTTTATAAAGTTTTAATACTTTGATAATTAATATTTTAATAATGGTAAATGTTAAAAATATAAATAAAATACTAAAAATCTTAGAAAAATAAGAATTGGAGTTTAAAACTATAATCATGCATTATTATTCCTCTTAATTAAATATTTATTATATATTAAGTATTTATATCGTAATAAACCTTATTAAAATCATATCTTATTATTTATAAATCACAAAAATAAATGTAATATACCAAATGTTGGAATTATGCCCTAGAGGCAATCATAAAGATGTTATTATTATAATTCTTGTTCAGGATAAAGTATATATTCCATGCTAGAATTGTATTAAGCGAAAAATTTGATACTTGTGTGGTTTATGAACAACACCGTGTCCCTTGTATGCCTCTATGGACTAGCTCATTGATTAATGATGGTTAAGGTTTCCTAACCATAGACATGAGTTGTCAATTAATAATGAGATCATGTCATTAGGAGAATGATATGATGGACAGACCCAAATTAAGCAGAGCAATTAGATCGTGTCATCATGTTCATCTTTGCGAAGCTTTTTCCTATGTCAAGTATTGTATTCCTTAGACCATGAGATAATACAACTCCCTGGTATCGGAAGAAAGCTTTGACGTCATCAAACGTCATCCTATGTGAGGGTGATCATAAAGGTGTCTCTCAGGTGTTCGAAAAGTGCTTGTTGGGTTGTATGTATCGATATGGAATTTGTCCCTCCCGAGTCAGAGAGATATACTTCGGGCCCACTCGGTAATCGATGTCAACACCGCTTGCAAGCACGTGGTTAAGGAGTTAATCACAAAGTGATATGGGATTACAGAATGAGTAAAGTACTTGGTGTAAACGAGATTGAACTAGGTATGCCGATACCAACGATCGAATCTCGGGCAAGTAAAATATCACGTGACGAAGGGAATACATATATGGGATTAATTGAATCTTGGCATCGTGGTTCATCCGATATGATCATCGATGAATATGTGGGAGTCAATATGGGTTTCCAGATCCCGTTGTTGATTACTGATAGAAGATCATGTCTGCATATTCTCGAACCCGTATGGTCACACACTTAACGTGCATTGACGCTAGGATAGAATGGATAATTGGTTTATGAGTTTTGTTTGGAGTCTCGGATGAGATCCAGGACATCACGAGAGGTTCCGGAATGGTCCGGAGAATAAGATTCATATATAGGAAAGCAGTTTTTGGATTTCGGAATCGTTTTGGAGTTTATCGGTATTGTACCGGAAGGTTCTGGAGTGGGACCAACATGGGCCCACTTGTCGGAGGACTGCGTGGGCCTAAGGGGAAGTGCCCTGGCCACTTTGGGCCAGGGGCACAAGGCCCCTAAGTCCCAGCCGGCCAGCCCCTAGGGGAAACCCTAAGGGAACCTTCCAGAAGGAGGGGGGATGACTTGCCCCCCATTCCACCCCTTGGGCCACGGCCCTAGGGCTTGGAGGAGGGGTCAAGGGGGCCGGCCAGCCCCCTATATAAGGAGGGCAGGGGCGCAGCCTCCCACCCAGTCCAACCCTAGCTGTCCAAACCGTTGCCCTCCACCTCTCTCTTCCGATCACAGGCGAAGCCTCACGTAAAACTCCACCATAAGCACCACGCAGTCGTGCTGCAGATCCAATCTATCTCTCCACCATACTTGCTAGACCAAGGAAAGGAGGATACGTCGCTGCACCGTGCGTGTGCATCTCTCGGAGGCGCCGCCACTTGCAGCGTAGGATCGGATCGGATCGGATCGCGAGGAGGAGATTTGCACGACGTCAACCACGTTCGCTGAGCGTTTCATTGTTGCGATTTCTTCAAGGGTATGAAGATCTCATCAATCTATCTCGTTGATTACATCTCCTAGATTAGATCTTGGCTTTCTTGTTCGCATCCATAGATTTTTTTTTATTTACTATGTTGTGAAACCCTTCAGTAGTATCAGAGCTAGATCTATGCGTAGATGTCTTTCGTGAGTAGAACGTAACATGATTGTTGCGGGCATTGATGTTTTCTGTTGCAAACCTCTTGTTGTGTATTTCTTATGGCGCGGCATAGTGAGATCGAAGCGGTCTAGGCCAACTTTACGCGACCTCGTTCGCGAGACCGGCTCCGCACTTGGCGTGTGGCTTGTTCCACACATGCGGCTGGTGGATGCCAGTTTCTCTCACTATAGTAGTCATGGGATTTACAATGGATGTTAGCAACCATAATATCAACGTTGTGGCTTTCCGTAGGTAAGAATCGTTCTTAGCTTGTTACTCCCATAAGCCACGTAAAACATGCAACAACAAAGTAGAGGCGTCTAACTTGTTTTTGTAGGGAGTGTTTTGTGATATGGTATGGCCCAAGAGATGATGTGTATGAATTCATATGTATGCAATGATCATGTTTTGTAATATTTCACTACTTGCATGTCGATGAGTTCACAACCGGCAGGAGCCATATGGTTGTCTTTATAATTGTATATGACATGCGTGTCAACTTCTTATACGCCATGTAATAGCTTTACTTTATCGCTAAGTAGTTAGCAATAATTGTAGTTGCTATTTGTGGTGGAGGCAATCATGGTGGAGTGATGGAGATCATGCTGGCGTGCACAAGATGGAGATCATTGCGCGGAGATTGACTATACCATGTCACATAAAATTATATGCATATGATGTTTATCCTTTTATGTATCTTATTATGCTTAGATCGCGACGGTAGCATTATAAGATGATTCCTCACTTAAAGATCAAGATAAAATTGTGTTCTCCCCATGTATGCACCGTTGCGAAAGTTCGTCGTTTTCAAGCACCTCATGATGATCGGGTGCTATAAACTCTACGTTCACATACAACGGGTGCAAGCCAGTTTTGCACACGCGGAAATACTTGGGTTTCACTTGACGAGCCTAGCATGTACATACATGGCCTCGGAACACACGAACCAAAAGGTTAAACATGAGTCATATGAATGATATGATCGACACTTTGTTGTCCACCATTGAAACCACATGTCTTCTCGTGAAGATCGGATTAGGTGTGGTGAATTTGGATCGTGTTCACTAAAACAACTTGAGGGATGTTGAATTTAGTGGGAGTTCATCTAGTAATTTGATTAAGTTGAACTAGTTATCATGAACATAGTCTAAATTGTATTTTCAAATTTTGTAGATCAAATGGCTAAGTCCAACTTCAACTACGCGTTTTTGAGAAAGACTATGAGAAAGCGCTAGGTGAAGCCCTCACATGCGCGCTACCGATGAAAAAAGCTATTTATCAGTCGCGCAAAGATGATTATGGAGTGATTAAGAGTACCATGTTGTTTGCTATGGAACCAGACCTTCAAAATCGTTTTGAGGAGTTCGTCGGGCCCTTTGAGATACTTGAGGAACTAAAAACCATGTTTCAGACTCAGGCCCGTTCTGAGAGATATGAGATCTCTGAGAAGTTCTTTAACTGCAAGATGGAGGAAGGGAGTTCCGTTAGTGAGCACGCCATTAAGATGTCGGGCTACACTCAACGTCTTGAGCAACTGGATTGCAAGATTCCAGAAGAGCTCAAGATTGATGAGTTCGCAATCACTCCTAGCTACAAAGGTTTTGTAGTTACTCACAATTAAATTGGTTCCACTGATAGGATCATTGAGTTCTTCGCTAAGCTGAAAGCTGCGGAGGTGGATATCAAGAAAGATAATCATGTGTTGATGGTCAACAAGACCACTAGCTTTAAGAAAGCTAAGGGTGCAAAGAAATCCTTCAAGAAAGGCAGCGGCAAGCGCGTTTCCCCTGCTGAGAAGAAGCTCAAGTCTGGACCTAAGCCGGACACTGAGTGCTTCTATTGCAAGGACAAGGGTCACTGGAAGCGCAACTGTCCGAAGTACTTAGCGGACAAGAAGTCTGGCACCATTAAAGGTATATTTGATATACATGTTATTGATGTTTACCTTACTAGCGCTCGTTGTAGTGCCTGGGTATATGATACTGGTTCAGTTGCTAATATTTGTAACTCGAAACAGGAGCTACGGAATAGACGGCGGCTAGCAAGGGATAAGGTGACGATGCGCGTTGGCAATGGATCAAAAGTTGATGTGATGGCCGTCGCCACGCTCTCCTTAGTTTTACCTTCGGGATTAGTTTTAAACCTTAATAAGTGTTATTATGTGCCTGCATTGAGCATGAACATTATATCTGGATCGTGTTTATTGCAAGACGGTTATTCATTTAAATTAGAGAATAATGGTTGTTCTATTTATATGAATAACATCTTTTATGGTCATGCACCTGTTATGAATGGTTTATTTCTTCTGAATCTCGAAAGCAATAAAACGCACATCCATAACATCGAGGCTAAGATATGCAAAGTAGATAGTGATAATCCAACTTATTTGTGGCACTGTCGTCTAGGTCATATTGGTGTAAAACGCATGAAGAAACTCCATTCTAATAGACTTTTGGAGTTTATTGATTTTGAATCATTTGACACGTGCGAGCCATGCCTCATGGGCAAGATGATCAAAACCCCGTTCTCCAGAATAATGGAGCGAGTGTCGTGGGAATGGCCACGGCAGATGCTGCAATCGGCAGCGAGTAGTAGAACGAGGGGCAAGGGCGGCCAGCCATCTGCGGTGCGAGATGAGGGCAAAGACACAGGGTTTTACCCAGGTTCGGCCCCCGGAGGGTAAAGACCTACTCCTGCTAGATTGTATTATGGATGTGTTTACAATGGGCGAACTCGGCGACTAGGCGGCGAGTTTCTTGGGTGTATGAGGGAACGTTTTTCTACTCACCCCATAGGGAGGTTTATATAGGCTCACCTCCCCTAGGGTTTACATATCTCAACCGATTCGGTTACAGCTTTGGTAATCGTTTAACCTAGTCCGACGGGCCTATCTACTGCCTGAGCCTTCACCTTCCAAATGCAAGATCTTCTGGGCTTTGATCCACTCGCCGTTATGCAGCCCACTGCCAACCCTTGGGCCGGAACGTCCCGAGTATACCCGATGGCGTATCCCCATCAGTAGTCCCCGAGGCCGTCGTCGATTAGGCGTGAGTGGCTGCGGGCAGTCGGAGTATACGGCTTCAAGTAGGCATCCAGTCGAATCGACGGTGGGCTCCTGTATAAAGGGAAAAATCCGTGATCGAGTCGCCTTGGGCGAAGTAACGACGCGGCGTCCCGAGTGACTTAGCGAACCGAGTGGCTGGAGGTGGACCGTCAGGCGTGGTCAAACTAGCCGTTAAGGTAACTCAACGGTAACTTTCGGCGTAATCATCGCGTGGTAACGGCCCCCTAATTTGGCGGGCAACTCCCGCTATATAAGAGGAATGGTAGGCTATCGCAGAGCCATCCGCCCACCATTTCTTCCGAGCGCGCACATCTTCCGTCCTTTGCTTCCGCGACCCAACCGACCCGAAATCCTCCGTTCTCCAAACAACCTCTCGGCCATGGCCCTCTCCACCGAACCTTGGGGCAGATCCAAGTGCACAAGGGCGCAGCTGGCCTCCTTCGAGGAGGCCGGAATCTCGGGCTTTGGGCGCATCCCATAGCGGAGAAATGACCCCAAACCCGCGAGAGAGAGTTCGTCTGTTTCACCAGTCACCTCGAGCGGGGGTTAGGGTTTCCCACGTCTTTGTTCTTCCGGCGTTACGCCACCACGGATCCAGCCCTCAGATCTGGGTCCCCACAGCATCGAGCAGCTCGCCATCTTCGTGGCGTTCTGCGAGTGCTACTTGGGCTGCCGGCCCTACTTTCCCTTGTGGCAAGATCTGTTCCATGGACGGATCAGCCGCGAGGAGGCGGGCGGCCCAATGCTAGCCGCGGGCGGCCTGACTTTCCAACTCAAGTCCAAAGCTTCCTTCTTCGACCTGATGCTGCCGGCCAAAGCAGCGAGCGACTGGAAAAAGTCATGGTTCTACGTGACCGAGGCGACTCCGGAAGACGAGGCGGCGATCCCGCGGTACTCGGCCAACCGTTCCGAGCCGCGACACCTCCAAGTCGGCAAGCTCCCCGTCGACCAGCGGATGGTCGTCGACGAGATGCTCCAGACCATCCGTGGTCTGAAGAAGAAGGGGCTCCAGACGGTAAACTTGTACAACTGTTGGCTTGGGCGGCGGCTCGTTCCGCTCGCCCAACGCGGCCATTACATGTACCAGTACACCGGCCGGGGAGACTCGACGAAAGCCTGCCTCGACGAGTGGAAGCTGGAGGACTACCTTTCAGCATTGAAGAAGATCACCCAGGCGGCGTACACGGATGCGCAGGCCGGGGTCCCCCCCTACACCGTGAAGCGTCCGGCTCCGACGGTAATTTCTTTATCTTGTTCGCAGTCGCAGCATGTGCGGTCGCGGTAGTTCTAACTCTGTTTCGTGTTCATCACAGCTGTTCCAAGTGGTGGAAGGGTGGCTACCACCCGCCGATGACGAGAGCCCCAGGCCATCCGCCCAGGATACAAGCGAATCGCCACCCGCCAAGGGCAATGAGGACGACGAGGACGAGTCCGAAGAGGAAATTGCCCCACTGGTCCGAAAGACCCGCGGGCAACGTCAGCGCGAAATCGAAGCGAGCAGGAGCCTCGAGCGTCATGATGATGACGACGAACTCCCAGAGACCACCTCGCGCCGTCAGGCCACTCCTTCAAAGAAGAAGAAGAAGGAAAAGGAGGCGAGGGCCCCCCTGAGGAGGAAAGCGAAGCCGCCGAAGACGGCCTCACCGCCGCACTCAACGAGCAGCTCTGATGCTCACAACTCGGCCGGTGACGGCACGACCCCGGCGATGACCGTACTAGATGCGCCATCCGTGGAAGTGCCGCTGGCCTCAATGCCTCCGCCCTTCGCGCCGGTCTCCGGGCTAGGGAAGGTTCCGGCTGTGGCGACTTCACCTCGCAAGGAGGTACCGAGCGTGGCGGTCTCACCCCGCAAGGAAGCTCCGGCCGCGGCAGCTCCAATTCGCGAGGAGGCCTCCGCCGAAGGCGTCCCGGAGGCACCAACCGCTACCTCAACGTCAAAGAAGCCGTCCGTATCCTGGGCCCCCGACGTCCTGGAACTGGGGCTTAGTCGCCGATTGGGCCCTGAGCTGGAAAGACCGGCCGGCCTTCGCACAGGGCTGCGTTTCATTCCAGTCGCCAAGTGAGTGCACTCGGCCCTCTCTATTTCTTTTTAGTACTTCGATTGTCTTTTATTGATTTGATTTAATGCGCAGGACCGGAGTGAAAAAGATGGGCCATCCGACCGTGGCCAAGGTACCCTCCGCCGCTAGCGAGGAAGATCCTTCTCGTAAGAGGAAAGTGGACGAGGTCGCCGCCTCAGCGGAAGTCAGCAAGAAGGCCAAAGGCGCGACATCATCGCTGTCTCACGACAGCGGCAGCCGGCTGGACCCTTGATGGAAGCAACCGCGTCTCGGCGAGGGCGTTTCCTTGCCTAGACCAGAGGAAGCGACTTCCTTTGGGGCGGGTGCCTCGATTGCTACCTTCCCCCGCTTCGTGACCAAGGCGGCCACAGCAAGTGGGGCTGCGCCCCCGAGCCGCGCTCCAGGGACCGCCGATGCTGAAATCGACCAACGTCGCGGGCACACGCCAGCGCTGCTTACGTCCGTGGACGCAGTACAAATTCATGGCATGCTTGGTGCGGCCATCCAGGTACCTCCAGTCCCCGAGGATCAGGTCGGTGCTTAGCAGCGGCTTGATTCTTATAGTTTCTCGTTTTGTACTTTCGAATCCAGTCCCCGAGTGCGTATGCGCTAAATTTTAGCGGTATGCGAGAATTTTCGAGGTCGCCTCGAGTGCGCACTCGCTAAATTTTAGCGGTGGGCACCGAGTAATTTTCATGTGTTGACTTTGAAGATGTGTGGTCTGCTGCTGGAGTCGGCAGCGATTGGCTGCGGGCGAGAAGGAGCTGGCCACTATCCAAGAAGCGAACAAGGAGCTTGAGCCGTTGTCGGTGAGAGGTGGCTCGGCAGAGCTTGTCCTCGCTGGTGAGTTGGTGGCGGTGCGATCTGCGTTAAGTCTTTGAGCGAGGGTCGCCGACCTCGGCGCGAACTGCGGAGGCAAAAGAAGAAGCAAGCTCGTGACAGGCGAGCTAAGGCCGCCATTGCGCCGCAGAAGAAGACCGCAAGGTGTCGGAAGCCCTCATTGTTGGGCTTCGCGATCATACGTCGCTTCAGAGCTTCATCACGGGACTCGCCCGCCCGTTGCTTGGTGAGTCCGTCTTTCCTTCCTTGCAGTTGTATTGTTTGTGGTTTCCGTGGTGCTCATAACTGTCTCCTTCTCGCAGGTCGTGTTATTGGTAGCCAAGAAGAAGCGAGCTCTCTTGACACTAGGGGTGCGTAAGCATGCTCGTCGACTCGGCGACGCTGTCGGCGACGTGCATCCGCGCCTACCTTCAAGAGATGTCGCCCACGGAGGTTATTCCCAGTGACCTTGTTGAGGTGTGGGAGTATTTGGAGAAGGCGCCCGCGGTCGTAGAGTTCATGACGCGGTCGGCGTTCCGGCGTGGAGCGTCGACAGCGCTGAGCCTGGGACTCACCCACTTCCCCGAGGATTTCGACCTCGACGATGTGACGAGTGGGTATCCGTCGTCGATCGGGCGCGGATGGATCCGAGGTTCTCAAGTTGCGTGAGCGTGCCGCTGCACTCGGGCGTGTCGGGCGATGGGCGACCTCCTTCCCTACCAGAAGCGGTCGTCGCCGAGCGACCCGAGCCGCCGTATCGTGACTTCAAGGTTGAGCAACCTTCCGCTCGGCGATGGCGGGTGAGCTGACGACGATCCGTCAACTCCGTACACCGCTTCATCCGTGGGCGCCGATTCTGGCGTCGTCGTCGAAGCCTGCAGAATAGGTAGTTTGCCTAGATGTGTTAGCGGTTACGCCATGCGGAATAATTTGTAATGTAAGACAATTCAATATGCGATTGAATGGAACGTTGTGTTCATTTTGCTATTTGTTTGTGTGTTTTGGATTGATTTGGATGAGTACCCGAGCGCGTCCGCCCTTTTGTGGGGTTCACCTCGTATATGATGTTTGTTGTTATCATGTGTTTTGTTAGTTTAGTCGACTCGCCCGAGCTCGGAGAGCCAGTCGCAAGGCGACTCCCTTGAGTGCTCTGTACTTTACCGTTTTCCCATACGCGAACGGGGTCGGGTGGCCGAGTCCCCGAGCGTGGTACTTGGTAGTTCAAGGCGCGACTAGAGGGTGGTTGAGGACTGAGCGCGTTGTTGTGAGCGCGTCACTCCTGCCTGGCCCGAAGGGTCAGTCGCGTGGCGAGTCCTGGGCATGCTCTCTTACTTTGAGTTTTCCCTGACCGATCGCGACGAACTGGTATTCAGTCCCCGAGCGTGGTACTTAGCCGTTCGAGTCGCTACGCCGAGGATGCGGAGGACCGAGGTCGCCGTGAGAAGCGAGGGAAGTTGTCTTGGTTCACAAAACCAGTCGAGCTAGGCGACTCCAATGGGGCTCCGGTTTGGCGTTTTTCGTGGACGACGCAAGACCTGAAATGACTCAGTGCTCTTACATCGCACTACTTAGCCGTGCCGGTCGCTATACCAAAGGTTGACTTCTGCATTTTAGCATGACGCTGTTTACGAAAAGTAGTGGCACAAGACATGGAGAGTAGGCAATTTGCAGAACCGCTTCTTTTATTTCATAACGACTGGAGAGTACATGTGGGGTTCTAGGAGAACTTCCGGAGGAGATTTACATTCCATGGCCGCTGACGTCGAGTTCGCCGTCCCCGCTGGACGTCGATGAGGTAGTAGGCGTCGTTGCACGCGCCCGATAGCGAATGGGCCTTCCCACGGAGGAGAGCTTGTGCATGCCCTTCTTGTCCTGGATGAGGCGTAACACCAGGTCGCCTTCCGGAAGGTGCGGGTTTTCACCGTCGGCTGTGGTAGCGCGGAGCCCTTGCGATAAATGGCGGCATGGCGATCGGCGAGGTCGCGGTTTCGCCGAGTTGGTCGAGCCCATCTTGGCGGGCCAGCTCGTTTGCGGCTTCCGTATAGTGGACGACCCACGCCGAGTCGTGTTCGAGGTCGGTGGGCATGACTGCTTCGGCGCCATAGACCATGAAGAAGGGAGTGAATCTCGTCGACCTGTTGACCGAGGTGCGGATTCCCCAGATGACGGAGGGTAGCTCTTCAACCCAGCATCCAGCGGTGCGCTCGAGTGGTACTTGGAGTCGTGGCTTCAGGCCGTGGAGGATGCTTTGGTTGGCTCGTTCCGCCTGGCCGTTGGACTCCGGGTGTGCGACTGACGCGAGGTCGAGCCGGATGTGGTGCTCTTCGCAGAATTCGGCCATTGCTCCCTTGGCGAAGTTTGTGCCGTTGTCCGTGATGATGCTATTGGGGAACCCGTAGCGGTATATCAGCTCGCGTAGGAACTTAGTGGCGGTCTTCCCGTTGCATTTCCGGACTGGCTTGGCCTCCACCCACTTCGTGAACTTGTCGACGGCGACTAGCAAGTGGGTGTAGCCAGAGGGGGCCTTCTTGAAGGGGCCTACCATGTCCATGCCCCACACAGCGAATGGCCAGGTGATGGGGATTGTTTTGAGCGCCGAACTTGGTACGTGCGTCTGGTTGGCGTACCGGCACCCGCATCGCCGACGATCGGCGGCGTCAGCGGTGGGCCAGTAGAAGCCGTGGCTCATAGCCTTGGCGACCAGGGAGCGCGCGGCGGCGTGGTGGCCGCAGTCGCCTGAGTGGATGTCGTGGAGGATTTTGCGTCCTTCAGTCGGTTGGACGCAACGTTGGAAGACGCCGGTGACGCTGCGCTTGTGTAGCTCGCCGTCGATGATGGTGTAGGACTTGCATCGGCGAGCAATCATTCGAGCGTTTGTCTCGTCTGCTGGCAGGGTGCCGGTTTCCAGGTAGGCGATGTAGGGCTTGGTCCAGTCGTCTGGCTCGGTGATGAGTGCGACCAAGGCTGCCTCTGGTTGGAGTGGGACTCCGATGTCGATCTCCCTCGGGGGAGAGACTGATGGTTTGGAGATTGTGTCGAGGAACACGCCGGCGGGTGGTGCGAGTCGAGCCGACCCGATTCGAGAGAGGGCGTCGGCCTCCTCGTTTTTCCGCCTGTCGATCCACTCGACAGAGTAACCGGTGAAGTGGCCGCCCAACTTATCCACCTCTTGGCGATACGCCGCCATGGTAGGGGAGATGGCGTCGCAGGTGCCGGCGACTTGTCCCGCAACGAGGTCGGAGTCTCCGTAGCATCGAAGGCGATTGACGCTCATCTCCTTTGCGGCTCGCATGCCGTGGAGTAGGGCCTCGTATTCAGCCATGTTGTTGGTGCAGGGCGTGAATTCGAGGCGGAGGATGTAGCGGAGCTTGTCGCCCTTTGGTGAAGTCAGCACTATCCCCGCTCCTGCACCGTCCGCGTTCTTGGACCCGTCGAAGTGCAGGCTCCAGTAATGGAGGTACGGCGGCTTCTTCCTGCTTTGGGCCTCCTCCCGATCGGCGATGAAGTCTGCCAGCGTCGTTACCTAATCGCCTTCGTGGCTCAGATTTAATGTTGTGGACGCCGATCTCGACGGCCCACTTGGCGACCCGCCGCCTCGCCGATTGCGGATGATGTCTTGTAGTGGTGCCGAGGAGACGACCGTGATCGGTGCTCGAAAGTAGTGCAGCGCCACTGAGCTCAAGACCGCGTATACTAGCTTTTGGTACTGCGGGTATCGCTGGAGCGATTCGGTGAGGACCTCGCTGATGTAGTACACCGGCCGCTGGACCGGGCGCTCCTTTCCTTCCTCTGGTCGTTCGACAACCATTACGGCACTGACGACGCTCGGACGCGACGTAAACCAGCATAGGCTCTTGTCGGGTGCGGCGGTAGTGGTGCGGCGGTAGCACCTTTTTGAGGTCGCGAGCGCATCCGCCTCCTTGTCCCAATCGAAGGTGGGATTCTTGCGCATCAGCGGTATAGGGCATCGCTTTTCGCCAGCGGGGATGAAGCGACCGAGAGCCGCTACACGCCCGCCAGCTTCTCGACGCCGCGCAGCACTCGGGTTTGCTGCCGGGCGATCGTGTCGATCTTCGTTGGGTTTGCCTCGATCCTCGTTTGGAGACGACGCACTTCAGGTTGCCGGGTACACCAAGGTGCACTTCGGTTGAGCTTTATCTTATACCTCGCAGATTGGCGAAGGTCTCCGCTAGGTCGGCGAGTAGGTCCTTGGCGAAGCGGATTTCACGACCACATCGTCGATGTAGACGTGGATGTTGCGCCAATTTGGCTCGCGAGGCATTCTTGCATGCACCGCTGGTAGGTTGCCCGCGTTCTTAAGGCCGAAGGTCATGGCGGTAGCGTAATGCTCCGAATGGCGTGATGAACGCCGTCTTCTCCTCATCCTCGACAGCCATTTTGATCTGGCTGTACCCGAGGCGTCGAGGAAACATAGCGACTCGAACCCGGTTGAATCGATTATCTGATCGATCCGCTGGAGGACGAATCGCCTTTGGGCAGGCGCTGTTCAGGTTTGTGTAGTCGATACACATTCTCCAGTCCCGCTTTCTTCTCGACCAGGACTGGGTTTGCCAGCCACTTGAGTATTTGATTGGCGGATGAAGCCGGCGAGCAGCGCTGCACTTCTCGGCGATTGCTCGACGGCGTTCTTCGTTGAAGGGCCGTAGCGACGCTGATGTGTCGCACTTTGGGGTCGGCGTTTAGTTTGTGCTCAGCGAGCTCCCTAGGGACACCAGGCATGTCGGAGGGTTTCCATGCGAAGATGTCCCTATTCTCACGAAGGAACTCGATGAGCGCGCCTTCCTATGCTGGGCTCATGCCTGTCCCGATCGTCACCGTTTGGCTGGGGTCGCCTGGGACTAGCTCGACGGTGCGGGTGTGCATCGTGGCCTCGAAGGTTGAGGTGTTTGTGCCCTCTGAGTTGGGTCTCTTGAGTATTGTGGGGTCGTCATTGTTGACCCCGCTCGCGTATTTGGCAAGCTCGTCGGCGTGATTAGTTTCTGCCGCGATGACGGCGTCGGCGAGTTCGGCTCCTTTGGCCTCGCATTCGCGCCATGTCGGGTCGCCGTTGATGGTGATGACGCCGCACGCCCGGAGCTTCATCGCTGTATGCAGCGTGGGTGCTGCCATGAATTTGGCGAACGCCCGTGACGCATGGTAAGGGATGTCGAAGGGCACCAGCTCGAAGACGATCCGCTCGGTGCAAGTTTGCCGAGTACCAAGGTGACGGTAGCGTGACTTTGCCGATCGGGTACGCCCGACCGGGGCGATGCCGTGGAACGTGGTGTGAGTTGTCTCGATCATCGATCGCGGAGCCGCAACCGCTGAAGGTGTCGAGGTAGAGGATGTTGATGGAGCCGCCGCCCATCGTGTCTTGGGGAGCCGAGTCGCCAACCTTGGGCTTGACCACCAAGGCGACTCGCCCCGGTACTCGATGCGTGGCGAGTGGTCTTGCCGCCGGTGATGGGCTGTTCCCCTTGAGGCGGGGACGTCTGTTTGGGCCACCGTTGAGGGCGACGGCGCGGGCGATGACCTTCTTCTCGCGCTTCGTGTTGAAGCCTGTGAAGGTGTGGAGCGAACCGGCTACTTTGCCGAATTTTCCGCCATTTGGCGGGTCGTTGTCGGTGTCCTCCCGCGCGTGCCGTGCCTTCTCGATTTCCGAGGGTGGCCGGGCGGTGGTGCGTGCGGGCTTTCCTTCCTGCTGAAACGCACATGGTTGGTTAAGTAGGGCCGGATCGAACCTTGGCTTGTTCTTGTAATTTCCGCCATCGCGTCGTTGCCCTCCGTCAAGCGGTAGCTTGGGCTCGCGTTAGCGTGCCAGCTGGCGACGAAGTCGACTCGCCCGTCGCTTGGGCGCTTATGCGTGAGGCGGTGCCGCTGTAGCGTAGGTCGGTTCGGCGTCCGCCGTTGCCGCCGCGGCGTTGCCCTCCGACTGTCGTCGATTTCTTGGTTGGGATCCTCCTCGGCGTACCGTTTGGCGATCTCGAGGAGGTCGGGATGTTGTCGAGTGCGGGCGTGTTTGAGCTTGGCGACTAGAGGCTCAGAGCGACACGAGGTCTTGAAGCAATGGATCGCGGTGTCCCGTGGATGCCGACCGCGTTATGCAGAGCTCTTGCCACCGTTGGACCCGGTTGCGAGTCGACTCGCGAGGTCCCCGGACGATCGCTCCAGTCCTCGATGGTGGTGGCGCGGGTGTAGGAGCACTCGAAGTGCCTGACGAAGGCGTCTCGCATTTCCTCCCATGAGTCGATGCTGTCCTGGGGGAGCGTGTTGATCCATTGCCTGCACGTCCCCTCCATCATCAGTGGGAGGTAACGGGCGGCGAGTAGGTCAGTGTGACCCGCGATCCCCATTGCCATGAGGTATGTGTCAAGCCAGACTGCGGGGTCGTACGAGGAGTCGTATTTTTCTATCTCCTTTGGTGCCTTGAAGTTTGGCGGGTACTTTTCGCCTCGGATCATTGGTCCGAAGCACTTAGGCCCTAGTCGACTGAGCGACCCCATAGGCTTGCCATCGCGGCAATTAGTTAGGGTGTGCCGCAAGTCGTCGGGCTGGCGTGCGCGCCAGTTTTGGTATTTGATGATGTGAGTGCGGGCGTCGACGGGTTCTCCGTTAGCGGCGACGAAGTTGGTCGCCGGCCTGGGATCGTTGGTGGAGAGTGCCGCGTTCACGGGTCGGCGTTGGAGCTGCAGAGGCTCTGGTGGCGGGCAATTGAGGGTGTTTGCCGCCGCTGGACGGCCGCTTGAGGCCGCCCTGCTTCCCGAGGAGCGAGAGTATACTCGCCCTTGCGAGCCGGCGCCCGCTTTTTGCTGCTCCACGGCCTTTGCGAGCAGGGCCTTGACGTACTGGATTTGTAAGGCGCCGTCGCCGGTGGCCGTGATGCTATCGGCTGCTGCTCGGCCTGCCACGAGGTTGTCCATCGGGGTGGAGAACAGTGGGAGGCCCTTCGCCTCCCGTGAGGAGACGACTATCCGCGGCTGGTCCTCGGGAGGTGCGCGGGTGGTGGGGCACCATCGCCGCGATCTGGCGGGGCCGGGCGCTTCCTCCGTGGCGCTCGCAGATCGCGCTCGGCTATGCGAGCCGGTCGTTGCGTCGCCGAAGTTCAGGCGCGCCTGAACGGTGGGGGTTCAGCGTGACCTGATCCGCTGGTGGTAGCGTGACAGCCTGCGCCGTCACTTGCTCGGGCGAAATTTTCGCCGCCTGCTTTATGCATCAGCCCGCTTTCAGGCGGAGTTCCTCGACCTCCGCTGCCGTGGCGTTAGGAGGGATTGGGTGGAGAAAGGATCCTCCGGCGGATCGGTAGCGGTGGCCATGTAGGTCGCGGCATGGCGGCCGGTTCCGCCGTGGAGGTCGGGCGGAGTTTTCCCGACCGAGTCGAATTTGAAGATCCCGAGGATGGAGGGGTCTCGAAATCTCCGCTGGAGACCTGGCGATGGAGCCCATGGACGAGGTCGCGGTGATGGATCCGGCGAGTGACGCCGGCGCCGAGTCGGCGTCGTCGTTGAGGGCCATCTTCGCGCTGAGTTCCCGGCCACGTTGCTGTGGGCCGAGTTGTACTCGGAGGCGAGGCGGTGGATCATGCGAACCTGGCTCTCAGAGAGCCGATCGTGTGGTGGCGACTCGCGGATGCGAGCCGAGTCCTCCGAGGTGATGACGTCGGTGAGGCCGACGAAGAGGCTGATCGTGTCGATTGGCAGGATTACGCTGTGCGTGACGGGTCGCGCCGCCGGGACGTAGCTGCTCGGCAAGATCTGGAGCATCTCGTCGATCGCTATCATACGGCCGGTGGCGACCGTCTCGTTGATGGGCAGATTGGATCTCGCCGCAGAACACCCGAACGCCAGGCCCCACGGGCGCCACCGTGGGAATGGCCACGGCAGATGCTGCAATCGGCAGTAGTAGAACGAGGGCAAGGCGGCCAGCCATCTGCGTGCGAGATGAGGGCAAAGACACAGGTTTTACCCAGTTCGGCCCGGAGGGTAAAGACCTACTCCTGCTAGATTGTATTATGGATGTGTTTACAATGGGCGAACTCGGCGACTAGGCGGCGAGTTGCTTGGGTGTATGAGGGAACGTTTTTCTACTCACCCCATAGGGAGGTTTATATAGGCTCACCTCCCCTAGGGTTTACATACCTCAACCGATTCGGTTACAGCTTTGGTAATCGTTTAACCTAGTCCGACTGGGCCTATCTACTCGCCTGGGCCTTCACCTTCCAGTCGCCCAGTATCTTGCTGGGCTTTGATCCACTCACCGTTATGCAGGCCCACTCGCCAACCCTTGGGCCAGTCGGAAACGTCCCGCTGAGTATACCCCAGTAGGCGTATCCCCATCAGCGAGCAATGGACTTATTGGAAATCATACATACCAATGTATGTGGACCAATGAGTGTTTCGACGCGTGGTGGATATCGCTATTTTCTCACTTTTACTAATGACTTAAGTAGATATGGGTATATCTATTTAATGAAACATAATCTGAAACGTTTGAAAAGTTCAAAGAATTTCAGAACGAAGTGGAAAACCATCATAACAGGAAAATTAAATTTCTACGATCCGATCGTGGAGGTGAATATTTGAGTTATGATTTTCTCACGCATCTTAAAGCAAGTGGAATCGTTTCTCAACTCACGCCATCCGGAACACCACAGCGCAATGGTGTGTCTGAACGCCGGAATCAAACTCTATTAGATATGGTGTGATCAGTGATGTCTCTTACAGATTTGCCGTTATTATTTTGGGGTTATGCATTAGAAACCGCTGCATTCACTTTAAATAGGGCACCATCTAAATCCGTTGAGACGACACCGTATGAAATATGGTTTGGTGCTAAACCTAAGTTGTCGTTTCTTAAAGTTTGGGGACGCGAAGCTTACGTCAAGAAGTTGATGCCGGACAAGCTCGAACCCAAAGCGGAGAAATGCGTCTTCATAGGGTACCCTAAGGAAACGATTGGGTATACCTTCTTGGGAAGGATTTTCTCTCGAAAGAAGTGAGTGGGAGGAAGGTAGAGCTAGACGAGGTTATTGAACCTTCTCTCGAGTTGGAGAGTAGCGCAGAACCTGAAATTGTTCTAGTGCCGTCTGCACCAACAAGAGAGGAAGCTAATGACGAGGATCATGAAACTTCGAACGATGCTACTACTGAACTTCGCAGGTCGACAAGGTCATGTGCCACTCCTGAATGGTACGGCAACCCTATATTAACCGTCTTGTTGTTAGTCAACAGTGAACCTGCGAATTATGAGGAAGCAATGATGAGCCCAGACTCTGAAATGGCTAGAGGCCATGAAATCCGAATTGGGATCCATGAGCGAAAACCAAGTATGGACTTTGGTGGACCTGTTGGGAATATGCCCTAGAGGCAATCATGTATGATGATATTTCCCATAGTATTCATAAAGTTATTAAGTAGTCCTTGTATAAACATCTGATGTGTATCATTGAATATGTGATTCAGTTGTGGAACTATGCATTCATGTTGTTTGTACTAAATGTCCTTGGTCATTGAGGTTGTGCTGGACACACAACTTAGACCAATGTGAAAGTTGGCTTGATGACTCGGTTCCACTTGTCATGGGCATGGGGATGCTATTCCAACTTACACAGACTAGGCTAAAGAGTTTAGCGAGTCGGATTGACCCATATTGAGGTACAACGAACTTAGCTGTCATTTGTATATCTCAATCAATGTAATCCTTAGACCTGAGGTTGTTGCATAGTCCGAGTTGAGGATCACCGACTTAGGTTCTCAAACGCTGATCCGTGAATCGCGCTTATAAAGGCAGGGTTCGGTCGATCGAGAATCAAGCTGCGTGATGTGAATAACCAAGATGGGATTTTGCCCCTCCACTGGAGAGATATTCTCCGCCCTCTCGTGAGATATGATTCGAAAGCATGGCCATGCACGACTCGGTTAAGTGTTAACCGAGGCGATCGGCTAAGAGTTAGTCGGTGAATCACTTATCTCGGATCGAGAAGAGAGTCGGACTATTTAAGGGATGACATATATTCGCCTATAGTCCGACAAGGTATATCGTGAGGCAAAAGGGACTGCACGTAAGTCGCATTGAAAGGCAAGTCGTCATGACTCTTTGGTACTTGGGAATCGGCACGTTCTGCTAGGAGCCGATGCCGATTGATCGATTGTGAGTCGGACTCTAATCGTGTCCAAATAACCATGAGCTCGGGTCACACACTTAAGAGCGGAGCAAGTTCGGATTGATCGAATATGTAACTGGTTGGGTTGGACCTAAACCAGATTAGGACTGAGTTAGTGAGTTGGACTCACGGTGACTAGTATTATATGGGCTTTAGTGAATGGGTCGCGAGCGAGCCCACGTTCACTCCTATATAGTGGAGCACGAACCCTAAAGGTTAATCGTTGTTCGGTTAGGTCATTCCATGTGTTGGAAACCCTAGCTCCACAGAGTCCGGCCGAATAACCTAGCAGTTCGCCGCGCTCCTCCTTGTAATGTGGATACCACGGAGAGGTGTCAGCGATCAAGACCAGGACGATCGGATCGTGAGGACTGCTTGCATCAATCGACGCTTCATCGGTAATCCGCAACCTGCGTCTAGTGGTAAACCTCGTGGCCTTCTACCTCGGCTAGGTCTTGGGATCACCACGTTAGAGGAAAAGTTTTGTTTTATCTCTGCGGCCCAACAAAGGTATCGAGCGATAGCTTCTGGTTTTAGGCTCGAGATCTCATATGAGATATGCGGTAGGCTATAGATGAGATCTATGTGTTGTTTTGGTGGTCGATCTATGAGATAGATCGGTTTTGTATGAAGTTGATTGGATCAACTGTACTGAATGGTAGATCTGATTTCGTGATCATACCGCTGAGGTCGGGAACGACATACCCTACCGGTCGGCTTCCGCCATCGGGGTAGACTGTGACACGTAAATCCAGAAGCGGTGATCGAAGATCAAAAAGTTTGATTGAATCGGAACGATGGTCGGGACCGCCGGCTTCGCCCTGTCGTAGCGCCTTAGATGTCGTTGCGAGTTTCACAACACCGGTAGATATTGTATCTATGCATAACTTGTTTTTGCAGGAAGTTGTGAATGGTATGGTTCATGTGCATGTGATGTATGTGTGTAATCCATACGTTATCTGCGAATCACAGTTTTTGTCAGCCGGCTGGAGCCTAGGTGCTGTCATTTTATTGTATAACGACCTGCGTGTCAGATTCTCTATGTAATTTACTTTACTAAGCTAGTGTAGCTGTTTGAGAACCCGGAAGGCATGCAAGGCGTTATACATGTCGGCGACATGGAGTAAGACGGCAAGTGACAAGAGTTGGCACGAGTCGGATTACAGGCTTTGTGGAGATGGAGATCGCCATGAAGAGAGCCATACCATTTCACATTATAATTGCTTTATTTTGTGTTATTGTTATGTCTCAGTTTTACCTCTATTAGATAGTCGGTAAAATTTAATCCCTCAAAGAAGGTCTAGTCGGTTTTCCCCGATGTTTGCACCATCACAAGTCGGACATTTTTGGTAGTGGGCTCATAAAATGAGGTGCGCCAATTCTTTCCGACTAGGTGGGTTCAGTCGGACTCTTCGCAGAAACACTCGGTAAGCTAGACGGGTCTATCACAACGGTTGTGGAACTGGGAAAGGTCGGATGGGAGCCGGGCATGTGATGCCACCCGTCAACAGAGTCGCATGAGATGCGATTGACAAGGAGTTGTCTACCTAGATCACTTGGCTAGCGGTGATGCAAAGCTCACTAGCCGACTTGCTTATTTAGGATCCTGAATCACTAAGTAACCATCGGAGGGGTGTTGGTTCTAGTGGGAGCATAAAATATTAAAATGTTTAATATGCTTGCTCTTTTATGAATACATGGCTTAAGTGTTTTGCATATTTTCTATTGTAGATCATGGCACCAAGTAGCAGTCACTCTCAGATATCCGGTTTTGCGTTGAGAACCATTCTTGAGAAAGATAAACTGAACGACACTAATTTTACCAACTGGTATCGAAATCTGAGATTTGTTCTCAAACAAGAAAAGAAGGACCATGTCCTAGACAACCCACTTCCAGATGAGCCGAATGAGAATGCGACTGTCGCAGCCACCAATGCCTACCGTCGGGCTAAGGATGAGTCCACGGATATCAGCTGTCTTATGCTTGCTCACATGGAACCGGACTTGCAAAAGCAGTTCGAGCATGTTGAGGCCAACGATATGATCGAAAGCCTCAAAAGTATGTTCCAGGCTCAGGCGAAGACTGAGAGGTATCAAGTCTCGTGCTTTGCCGAGTTGCAAGCTTAAGGATGGTGCTCCACCGAGTCCGCATGTGATCAAAATGGTTGGTTACGTAGCCTGGAGAGGCTTGGCTACCCATATGAAGAGTTCACGGATATAATTCAACTCTCTTCCTAGTGCATATGGGCAGTTCATTTAACTACCACATGCATGGTATGGATAAGAAGCTCACTGAATTGCATGGGATGCTCAAGGCAAAGGCGGATCTCAAGAAGGGCACCACCAAGTGTTGATGGTGCATAAGGCTAAGTTCAAGAAGAGTTTTGGACTAAGAAGAAGGCTAAATCGAGGAAAGCAGGCTCAGACCCGGTCCCAAGCGCTCTCGTGGACTAAGCCATCTCCTTCACCGGATCCACTTGCTTCTACTCAAGGCGGATGGCCACTGGAAGAGGAACTACAGTAAGTACTTGGCCGACAAAGCCAAGAGTGGAGGTATGACTTCCGACTCAGGTACACTTGTTTGCAATGTTATAGACATATATCTTGATGATGCACCTAATAGTTCTTGGGTATATGATACTGGATCAGTTATTCACATCTGCAACTCATTGCAGGGACTGGTAAGAACTAGGAGCGTAGCAAGAGGCAAGGTTGATATTCGAGTCAGCAACAAAGCAAGAGTTGCTGCGTTGGAAGTCGGCAGGATGCAACTTCATTTACCTTACGGATTCATTATGGAACTGAATAATTGTTATTATGTTCCAGTGCTCAGTCGAAACATTATTTCTGCTTCATGTTTGATGAGGCAAGGCTATGAGTCGAATATCAAGAATAATGGTTGTTCTTTGTATTTGAATGATATGTTTCACTTTGCACCCGTCCGTGACGGTTATTTATTTTGAATCTTGATGGTGAGTCGGTTTATAACATAAATGTTAAAAGGTTGAAACCAAATGATCTGAATATGACTTACTTTTGGCACCGCCGGCTTGGTCATATAAGTTGGAAACGCATGAAGAAGCTCCATGATGATGGACTCTAACTTCGTTTGACTTGGAGTCATTCGAGACATGCGAATCTTGCCTACTCAAGAAATGACCAAGACACCTTTGCAAAGAGTTGCGAAGGGCGTCCGACTTGTTGGGACTAGTACATAGTGATGTATGTGGACCAATGAGCACGATACCAGGTGGTTATGAGTACTTCATTACCTTCATCGATGATTTGAGTAGGTATGGATATATCTACTTAATGAAACATAAGTCGGAAGCCTTTGAAAAGTTCAAAGAATTCCAATGAAGCACGTAATCAACTCGGCAAGAAAATAAAGTTTCTTCGGTCGGACCGAGGAGGCGAGTACATGAGCCATGAGTTTGATGACCATCCGAAAAGTTGTGGAATAGTTCCTCAACTTACTCCGCCAGAACGCCACAAAGGAATGGTGTTTCAAAGAAGGAATCGGACCTTGTTGGACATGGTACGATCAATGATGAGTCTGACAGATCGCCTTTATCATTTTGGGGTTATTGTCTAGAAACAGTGGCTCACACTAAACAAAGTACCATCAAAATCGAGAGAAGACACCGCATGAGATGGACAGCAAAAGCCGATTTTGTCTTTTCTTAAGATTTGGGGTTGTGAAGCTTTTGTCAAGCGACTTGATCGGACAAGCTTACGCCAAGTCGGATAAATGTATTTTAAGTGGGGTATCCGAGGGAAACCTTGGGTTACTACTTCTACAACCGAGAAGAGGGCAAAGTGTTTGTCGCTCGAACGGTGTCTTCCTTGAGAAAGAGTTTCTCGGGAGTAAGTGGGAGCACGGTGCAACTCGAAGAAATTCGAGAGGAATCGGCTAATAGCGGATCGGCTAATAGCGAATCGGCAAAAACCTTGGAGGTTGAGCCGATCGTGGCGGTGAGCCGACAAGACTGTATCACGAAGATCGGCAAGATTACGAAGTGTTCGTGATGTGTTACCGTTAGATGCTGATGAGCCGCAAATTATTCTAAGCGATGGTGGGATCGATTCAGTCATGGCTTGGAGCCATGAGATCCGAGATAAAGTCCATGGATGAAAATCAAGTTTGGAACTTGGTTGATCTGGCGACGGTGCAAGACCCGTCGAGTGCAAATGGGTCTTTAAGAAGAAAACTGATATGGATGGAAATGTTTCAATCTATAGCACGCCTTGTCGCGAAGGGGTTCCGGAAGTTCAAGGAGTTGATTACGAGACTTTCTCGCCAGAAGCGATGCTTAAATTAGTTCGGATCATGTTAGCTATAGCCTATTTCGACTATGAGATATGGCGATGGATGTCAAAACGGCTTTCCTTAACGGAAATTTAACCGAGGACGTGTATATGATACCGAGGGTTTTGTCGATCCGCTAATCGACAAGGTATGCAAACTTCAGAAATCCATTTATGGGTTGAAGCAAGCATCTCGGAGTTGGAATATTCGCTTTGATGAGGTAGTCAAATCGTTTGGCTTCATCAAAAGTGATCATGACTCTTGTTTGTACAAGAAGTTTAGTGGGAACAAAGTAAATTTTCTAATCTTATATGTGGATGACATATTACTGATTGGAAATGATGTCCAGATGTTGCAACAAACCAAGGAATCATTGGAAAGGAGTTTCTCAATGAAAGACTTGGGTGAGGCAACATACATCCTCGGAATCCGGATCTATAGAGATAGATCAAGGAGGCTCATTGGATTGAGTCAGAGTACTTATTTGGACAAAGTGTTGAAGAAGTTCAACATGGAATCGTCTAAGAAAGGGTTCTTACCGATGTCCCATGGTGTAAAACTTAGCAAGACTCAGTGTCCTTCGACAACTGATGAGCGAAGTAGGATGAGTGCGATTCCATATGCTTCTGCAGTTGGATCCATCATGTACGCCATGATTTGTACTAGGCCGGATGTTTCCTATGATCTAAGTGTTGTGGCGGATACCAGCTGATCTGGAGAGATCCATCGGACAAGCTAAAAATATCCTAAAGTACTTGAGAAGGACTAAGGATATGTTCTTGGTTTATGGTGGTGAAGATGAACTCGGTAAAGGGTTACACGATGCGAGTTATCTCACCGACTCGATGATTCTCGCAATCCGGATCGTGTTTATTATAAACGGAGGTGCCGTGAGCTGGAAAAGTTCCAAGCAAGAGACCGTGGTTCGTTGCCAACAGAGGTCGAGTATATTGTCAGCCGGAGGCAGCAAGGAAGCTGTTTGGATGAGGAATTTCCTCATAGATCTTGGTGTGGTTCGTGGCTCGTCCAATCCGTTGGACGTGTATTGTGACAACAATGGTGCTATTGCACAAGCCAAGGAACCTAGACAACACCGTAAGAACAAGCACATACTCATGCGGTACCACCCGATTCGCCAGCTTGGATCAGGTGATATCAAGTTATGCAAGGTACACACGGATGCAAATATTGCGGATGCGTTGACAAAGCCGTTACCCCAACCGAAGCATGAGGCGCACCTGAGAGCCATGGGCATTAGATGCTTAGACATGTGATGTCGAAAGATTGACTCTAGTGCAAGTGGGAGATCTGGGAATATGCCCTAGAGGCAATCATGTATGATGATATTTCCCATAGTATTCATAAAGTTATTAAGTAGTCCTTGTATAAACATCCGATGTGTATCATTGAATATGTGATTCAGTTGTGGAACTATGCATTCATGTTGTTTGTACTAAATGTCCTTGGTCATTGAGGTTGTCTTTGGACACACAACTTAGACCAATGTGAAAGTTGGCTTGATGACCGGTTCCACTTGTCATGGGCATGGGGATGCTATTCCAACTTACACATACTAGGCTAAAGAGTTTAGCGAGTCGGATTGACCCATATTGAGGTACAACGAACTAAGCTGTCATTTGTATATCTCAATCAATGTAATCCTTAGACCTGAGGTTGTTGCATAGTCCGAGTTGAGGATCACCGACTTAGGTTCTGTCAAACGCTGATCCGTAACTGGGCAGTTATAAAGGCAGGGTTCGGGTCGACTGAGAATCAAGCTGCGTGATGTGAATAACCAAGATGGGATTTTGCCCCTCCACTCGGAGAGATATTCTCTGGGCCCTCTCGTGAGATATGATTCGGAAAGCATGGCCATGCACGACTCGGTTAAGTGTTAACCGAGGCGATCGGCTAAGAGTTAGTCGGGTGAATCACTTATCTCGGATCGAGAAGAGAGTCGGACTATTTAAGGGATGACATATATTCGCCTATAGTCTGACAAGGTATATCGTGAGGCAAAAGGGACTCAGACGTAAGTCGCATTGGAAAGGCAAGTCGTCATGACTCTTTGGTACTTGGGAATCGGCAAGTTCTGCTAGGAGCCGATGCCGATGTTGGAGATATGCCCAAGAGGCAATAATAAAGTGGTTATTATCATATCTTCACACTTATGATAAATGTTTACATACCATGCTATAATTGTATTAACCGGAAACATTAATACTTGTGTGATTTGTAAACTAAAATAAGAGTCCCTAGTATAGCCTCTTGTTAAACTAGCTTGTTGGTTAATATATGATCATGGTTTCCTGATCATGAACATAGAGATGTTATTAACAACAGGATCATATCATTAGGAGAATGATGTGATGGACATACTCCTATAGATAAGCGTAGCATAAAGATCAAGTCATTTCAATAGTTCAATTGCTATATGCTTTCTGATACATAGTAACCTAATTCCTTCGACCATGAGATCATGCATATCACCTTTACCGATGGATGCTTTGATGACATCAAACACCACACCGTAATCGGGTGGCTATAAAGGTGGCATTAAGTGTTCGGAAAGTATTGGTTGAAACACATGGATCAAGAGGGATTTGTCCATCCTCATGACGGATAGATATACTCGGGCCCTCTCGGAATGTCATCCAATTAGCTTGCAAGCATGTGACTTGGTCACAAGGGATCACATATCACGGGAACGAGAAAAGAGTACTTATCAGTAACGAGGTTGAACTAGGTATGCAGAGATACCGACGATCATAACCTCGGATAAGTAACATATCGTGAGACAAAGGGAAATTGGTATCGTATGTAAGTGGTTCATTCGATCGCAAAGTAAATCGTAGAAATATGTGGGAGCCATATGAATTTCCAGATTCCTCTATTGGTTATTGTTCGGAGAAGTGTCTCGATCATGTCCGCATAATTCACGAACCGTAGGGAGACACACTTAAGGATTCGACGTTGTTTGAGTAGTTATGGTATTATGAGAAAGAGACCGAATGTTGTTCGGAGTCTCGGATGGGATCCGGGATATCACGAGGTGATCCGGAATGGTCCGGAGAATAAGATTCATATAAGGAAAGTCCCGTTTCGGAGTTCGGGAATGATTCCGGTGTTTTCATCGGAATGTTCTAGAAGGTTCCGGATTGTCCGGCACTCCGGGGGGGAGGGTACATGAATGTGTCATTACTTAATGGAATGATTGCATCATGTACTAAGTGTTCTTGCTGTCCCAAATAAAGGATTAAATTGAATCCTAAAACAGAAAAGTCAAATGTCCAGTTTGAAAGTCAAACTGCCAAAACAAGAAACTGTGGGAAACAAGCAAGAGGAGTTGGAACCAACCCGAGGAGGAGTTGGACTCCTCCAGCCGCGCCCAGCCCTAGGCCGAGTTGGGAGGGACTCCTCCTCCTCGGCCGCCAAGACCCTCCCATAAAAGGAGGGCAGGCTCCTCCTAGAACACACAAGTTCCTATCTTCTACCTCCGTTTAGAGCCGCTTTGGTTTAGAGCTTCTAATTGCTTTAGCTCATGGTTTAGAGCCTTCTAATTGGTTTAGAGCCTTCTAATTGGTGTGTCTAATTACTAGACCACTAATATCCTCTCTCATAAGCTCCACCATACTGCACCGCTTAAGGCGAAGCCTCATGATTTCCTCTACTTCCGTACCACGCCACTGAGCTTCCGAATCGCGAGGAGAGTGCTACAACCTCCGCCGCTTTGGAACAAGGGAGAGGAAGGTCTTCCGAAAGTACCGAACGTGTGACCGATCAAGGAGCGCCGAACGCGCCGAAGGATCGCTCACACGATCTTGAGATCGGAGTACGACTACATCACCCACGAGAATCGCTCGTTAACCGCTTTGGAATCTTCGAGGGTAAGTTATTCCAAACGACTCGTTGCTACAATCTAGTAGATAGATCTTGGCTTGTTTGTTTGTATGCGATAGAAAATTTTTGTTTTCCATGCTACGAACCCCTACAGTGGTATCAGAGCCGTGTCTATATGTAGATCTGTTGCACGAGTAGAACACAATGGTCATTGTAACACCCTCAGAATCGGACCTATGCAAGTTTGGGCAAAATTCACCAAACCCGCATAGAAACGATTCAAAGGTGCCCACCAGGCACTTTCGTGCGGGTGGAAAACGAAGTAATAACATTACACAACAGTCCTCGATGGGACCCAGGCAGATATATATCACATACTCGGAGAGTCAAGAATACGATATAATATACAAAGATCCAAATCACCTTGAAAAGCGGTGAGCGTCCGACTACGGACAAGAAGCAAATGGGGCTAAGAGCCCAAGAATAACCAATGGCGCCCATAACCGCCTGGGCCAAGCCGGAAGGGTAACCTCGCTAACGGCCGATCTCAAACCTTAACAAAAGGTGCCGACAAAGGGCAAAGGTAAAACAAAGAAAGAGCGTCAAGATCGAGGCCAAGACACGCGAGGCTAGACCAATTGGTCCTCGCCACATAGGTATGGTGGATCAAGCAGCGGCAAGATGCACTAAACAACCTATAGAGACTCGATACAATGGCGGATATCGAGGGGTGAGAATGACCTATCCGGATCCAACTCAAGCTATCACCAAACAAACCCATCCGGCGCTTCCCCTCGAGACCAAACGAGGAAGTCAACCGAGGAACTCACAGTTGGCAGTTTTAATTATTCGTTATAGTTATGCACTTTACTAGTCGGTTTAAATAATCATCCGATAAAATAAGCAAGGTCGCTTTTAGTTAAACAGTCCGTGATAGTGGCAACAATTACTAATCGGTATAGATAGCATGAGATAAACCCGAAACCCAGTTGGTTGTTACTTTTATTCAGCCAAGTCGCTAGAAGTTGCAATACTTACTAGTCATATACAATTGTCGCATGGCGACAACCAAACAAGCGATTGTGGGCAGTATTAATTAGCCATTCCGTTATAGTGGAGCTGATTACTAGTCATTATAAGTCAAATTTATAGCGATGAACTTTAGTTATGCTTGTCTATGATCGAGATCAGGTCTAAGTCGTCCATATCCGCGACACGGCTTTAAAGTTTTAACCGGGGTGCACCAATAGCAACACACGCTCGATCAACCTCGGAAAAACCAAATCAAAACCCAACGAGGCTTTCACGACTGAACAATCACAGGATTCAGAAATATTTCAGGGGGCCACCCCTTAAGTAGAATCCGCAACGAAGCTAGCTGACTCCGAGACGGCCTCAAGGTTTGTGGGGCCGGCGGTAAACGACTGGGAACCCGAAAGTGTGGCTGGGCTTGTCGCTACCACGTAAACGGGTCACAATACCTAAACAGTACAGTGTGCCCCTCGCACAATCGTAAATAAAGCAGTAAAGCATGGCATAAGTACAGGATCGTAATAAAACCTCAAACTAGTTTGTGGCCCCAAGAAATAAGAATGAATCAAGCTCTGGTTCAGGGGGGTCCCATATACCTCCCGGATGTGGATAGCGCGCAAAATCAAGGAACAGGTATCAAGTACTCGGGGTCTTACGGGACACAAGTGGGCGTTCGGAAACCAAATATTATCTATCACCCACCGATGCCTCTGCTTATTCAATTTTAGTTGTTAAACAGAAATTAAAGTGACGATAAGTAAAACTAGGATCATCTCCAACATCAACATGCGGCAAATACATCAGCAACTGTGGCATATGACGACACACAACAGCAATATAGCAAGCGACGGCGACGCGCAAGACCAACTAGCTACCAAACAACAGGCAATAGGGTGTGTCCAAGGCAATATATGGCTGCAAGGGATATCAAGGGTACGGAATCTAGAACATCGCAACACAGATAGCAATAGATCAACAGGAGGGAAGTAAATACTATAAAAGTAAGATAGGTAGAAAGAGGGAGATGCTCACCGAAACATTGTCAAGGGTTCAACCAAGATCGGGGCGAAGCTCACATCAACTCAACGGCCTTATCCGCGAAGAACCAAAACACTAGAAGAAACACCGGATGCAATATTTAATAAAACGACAGAAGTTCGGCATGATGCATGTATGATGTATGGCATGGCAAGGTGCGATGCAATTAGGTCAAATTAAGCGGAACCGGGGTCCCGACATTAATTAGGTGGTACAAGTTATTTAAAACCCCCACATATTAAATGTTGTTTTACATGGCGAAAGATGATACGGGTTCGCTACACAAGTTTAAATGAGGCCAATATGAGACTAGATTTGCCCGCATATGGGCCCCATATTTAATTATTAGGTGAATCGGCAAAAGGCCCCCAAACCACATGAATGTATGCATGCAGGTATGACAATTCAAAATGCAACAAGTTGTTAATATGTTTTAAAATAGGGTTCTCGGGAAGGGGTTCACACATTAGGGGTTTCGACGCTCTTGGGGTTCCGGGGTTCGGGGTCGGTCTCGGGGTTCGACGGTTCGGACTCGGCGGGATCGTTCTCGCGTTCTCGGTAACGGGGCAGATCTTGGCGCATCCGGGTGCGGAACTTGGGGTCATGTCGACGGTCCCGCTTCCGAGGAGAACTTGGCTCGCGATCTTGGCATGTCGAGGTCCGGTTCCGGCCCGACGTCTCGGTGTCGGTTGAAGATCTTGGCAATGGCACCGGGTTCGGTCTTCGGGTAAAGTACTTGTCGCACCATGTCGGAGTCCTTGAGTCCGGGAAGGAGAACTTGACGCGCCAGGGTTCGATCCTCAGGGTTCGGGTTCGCCGGGTTTCGATGTCTTCGGATCCGTGTGGCCGGCCTTGGTGTTTCGGGCATCTTCGGGTCGGGGGGGTCTCGACACCGGGGTCTTCCGGGGGTCCCGTGAGGTAGACCTTGTAGTACCGTTGTTGGTTGCGATATTGACGGGGCGCGATGTCCTTGCTCCGCATCGATACGAGTCCGGAAGATCTTGGCGATGTTGGAACGGTCCATGGGTACGCGGTTCTCCTCTCGGGGACTTGGGGTTCGCGGGGGTGGACTTGCCGACTGCGGGCTCACGCAGGGCCGGCTCCGAGACGCGCTCGAGGACGCAAGGAGATGTCTCATGGCGCGCAGCTCGCGGAGGCCGGACAGCTCGGATCCGAGGGGCCGCGGATGGAGGCGGTGGTCGACGAGACGGCTCGGGCAGGGCTTGGGCGCAGCAGCTCGGCTGGGGGTGGGACGGCGATGGCGGGACGAACACGAGCGGACCTGGCCGGGTGAGGCAGCGGAGGACGCCAGGAGAGGCGGCGGCCGGGCATGAAGGGCGAGGCGGAGAGAGGCGAGACGGCGGGAGAGGCGAGCATGAGGAGAGAGGGCGAAGGAGCAAGCAGTGCCGGAGAGGAAGAAGAAGCGAGGCAGAGAAGGAGATTGCGTGGTGGGAGGGCGTGACCGAGGTGGCTGGGCGCATGGTGGGGCCGGGAGCGCCAGGAGGAGTTTGGCTGGGAGGCGGTAACGCGGGCAGGACGCCAAGGGGGGCCAGTGGGCCCACGCGGGAGGAGAGGGGGATCTGCAGGGCCACCGAGGGAGTTGGGGGGTGGGACCCGGGGCATAGAGAGAGAGGGGTAGAGGGCTGGGGTGAGAAAAGAGAGAGATGGGGAAAGAGGAGAGGGATGGGTGAGGTGGCAGGGTGGGTAGGAAAAAGGGGAGAGGGGGAGGTGGCACCATTTGGTTGGAGGGTAGGAATAGATTGGGTGGGGATAGGATTTAGGGGGGGCTGTGCTAGTTTTTGTGTTTGTTTATCTCTGTATAAAATAGAACAAAGCCACTTAACAAAATAGTTTTGAGACAAATAAAATCTCCAAAGCGATCGGGGTTTTGTGTTTGAAGATAAGAGGGGTTTTTGTGTAATTCAAACTAGGCTTTTAAAATAATGCAGTCAAACAATGCATGACGATGACGATGCAATGCACAAATTCAACGCGATTTTCTAGTAGTGGTTTTGCGGGATGCCACAATTCGACACCACTAACAATGGATCTCGCCCTCGAGATCCGCCTCATAGTACCGGAAGGAAGGTCGGCGTTCTGCGTCTTCGCACTTCGTGTAAATCCTCGCGACACCACTAACGAGGGTTCCTTCTTCATCTGGGAATCGGCGACACCACCAACAAAGGTCGTTGTTCCTGAGCGTCGAGAGAGCACTCCGGAAACAAAAGGTCGAAGGTAGAGGTATCGCAATAAAGCCACCCCTAACTTCCGTGGACGGGGTCAATTGCTGGATCCACTGCTTCGACGTACAAGAGCGAATGATAAGAGCAGTGGTAGGGTAGCTAATCCATCCCACACTCAAACCATTTCTCTGCACACGAATAGGCGGATTAAGCAACCAACTCTCGGAATTAGACTGAAGATCTCGACAAGCGAGGTTCGGAAACAAGGGAGTATTGCCAGCAGAAATCGTATGAAAGACACACTGATTAGGTTTCGCGGTGGCTCCATTGGCAAGAACAACACATGCTCAAGGTCGACTCCAACTTCACCAAAGCTCGTTCTTCTCAGATGTTTTTCAACGACACTGATATCCAGCAAAGAACACTTATGGATAAAGAGCGCAAGATCAAGAGATTGGAGGAAGGGTACAACAGACAAGTTGCAGATTGATGATCGTAGCACCTCCGTTACAAAAGGGAGAAGCGGTTCTCAAGGTACGATTTAAAACCCACGAGAATTCCTGGACTCGAAGAGAGAGAAGAGAGCAGATTCAAAACACGTCGAGGTAAGGGGAGAATAGCAGAGGGATAAGGAGTAAAATCAGACCTAATCAGAACTATCCAACCAATTTTTCAAAAATAGTTTTGACACTCTACTTCGGCCGTTAGCTAGGTTATCCACAGTTGGACTTGTGGGTATCGAATCCGAGCTCGATACCACTCAGAACACCTCAGATCGGACCTATGCAAGTTTGGGCAAAATTCACCAAACCCGCATAGAAACGATTCAAAGGTGCACCAGCACTTTCGCGGGTGGAAAACGAAGTAATAACATTACACAACAGTCCTCGATGGGACCCACGTAATGATATATATCACAATGACTCAGAGAGTCAAGAATACAGATATAATATACAAAGATCCAAATCACCTTGAAAACGAGAGCGTCCGACTACGGACAAGAAGCAAATGGGGCTAAGAGCCCAAGAATAACCAATGGCGCCCATAACCCTGCCGTGCCAAGCCGAAGGGTAACCCGCTAACGCGTCGATCTCAAAACCTGCTTAACAAAAGGTGCCGACAAAGGGCAAAGAAAACAAAGAAAGAGCGTCAAGATCGAGGCCAAGACAGCGAGGCTAGAATTCGCGGTCCTCGCCTACATAGGTATGGTGGATCAAGGCAGCGGCAAGATGCACTAAACAACCTATAGAGACTCGATACAATCAAGGCGGATATCGAGGGGTGAGAATGACCTATCCGGATCCAACCTGAAGCTATCACCAAACAAACCCATCCTGGCGTTTCCCCCTCGAGACCAAACGAGGAAGTCAACCGAGGAACTCACACAGTTGGCAGTTTTAATTATTCGGTTATAGTTGCGGCACTTTACTAGTCAGGTTTAAATAATCATCCTGATAAAATAAGCAGTGGGTCGTTTTAGTTAATCATTCCGTGATAGTGGCAACAATTACTAATCAGGTATAGATAGCATGAGATAAACCCGAAACCCAGCAGTGGTTGTTACTTTTATTCAGCCAAGTCGTTGTAGTTGCAATACTTACTAGTCATATACAATTGTCGCAAGCGACAACCAAACAAGCAGTTGTGGGCAGTATTAATTAGCCATTCCGTTATAGTGGAGCTGATTACTAGTCATTATAAGTCAAATTTATAGCAATAAACTTTAGTTATGCTTGTCTATGATCGAGATATCGCTCCAAGTCGTCCATATCCGCGACACGGCTTTCGAAAGTTTTACCCGGGTGCACCAATAGCAACACACGCCGATCAACCTCGAAAACCAAATCAAAACCCAACGAGGCTTTCACGATCGAACAATCACAGATTCAGAAATATTTCAGGGGCCACCCTTAAGTAGAATCCGCAACGCTAAGCCGACCGAGACGGCCTCAAGGTTTGTGGGGCCGGCAGAACGATCGGGAACCCGAAGTGTGGCTGGGCTTGTCGCTACACGTAAACGGGTCACAATACCTAAAGACAAAGGCCCCTCGCACAATCGTAAATAAAGCGGTAAAGCATGGCATAAGTAGATCGTAATAAAACCTCAAACTAGTTTGTGGCCCCAAGAAATAAGAATGAATCAAGCTCGTTGTGGGGTCCCATATACCTCCGGATGTGGATAGCGCAAAATCAAGGAACAGTATCAAGTACTCGGGGTCTTACGACACAAGTGGCTGCTCGAAACCAAATATTATCTATCACCCACCGATGCCTCTCGCTTATTCAATTTTAGTTGTTAAACAGAAATTAAAGTGACGATAAGTAAAACTAGGATCATCTCCAACATCAACATGCGGCAAATACATCAAGAATCGTGGCATATGACGACACAACAAAGAATATAGCAAGCGACGGCGACGCGCAAGACCAACTAGCTACCAAACAACAGGCAATAGGGTGTGTCCAAGGCAATATATGGCTGCAAGGGATATCAAGGGTACGGAATCTAGAACATCGCAACACAGATAGCAATAGATCAACAGGAGGGAAGTAAATACTATAAAAGTAAGATAGGTAGAAAGAGGGAGATGCTCGCCTGAAAACATTGTCGAAGGGTTCAACCGAAGATCGGGGCGAAGCTCACATCAACTCAACGGCCTTATCCGCGAAGAAGCAAAACACTAGAAGAAACACCGGATGCAATATTTAATACACGGCAGAAGATCGGCATGATGCATGTATGATGTATGGCGTGGCAAAGGTGCGATGCAATTAGGTCAGATTAAGCGGAACCGGGGTCCCGACATTAATTAGGTGGTACAAGTTATTTAAAACCCCCACATATTAAATGTTGTTTTACATGGCAAAAGATGATACGGGTTCGCTACACAAGTTTAAATGAGGCCAATATGAGACTAGATTTGCCCGCATATGGGCCCCATATTTAATTATTAGGTGAATCGGCAAAAAGGCCCCCAAACCACATGAATGTATGCATGCAGGTATGACAATTCAAAATGCAACAAGTTGTTAATATGTTTTAAAATAGGGTTCTCGGGAAGGGGTTCACACATTAGGGGTTTCGACGCTCTTGGGGTTCCGGGGTTCGGGGTCGGTCTCGGGGTTCGACGGTTCGGACTCGCGGATCGCTCGCGTTCTCGACGGGCAGATCTTGGCGCATCCGGTGCGGAACTTGGGGTCATGTCGACGGTCTGGCGTTCGAGGAGAACTTGGCGTCGCGATCTTGGCATGTCGAGGTCCGGAGTTTTCCCGACGGGTCTCGTCGGTTGAAGATCTTGGCAATGGCACCGGTTCGTCTTCGGTAAAGTACTTGTCGCACCATGTCGGAGTCCTTGAGTCCGGAAGGAGAACTTGACGCCCAGGTTCGATCCTCAGGGTTCGGGTTCGCCGGGTTTCGATGTCTTCGGATCCGTGTGGCCGGCCTTGGTGTTTCGGGCATCTTCGGGTCGGGGGGGTCTCGACACCGGGGTCTTCCGGGGGTCCCGTGAGGTAGACCTTGTAGTACCGTTGTTGGTTGCGATATTGACGGGGCGCGATGTCCTTGCTCCGCATCGATACGAGTCCGGAAGATCTTGGCGATGTTGGAACGGTCCATGGGTACGCGGTTCTCCTCTCGGGGACTTGGGGTTCGCGGGGGTGGACTTGCCGACTGCGGGCTCACGCAGGGCCGGCTCCGAGACGCGCTCGAGGACGCAAGGAGATGTCCTGGCGGCGGCGCAGGCTCGCCGGAGGCGCCGGACAGCTCGGATCCGGAGGGGCCGCGCGGATGGAGGCGGTGGTCGACGCCGGAGACGGCTCGGGGCAGGGCTTGGGGCGCAGCAGCTCACTGGGGGTCGACCGATGGCGGACGAACACGAGCGGCGGACTGGCCAGGTGAGGCCGCGGAGGGACGCCAAGAGAGGCAAGGCCATGCGAGGCGGGCGAGGCGGGCGGAGAGAGAGGCGGAGGCAGGCGGGAGAGAGGGCGGCCATGAGGCGGGAGAGAGGCGGCCTTGCGGCTGGAGAGGAAGAAGAAGAGAGACCGCGGGGGAGAAGGGAGGTTGCGTGGTGGGGAGGGAGCGTGACCGAGGTGGGCCAGGGGCGCATGGTGGGGCCGGGAGCGGCCAGGGGAGGGAGCGTTTGGCCTGGGGGAGGCGGTAACGCGGCAGGGACGCGGTATGGACGTGGCGGTGGGGCCCAGGGGGCGGGGTCCACGCGGGGAGGAGAGGCTGGGGGATCTGGCAGGTGGGCCAGCTGAGGGAGTTGGGGGGTGGGACCCGGGGCATAGAGAGAGAGGGGTAGAGGGCTGGGGTGAGAAAAGAGAGAGATGGGGAAAGAGGAGAGGGATGGGTGAGGTGGCAGGGTGGGTAGGAAAAAGGGGAGAGGGGGAGGTGGCACCATTTGGTTGGAGGGTAGGAATAGATTGGGTGGGGATAGGATTTAGGGGGGGCTGTGCTAGTTTTTGTGTTTGTTTATCTCTGTATAAAATAGAACAAAGCCACTTAACAAAATAGTTTTGAGACAAATAAAATCTCCAAAGCGATCGGGGTTTTGTGTTTGAAGATAAGAGGGGTTTTTGTGTAATTCAAACTAGGCTTTTAAAATAATGCAGTCAAACAATGCATGACGATGACGATGCAATGCACAAATTCAACGCGATTTTCTAGTAGTGGTTTTGCGGGATGCCACAGTCATTGTGGGCGTTGATGCTTTTATTGTCGATTGCTTCTTGTGTACTTTGTATCTTGCGGTATGTTGGGATGAAGCGGCCCGGGCTAACCTTACATGACATCGTTCATGAGACTTGCTCCACACTTGACATGCAACTTGTATTGCATAAGTGGCTTTGCGGGTGCCTGTTTCTCCTAGCATAGTTAAGATCCAATTTACAACGGGTGATTGACAATACTAGTATCAATGTTGTGGTTCTTGTTCGTAAGTTAGAACGACACTTATTGAAAGCCCCAAACCACGTAAAATATGCAAAGAAAGTAGAGGCGTCTAACTTTGTTTTGCAGGGGTGTGCTGTGATGTGATATGGCCATGATTGTGATTATATATGATGTATGCAATGTTCCTTATTGTAAGTTGGCAACCGGCAGGAGCCATATGGTTGTCTTTAATTTATGTTAAGACCCGCGTGTCTATTCAAAGTAGTTGTAATAGTTGAAGCCGGTGGACGACAACCATGGAGAGGCGTCATTGACCTTGATGCAATGCCGGTGATGATGGAGATCATGTTCGTGCTGGAAGATGGAGATCGGAAGCACAAAGAAGAAAGGCCATATCATATCACATATTATGAATTGCATGTGATGTTAATCCTTTATGCATCTTGTATTGCTTAGTAGACGACGGTAGCATTATAAGATGATCCCTCATGCACATGAATTTCAAGTCTTAAAGTGTTCACCCTTAGTTAGCACCGTTGCTAAAGCTTGTTGTTTCGAAACACCACGTGATGATCGGGTGTGCTAGATTCTGCAAGTGTATACAACGTGAGCAAGCCAGATTTGCTCATGCAGAAACTAAGGTTTGATCTTGACGAGCCTAGCATGTACAGACATGGCCTCAGGAACACGGATTACCGAAAGGTAGAGCATGAGTCATATAGTAGATATGATGAACATGTCGATTGTTCGCCATTGAAGCTATATCAACTCTCGTGATGATCGGTTTTGATGTGGTGGATTTGGTTCGTGTGATCACTAAAACAATGTGAGGGATATTGTTTTGAGTGGGAGTTCACCTAGATTAATTTAATTATTAATTAGAACTCAATTTATCATAAACTAAATCAAAGTGAATTTGCATAGTTGTTATAGTCATTGGCATCCGCTACCACCTTACGCTTAGTTATAATTGAGATGATAGAACTATAGAATTCTGTTAGTTACTTTACGAACTGGTATCGTATTGTTTTTGAAGTGTTAATCTAAAGTTTAAAAGTCCTATTGCAAACTTTCAAGAAGTTCCTTACTCGATGAAGTTTAATAATTTGTATTAAAACAAGAGTAACAATTCCAATGTTAGTATATAAGTATCATGTTTGTCTCCATGATTCTTGATATTCAAAGGATTGTCTTAATATCAAGGTTATCTAGGATCTGAAAGAGTTGTTTGAAACCATAATGTGTGGAAGATATTGTGATATCTCAAACGAAGTTTTTGCAACATGATAGAGTATAATATGGCTAAAGTCATGTTCTCATATTTGATGAGAATTTGCGAAAGGTTGTAGACACTTGTTGTCCTAATCCTCCAAAAGGTTTTGGATAGCAACATTATACTCGTAATTCATCGTTATAAGCTAAATGTAGTTTGATCATGGACGATTCCATGATAAGGATGAATATTTGATGTAGGTAAAATGTTTACTACACCAAGAGATTACTAAATAAAGGAATTTGAAAGAACACCAAACATTTGATGATGGTGATCTACTTCAAGGTGCAAGTCCAAAGACATTGGTATTTAACTATACACGCTTTGGACTATGTGTCATATGTATGACTCTACTATTGATATTGATAGATTCTTTCAAATGTAAAAGGAAATCAAAGAGAATCTCATAAATATATGGCAGAAAAGAAAAGATTAGAATTGTTCAATTTAAGTATATAGATGATATACATGTTATGGCTATATTCTTTGCTTATTAAACAATGTAGTTCTTAAGTATTTGATACTGAATTTGTTGGTGTGAATCATACGAAACAACACAATTCATGAACTACAATGGCCTAAGTAACTAGCAAAAGAATATGTGATGATGTTCATCGAGAACAAAATAAAGGGTTATTGTGTTGCTCGTTAAACATCAAAGCTTGCCTTCAAAGATTTGTTTTATCAGGTATTATGAGAACAAAAGGGTTGTTCAAATAATTGCCGTGATCCATAAAAGATGGATGATTCAAATCTCGTTGGAGGAATCACATCCATAAAACTAGTGCTAAAAATGTCGAAAGACAAATTGATTGAAAGATCACTTAGGAAGTGACATCGCCGCTTAAATTATATTGAAAGAAAACATGAAGAAACTCCATATGGATGGAATTTTGGAGTCTATTTGATTTTGATCAAATGACGCTTGTGAAACTTTCCTAGAGATAATTAAAACTTCGCTCATAGGCCGAAAGGAACGAATGACTAGCTTATTGAACTAGTACATATTGTTGTATGAAATCCATTATGTGTAGTCAAGAGCGATGGATTTCAACTTCATATGCTTTCTCCAAAATTTGAGTGAATATATGAATATTTACTTAATAAGGATGAAGTGTGAAATATTTGAAGAGTTCAAAAGACTTTCAAGATGAAGTGCAAAATCATTGTAACAAGAATATAAACAGTTTATGATAAAGATCATAAAGGAAGATATTTGAGTTACAAGTTTAGCATAATACCTAAGATTTAAGGAATCGCTCCATGGATTTGCATTTTCCTAAACGCCATAAGAGTATGGAGCGTCGAGATATGTAATTAAACCTTGTTTGACATGGTAAGATCAAAGGTATAATTTATAAACTGCCATTATATTTTAAAGATTAAAAGCTTTAGAGATTACTGTTTTTCCACTGAAAAGAGCTCCATCATAATCCGTTGAAATGACACCATATAAGGTTATGGTTTGGGATAAAACCCAAGTAGTCCTTTCTTAAACATTGGTATGCTATGCATAAGAAAGATGTTTGCAACCAAAGTCGGATGAATCTGTCTTTGTTAAGTATTTCTCCATAACACCGGAGACAAAAGTGTTTGTCTCTTAGAACGTCAAGTTTCTTTAAGAAGGAATTTTTCGTGAAAAGTTAAGTGGGAGGACAATAGAACTTTGATAAGGTTAAAAGAACCTTAGCTATATGTGCAGAGTTGCGCAGCACCGAAAAGTGTTCCGGAGGCAGCAACAAAGCTCATGGCTCACGTACCTCAAAGGTTGTGGTCACGGAGATCTAAGTTCCTATTGAAACAAGTAGGTCGGGTAAACAATCAAATACCAAGATTTGAGGGTTGAATCATTATTTGAGAATAATGAACCGACTACATGCAAAGAAGCGATGATGGGCCCTGACTCCGTCTAATGGCTTGAAAGCCATAAAATCCGTGATAGTTCCATACACGAAAAATCAAGTTTTGAACTTGAAGGACCCTCGAGAAAGGTGTAAGACCTTATAGTTGTGTCTGGATCTATAAAGAAATAGACATGGATGTTTCACATCTATGAAATAGTCGACATGTTGGGAAAGAGTTCACAACAATGTTCAAAGGTTGACTATGACAAGATTTGATCTGTCATAGTGATATTTAGTCTAGACGGATTAATATAGCAACCACTACATATAATTTGTTATATGGTAGTTGAATAAACAAAACAAGTTCTTCTAATAGAATCGTTACCTAGGACATGTGCATAACACGGTCCATAGGGTTTTGTTGATTCAAAGGATGCTAAAAGCATATGCAAACTTCAATGGTTAAAGTGAGCATCGCGGAGTTGGAATCTTCACTATGATGAAACTGTTAAAGGAGTTTAAAAGTTCATTAGAGACAGTGAAGATGCTTGCATTTGCAAGAAATTAAGTGGGAGCGCTAAGACATGTTTCTAATACATTATGTGGAAGACATATTGTTGATTGGAAATAATGTATCTTTTATTAACACATATTAAGAATTTCATCCCGATGAAAGACTTAGGCAAAACCTAAATATTTGGCATCAATAGACGCTAATATGGTTGTGCCAGAAGTACATGGACAAGATATTGAATGAGTTCAATATAGAAACTACAAGAGAGGTTCTTGTCGCACAGAAAGGATTGAATAAATTCAATGTTGATGATATATTCAAGTGTATTGACATTTGGTAAAGTGAAACAAATAATCAAGTATAGATTGATGCTTGATGTATAAAATCACAAAGAGTATTTATATCATACTGTGATATGTACAAATCCAGATATGTCCTATGCTCTAAATGTTGTGAGCATATACCAGAATGATTCGTAAGATGATCATTGGACAATAGTAAGGATATTCTTATGATCTTTTGGAAGAACTAAGAGTATGATATTTGTAGAAGTGACAAATAGATGGTTAGTTCATTGTAAAAGTACTACATTGATACTAGTTTTGTCACAAAGTACAAATTAAGTTTATCTCAATCTAAACTAAGGGTGGCACAATATAATGGAAGGTGAGTTCCATAATGGATTTGGATGAGTTCCAAAGTTAAGACATTGTGACAGATACTACAACAAAAGGCCAAGTATATAACTGCTATTTTAGCAGCAAAAGAGGGCATTTATGTCAAGTAGTTTGTTATCAAACTAGGTGTAGTTCACAAGGATAATGCTATGAAGATATATTGTGCGACAATATTATCAACATGTTTTAACCCCAAAGAGCTAAAGGTCACACCGAAAGACCAAATTTATACAAAGCCATCTCATTAGAGAATGAGTGATGCGTAGAGACGCAAAGACATGCAATTACACACGGACCTGGAAGTGTCAAGATCCGAAGATCAGTTGACCACTAGCAATCGTGGTACATACAACACCAGAAAGCCATAGGTGTTATATACACAAAGGTTTGAAACTAGATTATTGACTCTAGTGCAAGTGGGAGACTGTTGGAGATATGCCCAAGAGGCAATAATAAAGTGGTTATTATCATATCTTCACACTTATGATAAATGTTTACATACCATGCTATAATTGTATTAACCGGAAACATTAATACTTGTGTGATTTGTAAACTAAAATAAGAGTCCCTAGTATAGCCTCTTGTTAAACTAGCTTGTTGGTTAATATATGATCATGGTTTCGATCATGAACATAGAGATGTTATTAACAACAGGATCATATCATTAGGAGAATGATGTGATGGACATACTCCTATAGATAAGCGTAGCATAAAGATCAAGTCATTTCAATAGTTCAATTGCTATATGCTTTCGATACATAGTAACCTAATTCCTTCGACCATGAGATCATGCATATCACCTTTACCGGATGGATGCTTTGATGACATCAAACACCACACCGTAATCGGGTGGCTATAAAGGTGGCATTAAGTGTTCGGAAAGTATTGGTTGAAACACATGGATCAAGAGGGATTTGTCCATCCTCATGACGGATAGATATACTCAGGCCCTCTCGGTGGAATGTCATCCAATTAGCTTGCAAGCATGTGACTTGGTCACAAGGGATCACATATCACGGAACGAGAAAAGAGTACTTATCAAGAACGAGGTTGAACTAGGTATGCAGATACCGACGATCATAACCTCGGATAAGTAACATATCGTGAGACAAAGGGAAATTGGTATCGTATGTAAGTGGTTCATTCGACGCAAAGTAAATCGTAGAAATATGTGGGAGCCATATGAATTTCCAGATTCCTCTATTGGTTATTGTCGAGAAGTGTCTCGATCATGTCCGCATAATTCACGAACCGTAGGGAGACACACTTAAGGATTCACGTTGTTTGAGTAGTTATGGTATTATGAGAAAGAGACCGAATGTTGTTCGAGTCTCGGATGGGATCCGGATATCACGAGGTGATCCGGAATGGTCCGGAGAATAAGATTCATATAAGGAAAGTCCTGCTTCGGAGTTCGGGAATGATTCCGTGTTTTCATCGGGAATGTTCTAGAAGGTTCCGATTGTCCCAAGACCGGGAGGGTACATGAATGTGTCATTACTTAATGGAATGATTGCATCATGTACTAAGTGTTCTTGCTGTCCCAAATAAAGGATTAAATTGAATCCTAAAACAGAAAGTCAAATGTCCAGCTTGAAAGTCAAACGCCAAAACAAGAAACTGTGGGAAACAAGCAAGAGGAGTTGGAACCAACCTGGAGGAGGAGTTGGACTCCAGCCGGGCGCCCAGCCCTAGTTGGGGAGGGACTCCTCCTCCCTGGCCAAGCGCCAACCCCCTCCCATAAAAGGAGGGGCTCCTCCTAGAACACACAAGTTCCTATCTTCTACCTCCCGGTTTAGAGCCGCTTTGGTTTAGAGCTTCTAATTGCTTTAGCCTCATGGTTTAGAGCCTTCTAATTGGTTTAGAGCCTTCTAATTGGTGTGTCTAATTACTAGACCACTAATATCCTCTCTCATAAGCTCCACCATACTGCACCGCTTAAGGCGGCCTCATGATTTCCCTCTACTTCCTGCCACGCCAGTGTGCTTCCTAATCGCGAGGAGAGTGCTACAACCTCCGCCGGAACAAGGGAGAGGAAGGTCTTCGCGAGTACGAACGTGACCGATCAAGGGAGCGCCCGAACGTGATACCGAAGGATCGCTCACACGATCTTGAGATCGGAAGTGTACGACTACATCACCCACGAGAATCTGCTCTCGTTAACCGCTTTGGAATCTTCGAGGGTAAGTTATTCCAAACGACTCGTTGCTACAATCTAGTAGATAGATCTTGGCTTGTTTGTTTGTATGCGATAGAAAATTTTTGTTTTCCATGCTACGAACCCCTACAGCCGATTGATCGATTGTGAGTCGGACTCTAATCGTGTCCAAGTAACCATGAGCCTGCGGGGTCACACACTTAAGAGCGGGAGCAAGTTCGGATTGGATCCGAATATGTAATCTGGTTGGGTTGGACCTAAACCAGATTAGGACTGAGTTAGTGAGTTGGACTCACGGTGACTAGTATTATATGGGCTTTAGTGAATGGGTCGCGCGAGCAGAGCCCACGTTCACTCCCTATATATAGTGGAGCACAGTAACCCTAAAAGGTTAATCGTTGTTCGGTTAGGTCATTCCATGTGTTGGAAACCCTAGCTCCACAGCAGTCCATTACCGAACGAACCTAGCAGTTCGCCACGGCCCTCCTTGTAATGTGGATACCAGAGAGGTGTCAGGATCAGCACCAGGACGATCGGATCGTGAGGATCGTGATCGCATCAACCGACGCGCTTCATCGCAGAATTTCGCTACCGCGCGTCTAGTGGTAAACCTCGTGGCCTTCTACCTCAGCTAGGTCTTGGGATCACCACGTTAGAGGAAAAAGTTTTGTTTTATCTCTGCGTGGCCCAACAGGACCCTCCTAGCGACCGTAAGGCCATTGAGTGCAAATGGATTTTCAAGAAAAAAACGGACGCGGATGGTAATGTTACTGTCTATAAAGTTCGGCTTGTCGCAAAAGGGTTTCGACAAGTTCAAGGTGTTGACTACAATGAGACTTCCTCTCCCGTAGCGATGTTTAAGTCCATTCGGATTTTATTAGCAATTGCTGCATTTCATGATTATGAAATATGGTAGATGGATGTCAAGACTGCGTTCCTCAATGGCAACATTGATGAAGAGTTGTATATGATGCAGCCCGAAGGTTTTGTCGATCCTAAGGATGCTAATAAGGTGTGCAAACTTCAGCGTTCCATTTATGGACTGAAGCAAGCATCTCGGAGTTGGAACCTTCATTTTGATCAAGTGATCAAGAGTTTTGGATTTGTTCCAAATTGCTACGAAGCTTGTATCTACAAGAAAGTGAGTGGGAGCTCGGTGACATTTTTAGTACTATATGTGGATGACATATTGATTATTGGAAATGTCATTGGTATGCTTAACGATGTGAAGAGTTATATGAATAAATGTTTTTTAATGAAAGACCTAGGAGAAGCTGCTTATATATTAGGAATCAAAATCTATAGAGATAGACAAAGACGCCTAATAGCTTTAAGCCAAACTACATATCTAGACAAAGTTCTGAAAAGGTTCAGAATGGATAAAGCAAAGAAAGGTTCATTGCCCATGTTGTCAGGTAAGATATTGAGCAAGGCTCAGTGTCCAGCTACGGTAAAAGATAGAGATACTATGAGAAAAGTTCCATATGCCTTGGCCATAGATTCTATCATGTATGCCATGCTATGTACTAGACCGGATGTGTCCAATGCTCTTAGTTTGACGAGCAGATACCAAAGTGATCCAGGAGCGGAACACTAGACAGCCGTAAAGAACATCCTAAAGTATTTAAATAGGACTAAAGAAATGGTCTTGGTCTATGGAGGTGATGAGCAGCTCGTCGTAAAAGGTTACGTCGACACTAGTTTTGACACCGAACCGGATGATTCTAAATCTTAGACAAGATACGTTTATATTTTGAATGGTGGAGCTGTGAGCTGGAGAAGCTGCAAGCAAAGCGTGATCGCGGGATCTACAATGTAGCGGAATACATGGCTACTTGAGCGTCAAGTGAAGGAGTTTGGATCAGAACTTCATCATCGAAGCTTGGTGTGGTTCCAAGTGCCTTGGACCCACTGGAGATATTGTGCGACAACACTGGCGCCATAGCACTGGCTAAGGAACCAAGATATCATCCAAAGAGTAAGCACATCAACCGCCATTTTCATATAATTCGAGATTATATAGCAGATGGAGATCTGAAGATTAGTAAAGTACATACGGATTTGAATGTCGCAGATCCGTTGACTAAACCTCTTCCACGAGCAAAACATGATCAGCACCTTAATGCCATGGGTGTTAGATTGTTGCCAGATGTAAACTAGATTATTGACTCTAGTGCAAGTGGGAGACTATTGGAATTATGCCCTAGAGGCAATCATAAAGATGTTATTATTATAATTCTTGTTCATGATAAAGTTTATATTCCATGCTAGAATTGTATTAAGAGGAAACTTTGATACTTGTGTGGTTTATGAACAACACTGTGTCCCTAGTACGCCTCTATGGACCAGCTCATTGATTAATGATGGTTAAGGTTTCCTAACCATAGACATGAGTTGTCGATTAATAATGAGATCATGTCATTAGGAGAATGATATGATGGACAGACCCAAATTAAGCAGAGCAATTAGATCGTGTCATCATGTTCATCTTTGCGAAGCTTTTTCCTATGTCAAGTATTGTATTCCTTAGACCATGAGATAATACAACTCCCTGGTATCGGAAGAAAGCTTTGAGGTCATCAAACGTCATCCTATGTGAGGGTGATCATAAAGGTGTCTCTCAGGTGATCGGAAAGTACTTGTTGGGTTGTATGTATCGAGATGGAATTTGTCCCTCCCGAGTCGGAGAGATATACTTCGGGCCCACTCGGTAATCGATATCAACACCGCTTGCAAGCACGTGGTTAAGGAGTTAATCAAGTGATATCGGATTACGGAACGAGTAAAGTACTTGCTGTGAACGAGATTGAACTAGGTATGCCGATACCAATGATCGAATCTCGGGCAAGTAAAATATCGCGTGACGAAGGGAATACATATATGGAATTAATTGAATCCTGGCATCGTGGTTCATCCGATATGATCATCGATGAATATGTGGGAGTCAATATGGGTTTCCAGATCCCACTGTTGATTATTGATAGAAGATCATGTCTGCATATTCTCGAACCCGTAGGGTCACACACTTAACGTGCATCGACGCTAGGATAAAATGGATAATTGGTTTATGAGTTTTTGTTCGAAGTCTCAGATGAGACCCAGGACATCACGAGAGGTTCTAGAATGGTCCGGAGAATAAGATTCATATAAAGGAAAGCAGTTTTTGGATTTCGGAATCGTTTCGGAGTTTATCGGTATTGTACAGGAAGGTTCTAGAAGGTTCCGGAGTGGGACCAACGTGGGCCCACTTGTCGGAGGCCTGTGTGGGCCTAAGGGGAAGTGCCCTGGCCACTTTGGGCCAGGGGCACAAGGCCCCTAAGGCCCAGCCGTCCAGCCCTAGGGGAAACCCTAAGGGAGCCTTCTAGAAGAAGGGGGTGACTTGCCCCCTACTCCACCCCTTGGGCCGCCGCCCTAGGGCTTGGAGGAGGGGTCAAGGGGGCCGGCCAGCCCCTATATAAGGAGGGCAGGGGCGCAGCCTCCCCCCAATCCTCCAACCCTAGCCATCCAACCGCTCTCTCTCTCTCTCTCTCTCTCTCTCTCTCTCTCTCTCTCTCTCTCTCTCTCTCTCCCGAGAGGCAAAGCCCCGCCGAAACTCTACCATAAGCACCACGTCGTCGTGCTGCAGATCCAGTCTATCTCTCCACCATACTTGCTGGACCAAGGAAAGGAGGAGACGTCGATGCACCGTACGTGTGCATCTCTCGGAGGCGCCGCCACTTGCGGCGTAGGATCGGATCACAAGGAGGAGACGACGAGTACGACTACGTCAACCACGTTCTGTTGAACGTTTCCTCTATGTGATTTCTTCAAGGGTATGAAGATCTCATCAATCTCTCTCGTTGATTACATCTCCTAGATGAGATCTTGGCTTTCTTGTTCGCATTCGTAGAATTTTTTTTGATTTACTATGCTGCGAAACCCTTCACCAAAATGATCACAAAAATAATAACTACATGTTAAAAATGTGATATTCCACTTTTGAGTGAAATAAAAAGTTAAACACTTTTATAACTTGAATTTAAACCTATCTCCTTAATTAATATTTCATATTAAGGTAAATAAAACTTGTAAATAGTTATAAAAATAAATCAATGGAGTCTAATAAATAGTATTAATCTTAAATATGGATAGTGTGCATTCAAAATGAATTAACCACTTTGAATACAATTTTATTAAATTAATTCTCAACCATTAATGTAGATTATTTTATAAAAGGATTCTTATTTAATATAAAATCTCAAAGAATAATTTGTAGTAAAATAAAACCTATTCCTTTACTTTAACCACAAGATTATAAACAAATCAAAACACTATAAGTGAATTCATAAGTAGTAAATAATATTGTTTATTTATTCACAAACCTTAACCACACCCTTATTGGGAGATAAATCCCTCAATCCATTTATAATGTAAAGAAACCACTACCAAATAAAAGTAATACCATTCTCAAGTAACTTTAAAGAAACATGATAAGGTGAACAAGACATAAGTGTAACAAGCATTACACCTAAATTATATCTATGTTTTAAAGTTTACTTTAGTCTACCAAACTTTAAGTATGATACTAAAGGCTTTATTATATGCTTTATAGTTAACTTTGGTCTGTTATAATTAAGTTATAAAGTATCTTAATACCAAACCAACCTAGTTAAAAACCAATATAGATAAGTCTCAAATACTACTAATTTCATTATTCCAGTAAAGGTAATTCTTTCTGACTTAAATACTATAACTAAAAAGAACACCTCATAAGGTTAACTTAAAAGCTTAAATGCTTCTACTTAGTTGAGTAAGATTTTCTTCAAAAGTTATTCATTTTGCCACTTCAATCAACATATGACAATTAATAGTAAACACTTTACTTTATACTTTACTTGTATAATAAGATTGTTAATACTTAAATTATTTATAAGTGACATTACTTATGAAGTAAAACTTGAAGATAAACAATTAAGATGTAAGCAACCTTGTGTAGCATTCCATATGTGTGTATTTTATTGTTGTATAAATACATGTTGTTATCCACACACTCACAAGCCTTAATAAGAAGCACATGTATGAAACCTAATCTAAAAGGGCAACATATTCCAAGGAAACCTTTTCCAATATTCAAACCCTAGAACAACATTACCTCGGGATTCGCGTTTATCAACTTGCATTACATTACTTATGCATAAAAGCATCTTGCTTCTTTAAACATTAGTCCTTACCGGACCAATGATGCAGATTTCCACTATTGGATCTTATATTGTCTTGAAGACCGTGAGTGCATAATCTTGCAATCACAAAAGGCAAGTTCACACTTGCTCATGTTCTTTGATTATTTTTTGTAAAGTATTTTGCAAATCCAGTGTTGTCATCACATGCATTTGAAAAAGGACAGAAAACACTATTTTCATAATAATGTGATTATAGGTTTATTACCATGAGGTAATAACCTACTATAAGAGTTCCGGTGGTAAAGGAACATATTATTTAGGACTTAACAGCCAATGTCGCCAGTGATTCTTGCGCCATATATTAGAGTTGCGTTGACCATGAGATTTGGAATGGGACGAAGAAGTCAGATGTATCTTTTCCCTCTCGCATGGAGCTGGATGTGCGGGTCGTGGCTGTTATCACTCGTAGCGTGCATATTATTTATGGTAATTCGTAGAGGATATGCAGCATATTGATGGGAGCCCTCAACGTCCCACGATAGTTCCGGCATCTGACCGCTCTGTACCGCCATTGTCGTAATTCAATAGGTGGGCTGGCGTACACCAAGGAGACATGCGGGGTCGTGGAGAAGGCAGTGATTGACTTGGGTCTTAGTCTGGGCCTCACACCAAGGAAGTGTGAACGGGTTCGCGGCCCGGATGTGCAACAAATCTAAGATCTCTCATGGGTAAAGTGACGCACCTCTGCAGATTGTAAGAACTGTAACTTGTTACTTCCTGTTCCAGGCAGGAGCTGAGAACGCGGCAGGAAAGGAACCCCATGAAGGTTCTGGTAAACCCGTGAAGGCTGACGGACATAGCTTTTCAGAATAAAAGAAACCTTTAAAGAAATGTTTATGAAAACTTGCATTGCCTACGACCTACGGTATGTGGCTATAGCTATAGTGCATCAAACACTCATTTTCTAGTGGACTTGCTGAGTACGCTCGTACTCAAAGTATCTTCTTAACCCTTGCTAGGTTCTAAAGCCAGTACAGACGATGTCTACATCAAGTTATGCTCCAGGAATCATCATCAAAAGCTAAAGCTCTTCAAGGAAGTCAAGAAAGTCAACATATACATCAACTCAAGTGAAGACTAAGTTGCTGATTAGATAAGAATAGAATTTCTAACCATAGAACCTACTTCTGTAGAGTATTGCAATAGCAGCAATGCAAGCCAGTAGTTCAGTTACTAGTTTTATAAGTATGGTAACTATGAGTTATTTATTCTTGATTCCTCTTCGTAAGAAGTTTCTTTCTACCTCTTTCACCTAGAGTATTCTCTGGATCTTGTGTAAAGAGTTGAGTTGTAACCTATAGTCATGTTTTGGACCTGCTATGTTTCTGTTGTACTACTCTGAGGGATGTAATACTAGTGAACGGTGTTTCATTGGTGTTATGTCAACGACTATAGTGTACTACATCATGCAGTGGTATGCTGGGTCACCGCACTAACCCTCATAGATCCAAAGCATTAACGCGATTAGATCTCATGGTTGATGTAGTCGATCACTTGCCGATCTCAAGATCGCGTAGACCATCCTTCTAGCGCCGCATTTCGGCAGCGCTTCTGCCCTCTGTCACACGTACAGAGTCGATGAATACCTTCCTCTCCCTGTTTCAGCGGGAAGCAGAGGTGGTAGATCCCCTCGGAATCCCAGTAGCACGACAGTGTGGTGGTGGTGGAGGAGAGATTTCTATAGGGCTTCGCCTAAATCGGAGCAGGGTGGTGGAGGAGAGAGGGGTGGCACCTAGGGTTTGGGGTGCGCGGGACAAGGGGCAAGATGGGTGCGCCCCCACCCCTCATTATATAGTGGGGGCGGCGGCTAAGGGGTTCCCATCCCTAGCCGAGTTCCCCCCAACTCGGCCACAAGGGGAAGAGTTGGGGACTTGGCCCCCAAGTCTCCCTCTTTCCAAACTAGGGTTTGACCCCAATTTCCTAATGCTGGCCGGTTGGCCCTTTGGGCTTGGTGCGGCTGGCCCCTTGGTCCCCCACGGCATTCCGCAGCCCAAGTGACCCCTCCTGGGGTGGTGGACCCATTGGTGGTCCCTTAGAACATTATAGAAGTTCCAGTCAAAATACCGGAAACTTTTCCAAACCCCGGAAAACCACTTTCCTTATATGAATCTTATTCTACGGACCATTCTAGATCTCCTCGTGATATCCTAGATCCAATCCGAGACCCCAAACAACATTCGGTCTCCAAATCATATTCCATATCTACTTAAACAACATTTAACCTTAAGTGTGTCGCACTACGGTTCGCGAACTATGCAGACATGATCGAGACACCTCTCCAATCCATAACCAATAGCGGGACCTGGAGATCCATAGTGGATCCCACATATTCAACGATGACTTCGTGATCGAATAAACCATTTAACATATGATACCAATTCCCTTTGTTGCGCGATACTTTACTTATCTGAGGTTTGATCATCGGTATCTCTATACCTAGTTCAACCTCGTTACCTATAAGTACTCTTTACTCGTACTGTGATGTGACATCCCTTGTGACCTAGTCACATGCTTGCGAGCTAATTGGATGACATTCCACCAAGAGGGCCCAGAGTATATCTATCCGTTATATGGATGGACAAATCACACTCTTGATCCATCCGCTTCAACTCATACTTTCAGAATACCTAATGCCACCTTGTGTCATCAAATTACTCATGTCGTGACGGTAATTAACAAGATCTCATGGTCGAAGGATTACTATGTATTTCAAAGCTTGTAGCAAAACGAACTTTAATGACTTGATCTAATTGTTGGAGATATGCCCTAGAGGCAATAATAAATGTAGTTATTATTATATCTTTGTGTTTATGATAAATGTTTACATTCATGCTATAACAGTATTAACAAGGAAACATTAATACTTGTGTGATTTGTAAACTAAATTAGAGTCCCTAGTAAAGCCTCTTCATAATACTAGCTTATTGGTTAATAGATGATTGTGGTTTACCTATCATGAACATTGAGATGTTATTAACAACAAGATCATATCATTAGGAGAATGGTATGATGGACATACTCCTATAGATAAGCATAGCATAAAGATCAAGTCATTTTAATAGTTCAATTGCTATAAGATTTCTGATACATAGTAACATAATTCCTTCAACCATGAGATCATGCATATCACCATCACCGGAAGGATGCTTTGATGACATCAAACACCACACCGTAACTGGGTGGCTATAAAGGTGGCATTAAGTGTTCGGAAAGTATGGGTTGAGACACATGAAGCAAGAGTGGGATTTGTCCATCCATATGACGGATAGATATACTCTAGGCCCTCTCGGTGGAATGTCATCCAATTAGCTTGCAAGCATGTGACTGGCTCACAAGGGATCACATACCACGGGAACGAGAAAAGAGTACTTATCAGTAACGAGGTTGAACTAGGTATGCAGAGATACCGACGATCAAAACCTCGGATAAGTAAACTATCGTGAGACAAAGGGAAATTGGTATCGTATGTAAGTGGATCATTAGATCGCAAAGTAATCGTAGAAATATATGGGAGCCATATGAATTTCCAGATTCCTCTATTGGTTATTAATCGGATAAGTGTCTCGATCATGTCCGCATAATTCATGAACCGTAGGGAGACACACTTAAGGATTCGATGTTGTTGAGTAGTTATGGAATGATGAGTAAGAGACCGAATGTTGTTCGGAGTCTCGGATGGGATCCGTGATATCACGAGGATATCCGGAATGGTCTGGAGAATAAGATTCATATAAGGAAAGTCCTGTTTCGGAGTTGGGGAATGATTCCGATGTTTTCACCGGGAATGTTCTAGAAGGGTCCGGAAGGTCCGGCACTCCGGAGGGGAAGGGTACATGAATGTGTCATGACAATATGGAATGGTTTCATCATGTACTAAGTAACATGGCTGGGCAAAATAAAGGGAGAAATCAAATCCTAGTTTGAAAGTCAAACGCCAATTTGAAAAAGTCAAACGGCAAGTTTGCTTGGTGGAGGGAGAGTAGGAAACCTACTTGGGGAGGAGTTCCTCTCCCTCCACCCGCCGGCCAAGGAGGCCGAGTTGGGGGAGGACTCCCTCCTCCCAACCGGCGCCCTCCCACCTATATAAGTAGGGGCAGGGCTGCCCCTCTTGCCTACACCTCTCACACCCCAAACCCTACCCCTAAGCCGCCGGCGCCACCACCCCTGATGCTGCCGCCGCCTAGGGCACCACCAAATCGCCGAGTTGGGGTGATCCCAAACCCTAGCCGCCAGCTACACTCTCCCCTTGGTTCCCTATAAACCCTAGATCGCCAAGGCCTCTCTCATAGTCCACCATACTTGCTCCGGCTTAAGGCGAAGCCCTGCGAGATCTCCCCTCTACTTCCGGTACCACACCGTCATGCTGCCGGAATCGTGAGGAGAGTGCTACAACCTCCGCTGCCTGCTGGAACAAGGGAGAGGAAGGTCTTCATCGAGTACCGAACGTGTGACCGACTGCGGAAGCGCTGCCGGAGCGCAGCGCCGGAAGGATCGTCTACGCGATCTTGAGATCGGCAAGAGTACGACTACATCACCCATGAGAATCTGCTCTCGTTAACCGCTTTGGAATCTTCGAGGGTGAGTTCCTCCATCGACTCGTTGCTACAATCTAGTAGATAGATCTTGGATTGTTTGTTTGTTTGCATGCGGTAGAAATTTTTTGTTTTCCATGCTACGAACCCCTACAGTGGTATCAGAGCCGTGTCTATATGTAGATCTGTTACACGAGTAGAACACAATGGTCATTGTGGGCAGTGGTGCTTTTATTATCAATTTCTTCTTGTGTACTTTGCATCTTGCGGTATGATGCGATGAAGCGGCCCGGGCTAACCTTACATGACATCGTTCATGAGACTTGCTCCACGCTCAACATGCAACTTGTATTGCATAAGTGTCTTTGCGGGTGCATGTCTCTCCCATCGTAGTATAGATCCAATTTACAACGGGCACTTGATAGTTCAAGCATCAACGTTGTGGTTCTTGTTCTTAAGTTAGAGCGACACTTATTGAAATCCCCAAACCACGTAAAATATGCAAAGAAAATTAGAGGCGTCTAACTTTGTTTTGCAGGGGTGTGCTGTGATGTGATATGGCCATGATTGTGATTATATTTGATGTATGCAATGTTCCTTATTGTAAGTTGGCAACCGGCAGGAGCCATGTGGTTGTTTTTAAATTCTGTTAAGACTCGCGTGTCTATTCAAAGTAGTTGTAATAGTTGAAGCTGGTGGACGACAACCATGGAACGGTGTCATTGACCTTGATGCAATGCCGGTGATGATGGAGATCATGTTCGTGCTTGAAGATGGAGATCGTAAGCACAAAGAAGAAAGGCCATATCATATCACATATTATGAATTGCATGTGATGTTAATCCTTTATGCATCTTGTATTGCTTAGTTAACGATAGTAGCATTATAAGATGATCCCTCAAGCACACAAATTTCAAGTTTTAAAGTGTTCATCCTTAGTAAGCACCGTTGCTAAATCTCGTTGTTTCGAAGAACCACGTGATGATAGGGTGTATTACATTCTGCGAATGTATACAACGTGAGCAAGCCAGATTTGCTCATGCAGAAGCTAAGGTTTGATCTAGACGAGCCTAGCATGTACAGACATGGTCTCGGAACACGGATCACCGAAAGGTAAAGCATGAGTCATATAGTAGATATGATGAACATGTCGATTGTTTGACATTGAAGCTACATCAACTCTCGTGATGATCGGTTTTGATGTGGTGGATTTGGTTCGTGTGATCACTAAAACAATGTGAGGGATATTTTTTTGAGTGGGAGTTCACCTAGATTAATTTAACTATTAATTAGAACTCAGTTTGTCATAAACTTAGTCTAAACTATTGCAAATATGTTGTAGATCAATGGCGGCCCCTACCGTCAATTTTAATGCGTTCCTAGAGAAAGAAAAGTTGAAAAACAATGGAAGCAACTTCGCGGATTGGTTCCGCAATTTGAGGATTGTCCTCAATGCTGGTAATTTGACCTATGTGCCGGATGCACCACTGGGTGACCCGCCTGCAGCTACTGCTACCGATGAAGTAAAGAATGTTTACCTCACTCGGAAGAATCAAGACTCCAGTTTGTGCTATCTTGTATGGTTTGGAATCGAGCTTCGAGAAAGGTTTGAGAACCATGACCCACATGATATTGTCCGTGAACTCAAAATGATATTTGAGGCTCACGCGGCAGTTGAGAGTTATGAGGCTTCTGAAAAGTTCTTTAACTGCAAGATGGAAGAGGGCAGCTCCGTCAGTGAGCATGTGCTTAAGATGTCTGGGCACGCAAACAAACTCCAAAGTTTGGGTATAGTGATTCCTAATTCTTTGGGGATTCACCGTGTCCTCAATCACTACCACCAAGTTACAAGAACTTTGTGATGAACTACAATATGCAAAACATGGACAAGACATTGCCAGAACTCTTCTCCATGTTGAAATCTGCAGAAGTGAAGATCAAGAAAGAGCACCAAGTGGTGTTGGTCAATAAGACCACCAAATTCAAGAAAGGAAAGTCTAAGCAAAAGGGAAACTTCAAGAAGGGCGGTAAGAAAGTTGTCGCACCGGCGAAGAAGACCAAGGCTGGGCCTAAGCCTGATACTGAGTGCTTTTACTGCAAGCAAGAGGGTCACTAGAAGCGGAATTACCCAAAGTACTTGGCGGATTTGAAGAACGGCAACATCAAGAAGAAAGGTATATCCGATATACATGTTATTGATGTGTATCTCACTAGTACTCGTAGTAGTGCCTGGGTATTTGATACTGGTTCGGTTGCTCATATTTGTAACTCGAAATAGGTGCTGCAGAATAGATAGAAACTAGCGAAGAACGAGGTGACGATGCGCGTTGGAAATGGATCAAAGGTTGATGTGATCGCGGTCGGCACGCTACCTCTTCATCTACCATCAGGATTAGTTTTATACTTAAATAATTGTTTTTTGGTGCTTGCGTTGAGCATGAACATTATATCGGGATCTTGTTTATTGCGAGACGGTTACTTGTTTAAGTCCAAGAATAATGGTTGTTCGATTTATATGAGTAATATGTTTTATGCACATGCACCTTTGATAGATGGTATATTCTTATTGAATCTCGATTGTAGTAATACACACATAAATAACATTGAGGCTAAACGTTTGAAATTGAGCGATAACTCGACCTATATGTGGCATTGTCGTCTTGGTCAAATCGGAGTGAAGCATATGAAGAAACTCCATTCCGATGGACTTCTTGAATCACTTGATTTCGAATCACTTAAAAGATGCGAAGCGTGTCTAATGGGTAAATGACTAAGACTCCATTTTCTGGTATGATGGAGCGAGCTATGGACTTATTGGAAATCATACATACCGATGTGTGTGGACCAATGAGTGTAGCATCGCGCGGTGGTTATCGTTATGTTCTTACCTTCACGGATGACTTGAGTAGATATGGGTATATCTATTTCATGAAACATAAGTTCGAAACTTTCGAGAAGTTTAAGGAATTTCAAAGTGAGGTAGAGAATCAACGTAACAAGAAGATTAAATTTCTACGTTCTGATCGTGGAGGTGAATATCTAAGTTACGAGTTTGGCGAGCATTTGAAGAAATGCGGAATACTTTCATAATTGACACCGCCGGGAACACCACAATGTAATGGTGTGTCCGAACGTCGTAATCGAACTCTCTTAGATATGGTTCGTTCTATGATGTCACTTACAGATTTACCGCTATCGTTTTGGGGTTATGCATTAGAAACAACCGCATTCACTTTAAATAGGGCACCATCTAAATCCGTTGAAACGACACCGTATGAATTATGGTTTGGAAATAAACCTAAATTATAGTTCCTTAAAGTTCGGGGTTGCGAAGCCAATGTAAAGAAGTTACAGCCAGACAAGCTTGAACCCAAAGCAGAAAAATGCGTCTTCATAGGATACCCGAAAGAAACTATTGGGTATACCTTCTATCATAGATCTGAGGGCAAAATCTTCGTTGCCAAGAATGGATCCTTTCTAGAGAAAGAATTTCTCTCGAAAGAAGTGACTGGAAGGAAAGTAGAACTCAACGAGATTGTTGAACCTTCTCTCGAACTTGCGAGTAGCGCAGCACCGGAAGTAGTTCCTGTGGCACCTACACCAATAAGAGAGGAAGCTAATGATGATGATCATGAAACTTCGGTTGAAGTTGCTACAGAGCCTCGTAGGTCAACGAGAACTCGTACCACTCCTGATTGGTATGATCCCGTTATGAGTGTCATGTTGGTGGACAACACCGATGACCCTACGACTTATGATGAAGCGATGATGAGCCCAGATTCCAATAAATGGCAAGAAGCCATGAAATCCGAGATTGGATCCATGTACGAAAACCAAGTATGGACTTTGGTGGACTTACCGGATGGCCGAAAGGCTGTCGAGAACAAATGGATTTTCAAGAAGAAAACAGATGTTGATGGTAATGTTACTGTCTATAAAGCTCGACTTGTCGCAAAAGGGTTTCGACAAATTCAAGGAGTTGACTACGATGAGACGTTCTCACCAGTAGCGAAGCTAAAGTCTGTGAGGATTATGTTAGCAATCGCTGCATATTATTATTATGAGATATGGTAGATGGATGTCAAAACAGCGTTCCTCAATGGAGACATTGATGAAGAGTTGTATATGATGCAACCCAAAGGTTTTGTCGATCCTAAAGATGCTAACAAGGTGTGCAAACTTCAACGGTCCATATATGGATTGAAGCAAGCATCCCGAAGTTGGAATCAACGTTTTGATAAGGTGATCAAAAGCTTTGGTTTTATACAAACTTATGGAGAAGCTTGTATTTACAAGAAAGTGAGTGGGAGCTCTATAGCATTCTTAATACTATATGTAGATGACATATTGTTAATTGGGAATGATGTAGACCTTCTTAATAGTGTCAAGGATTATTTGAATAATAGTTTTTCAATGAAAGATCTTGGCGAAGCAGCTTACATATTAGGCATAAAGATTTATAGAGATAGATCGAGACACCTAATATCATTGTCACAAAGTACATATTTGGACAAAGTTCTAAAGAGGTTTGGAATGGAATAAAGCAAGAAAGGGTTCTTTCCCATGTTGCCCAATACGACTGTCACATCCCAAGATTTTCCAAATCTTGTAATGTGAAAATAAATTAATAAAATAGAAATTTGTTTGATTTTCAGAGCCAGAAGAAACTTTTGAATGCAATTGGAACTTCAAACCCATTTGATTTAAATAAAAACCTAAAGGGATTTAAAAGGATAAACATTTCATAAAAGGAAACAATTGGAAATTATTATTTTAAAACAATCAAATAAAAAGATTTGTTTTCAAATGAAATAGAAGTTTGTAAATAAATATTATGTTACAAAGCCAAATTAATCCTTGGCCAAGCTTTGGGAATTAAAAACACTTTATTTTAAAATAAAGTAGCCAAGGGTTTATTTAAAAATAATAAAGGATGGTTTAAATAAAATAATAAGGATTTAATATCCAAACTTTATTAAAGTAAAGACTTATTCCATTTTAAATAAACAATAAAACCTATTTATTTATCTCAAATGAGTTTACCAAATAATTTATATTCTCAAATAAAACTTACTGAAGTGTTTTGGTTTATTTTAGATTCAAAATAAATATTCTAATGAAACAAAATCCTATGAGAAATAAATGAATAAGGTCTTTTCATATAATTAATAATAGACCCTAAAATAAAATGTGATTTTAATTTAAACAAGTTTCCAAAGTATTCTTGGTTTACAAATAAACCTACTGATTGGGTTTGAAAAATATTTGGATTTAAATTGAGTTTGAAATAAATCAAACCCTAAGTTGATAATTAACAATGGTCATTTATTTTAATTAATAATGGACTTTATTATTTAAAAATTGTGGAGTTTAGATTTAAGTTCAGACTACTGAACAGAACCAAGTCAAATTTACAAAGTATGGGTGTTGTTTGAATATATTTGAACCATGTTTGTTTGATAGAAAATTCAAACAGAAATTCAGAAATAGAAAAGAAAAGAACACAGAATAAAAAAATGGAAAAGAGCCAACCCAACCCAGGCAGCCCACTAAGCCCACCAACCAGCCCAGCTTCTTTCCCCGCAGAAAACGATTCGCACAAATTAAACAACCCGCAAAGCCCCTGACAAGTGGACCTCCCCCTCGTTGCTTTTCGCCACTGATCAGAGGACCCCACACCACACCCTTTCTTCCCCACCCGCGAACCACGCCTTTTCCCCCTCGCTGCCGTTGCAGGCCTTGATTCCGCGCGTTCAATTCGCCTTAACGCCGCGTTAATTCCTCGTCGCGGCCACGCACATTTAACCGCATGCTCCTCCTCCTCATTTCCCCACCTCCTCCCCTCGCCTCCAGGCCCCAATTTCTCTCTCAGACCGCCATTGCCTCCGACAGTGTCGCAGCAATTCCGGCAGCCCCTTGCCGCCCCTTGCCTCCTCGACCATGCTCTCGTGATCCACACCTCCTGGCGATCATCCCCGTAGCACCATCTTGCCCCCGAGTGACCCAAAGCGTCGACAATCACCCCGACCACCGTCACCACCGTCTGCCTCATTCTCCGACGAGCCCCACAGGTAGATTCCAGTCACCCCTCTCCTCCCCGACAACACGATGATGATCTCCAAGCTCAGACAAACCTAACAGCATTTTCCGTTTGTCTTAGGGCGCCTCCAATCTTCGCCTTCGTCAAGCACAGAGCGCCGCCGTGTCTGCTTCTTCTCCGACGACGTTCCCCGGTGAACCTCGACCGCCCCGTACCTTCTCGTTCATGCACGTGACCTCTCTGTGACCTCCCACACTTAACCATGCCCCTGTTTTGTCCTAGGACGATCTACAACGTCGTCTTCGACCACGACTGAGACCACCCGACGCCGTCCTCCACTCCGGCGAGAAATCCTGCCAAGACCAGAGCGCCCCTCGCCAGACCAACACCTTCTCGAGCACCACCGTGACCTCCTGAACCCGGTGAGCTTCTTCTCCTCCTCTCTCGCTTCCTAGAACCACCGCGAACCCCTCGCCTGGCCGTGCGCCGCCTCTAGCCGCCGTCAGCGCCGCCCACTTTAGGTCAGAGTCGCCAGTACCGTTCGATCCAGATTTAGCGGCCACGATTAGACCACTTATCGTCGAAGGGGTATGTCCTCTGGGCCACTCGATCTAACTAGATCTAACGTTCCACAGTAGCCGATCCGGCCGAACCGGTATCGACCAGTAAGAACACGCCGCGTGTCACCTTTTTTATTTAAAAACAGATTGAAATCTCATTTAGATAGAATTTTCAAACCCTTATAACTTTTGATCCACACGTCCAAATTTGGCAAATTTTATATCAATGAAATCAGGAGAACAAGCCCTAGCTAACCATGGCCTTAGTTTTGAAAATAGTATCTGTTAGCTTGTTTGAATTTATAGAAACATTTGTGTACTTGTTTAGAGTATAAAAATGATTTAAAATTGTTTTTAGGATTAAACCTTTTGCAAAATGGATTTGTGTGACCTTACTGACCTTAGGAACCAACCCATAGGGTTAAAATGATTTTGTGAAATTTAAGTTGAATTATTTAACTTAGCCATTTTCTAGCCAAATAAACTCATTGATTTTATTATGGAAATGTTTTGCAAGAAAAACTTTGGGAAAATGTTATGAACCAAACTTACTGACCCAAAACACCAAGCCTTGCCAAGGGCAACTCACTTGTTGAAAAATATAGAGTTTAGTTTTGATAAAAATAATTTTCACCACATCAAAATATTGAATGGATTTTAAAATAGACTTTGAGCAAAACCCTCTAACTAATGACTTTGCCATTTTGGTAAATGACCAATGTGGACCTTACAAAGTTATAAACCTATTAGAGACCAACCTTGCAATAGAACCCTCTTCTTGCATGACTTAGGATCCATTGTTTTGTGTATGTGAAATATTGTTTGAATGATTGGTTTGGAATGCTACTTGATACTATGCTTGTTTGATTGTAGTGAAATTAGCAAAGTGTGAGACTAGCAAAGATCAAGGAGTAAACCCTCATTCCCTACCAAAAAGGCAAGTTACACTATCATACAAAAGACCTACTATTTTCATTATACTTAGTGGATTTTGTAAACATGCATGAAAATGTTTTATACTTATGCTATGCTAATCATAATAGGATTCCCTATACACTCCTTAGTAAAAATATTGAAGTTGTACATGCTTAGCCATGCTATGTTTTGAAGAGAGATACATGTTGAGATTTTACAAAGGTTGAGAAAAGACTTGTGTTTTACATAATAAAACAAGGACTCAATGAACCACCTAGGTGGTGGACACTTTATGTATTGGAGAAGGTGGCAACAAAAGGAACCATGTCTATTGCAATCACTTTGTGTTGTGCTCCAAATTAAAACCACCTAGGAAACTTAGAGATTGAACATGTTTCTCCAGTTGTGGCTTACGTGTACAACCACATGCTATTATGGCTCTGGCTTAGTCAACTACATTAGGAAGACCTATACATTGTCTTTAGTTACCAGACATGGGGATCTGGAATGCTTCATGGGGGCTGAAGACAAGCTAGCAATGATGTATGGGAGGACCGTCTGGAAAGACTTCGTCACATTCTCAGTCTGCCAGTACTCCATCTTGGTGAGCACTAATCCAGTAGGCCACTGGTGGCAACAAGATGGGATTGTGTCATGTGGGTAAAGTGTACTCCTTCTGCAGAAGTTAATAAAAATCTAAGTACTTAGCCGTGTCCCCGGTTATGGACAATACTGAGCAACTAAAGTTTGAACCATGGGAGATCTCGACATTCCAACTTCTAATATAAAAACTTGAGGCACTTGGGGGTACTAAGGAATTCAAAGAGATTTTGTTAAGCTTGAAGCACTTGGGGTTACCAAGGTGCTCAAGAGCATGATGTACTTGGGGTTACCAAGGGACTCATGAGATTTTGATAAAAACTTGAAGCACTTGGGGTTACCAAGTAGCTCAAGGGATTTTGACAAGGACTTGAACACTTGAGTTTCTACCAAGGAGTTCAAGGAACTTGGAAAAGAGATTTGACAAAGGACCAAAACCATTTTGAAAAGATAGGATAAATTTTGCTTTATGCAAATAAGCCCTAAACTCTACTTAGCCAAATATGCATGTATTGATAGGATCCACTCATGTTTACATAAAAGTGAAGCTTGCCAATACAATTCAAAATGTATTGACCCTTTTGTGGCTGTAACTTATAATGTTGCAGGATGATTGTTTTGCTATATGAAGATTGTTTGATTGACTAGGATTACAAAGTCTACAACCAACATCTGCTTGTGGCACTTTGAATATGAAGGACCCCATGACTATAGTTATTCCGCTTCAATGTAATGTAATAGCCAAATGAGCTATGTATGATGTAATAAAATTATGTTATTCCTGGTTATAAAGTTATATTATGACCTTTGTTTCTTGATATTACATCTAAACTGTGGATGCTAGCTATTGATCCAGGGACTAGCATTGTAAACACAGGAGGAATCTACCTTATCAGGTTGAGGCCTCTACAGATGGTATCAGAGCATTGTGTTGCCTGTAGGATTTGTAAACCTAGGATTGGACAAAAGCCCTTAGAAAAATAGGAGTTATACTTGTTCCAAAACTTATTTACAAAAACACTTGTAAACTCTTTCCTCAACCATTTTGGTTTCAACTCTACTTCTCTTCTATTTCAAACTTGATGGAAAAACCTACCCCATGGCCACGCAGAGGACTTCTTCAACATCTTCAACTCTAATGACTTCAACATCTTCAGCATGATCACCAAGGATTTCCAACTTGGATACCACTAAGGATTATAAGTGAAACAAGGAAATCTTGCTCAAGAATTAGAGACTGAGGGAATGCAAAAGTTAGAAGGAGCCATCAACAACTTTGAAGTATTGCAACCAAGATTTTATCCCAAGGAACCATGATCTCATGTAAGAAGAAGCAACCAAGAAGGAAGGAAAGATCACAAGTGAACCATATAGATGGACCACCATAATTTAGTTAAGTCAAACCACCAACTTATGTGGTGTAACAAAAATATTTTTTTGCCTAAGTATGTGCTTGAACCTTGTTTGAGTGAAATGTTTGTTTGTGATTGCTTGAACATTGCTTGTGTGAATTGTGATGTGTGTGATTAGAAATATTTACTTAGAAATATTTTGCCTATTCTAATCCCAATCCAACCCAAACAGATGACTACTCCAAGAGACACCAACACCAACCAAGAAGACAACATGAGAGAACTTATAGCAACCCAAAACCAGTTGAGCCAAGAGACAACTCAGCTTTTAGCCAACAACAATGGACTAGACCCAGCTATACAAAGGATTTTGAAACTTCAATCCCAATTGGTTCAAGGATTGGTTACTCAAATGATCAACATGGGAGAAAACTTTTCCCAAAGAGCTAATGACAACAAGGATGACAAAGATGTTATTCTAGAAGGAACCCAAGCTAGCAATGTTTTTAGAGACAAGGATCATGCATCCAAGGAACATGAAGATCAATGCCTCAAGAAGAGAGAAAGATCTCCCACTCATGAAGAACATGAACTAGAAGAACTCCTAGCTTTGGAGAGACCCAAAAAGAAGAAGAAGAAATGCCCCAACACTAGCAAGAAGGATATTACACAAGTGCAATGTTTCAAATGCAAAGAGATGGGACACTATGCCAATGAATGCCCAGAAAAGGAGAAGAGCCAAGAAGACAAACAAAGGCTAGTGAAACCTAAGATAAGGAAGGATATTAGTCAAGTGATGTGCAAACACTGCAAAGAGTTAGGACATTATGCAAGCAACTGTCCAGAAAAGATGAAGCATAAGATAAACCAGCCTATGAGGGATCTCAGCCTTGTCACATGTTTCAAATGCAAGGAACTAGGCCACTATGCAAACAATTGTCCAGAAAGGATGGAGAACAAGTTAAACAAGTCTATGAAGGAACTCAACCTTGGCCCATGAGTCAAGAATGGAAACCAAGAACACAATGCAAAAGTTTGCTTAAGGAAGAATTTCCCCAAGATCCCAAGAAGGACAATATGTAATGTTGTTTGAAAAATTTTAAGGATGGTAGTACCCTAGTTGTTTTGAACTTGCTTGTAACCCCAGCCTACCCAAATCTCGGGACGAGATTTATTTTAAGGGTGGTAGTCTGTCACATCCCAAGATTTTCCAAATCTTGTAATGTGAAAATAAATTAATAAAATAGAACTTTGTTTGATTTTCAGAGCCAGAAGAAACTTTTGAATGCAATTGGAACTTCAAACCCATTTGATTTAAATAAAAACCTAAAGGGATTTAAAAGGATAAACATTTCATAAAAGGAAACAATTGGAAATTATTATTTTAAAACAATCAAATAAAAAGATTTGTTTTCAAATGAAATAGAAGTTTGTAAATAAAGATTATGTTACAAAGCCAAATTAATCCTTGGCCAAGCTTTCGGAATTAAAAACACTTTATTTTAAAATAAAGTAGCCAAGGGTTTATTTAAACATAATAAAGGATTGTTTAAATAAAATAATAAGGATTTAATATCCAAACTTTATTAAAGTAAAGACTTTTTCCATTTTAAATAAACAATAAAACCTATTTATTTATCTCAAATGAGTTTACCAAATAATTTATATTCTCAAATAAAACTTACTGAAGTGTTTTGGTTTATTTTAGATTCAAAATAAATATTCTAATGAAACAAAATCCTATGAGAAATAAATGAATAAGGTCTTTTCATATAATTAATAATAGACCCTAAAATAAAATGTGATTTTAATTTAAACAAGTTTCCAAAGTATTCTTGGTTTACAAATAAACCTACTGATTGGGTTTGAAAAATATTTGGATTTAAATTGAGTTTGAAATAAATCAAACCCTAAGTTGATAATTAACAATGGTCATTTATTTTAATTAATAATGGACTTTATTATTTAAAAATTGTGGAGTTTAGATTTAAGTTCAGACTACTGAACAGAACCAAGTCAAATTTACAAAGTATGGGTGTTGTTTGAATATATTTGAACCATGTTTGTTTGATAGAAAATTCAAACAGAAATTCAGAAATAGAAAAGAAAAGAACACAGAATAAAAAAATGGAAAAGAGCCAACCCAACCCAGGCAGCCCACTAAGCCCACCAACCAGCCCAGCTTCTTTTCCCATGAAACGATTCGCACAAATTAAACAACCCGCAAAGCCCCTGACAAGTGGACCTCCCCCTCGTTGCTTTTCGCCACTGATCAGAGGACCCCACACCACACCCTTTCTTCCCCACCCGCGAACCACGCCTTTTCCCCCTCGCTGCCGTTGCAGGCCTTGATTCCGCGCGTTCAATTCGCCTTAACGCCGCGTTAATTCCTCGTCGCGGCCACGCACATTTAACCGCATGCTCCTCCTCCTCATTTCCCCCAGACCACTCCTCCCCTCTGCCTCCAGGCCGCCCCATTTTCTCTCTGCACCGCCGCCGTCTCCGACGAGCTGTCGCAGCAATTCCGGCAGCCCCTTGCCGCCCCTTGCCTCCTCGACCATGCTCTCGTGATCCACACCTCCTGGCGATCATCCCCGTAGCACCATCTTGCCCCCGAGTGACCCAAAGCGTCGACAATCACCCCGACCACCGTCACCACCGTCTGCCTCATTCTCCGACGAGCCCCACAGGTAGATTCCAGTCACCCTCCTCCCGACAACACGATGATGATCTCAAGCTCGCACAAACCTAACAGCATTTTCCGCTTGTCTTAGGGCGCCCAATCTTCGCCGCAAGCAGGCCGCGCCGTGTACGCTTCTTCTCCGACGACGTTCCCGGTGAACCTCGACCGCCTGCACCTTCTCGCTCATGCACGTGACCTCTCTGACCTCCCACACTTAACCATGCCCCTGTTTTGTCCTAGGACGATCTACAACGCCGCCTTCTTGACCACGATCGAGACCACCGACGCGTCCTCCACTCCGGCGAAATCCTCGCAGACCGTAGCGCCCTGCGGACCAACACCTTCTCGAGCACCACCGTGACCTCCTGAACCCGGTGAGCTTCTTCTCCTCCTCTCTCGCTTCCTAGAACCACCGCGAACCCCTCGCCTGGCCGTGCGCCGCCTCTAGCCGCCGTCAGCGCCGCCCACTTTAGGTCAGAGTCGCCAGTACCGTTCGATCCAGATTTAGCGGCCACGATTAGACCACTTATCGTCGAAGGGGTATGTCCTCTGGGCCACTCGATCTAACTAGATCTAACGTTCCACAGTAGCCGATCCGGCCGAACTGGTATCGACCAGTAAGAACACGCCGCGTGTCACCTTTTTTATTTAAAAACAGATTGAAATCTCATTTAGATAGAATTTTCAAACCCTTATAACTTTTGATCCACACGTCCAAATTTGGCAAATTTTATATCAATGAAATCAGGAGAACAAGCCCTAGCTAACCATGGCCTTAGTTTTGAAAATAGTATCTGTTAGCTTGTTTGAATTTATAGAAACATTTGTGTACTTGTTTAGAGTATAAAAATGATTTAAAATTGTTTTTAGGATTAAACCTTTTGCAAAATGGATTTGTGTGACCTTACTGACCTTAGGAACCAACCCATAGGGTTAAAAATGATTTTTGTGAAATTTAAGTTGAATTATTTAACTTAGCCATTTTCTAGCCAAATAAACTCATTGATTTTATTATGGAAATGTTTTGCAAGAAAAACTTTGGGAAAATGTTATGAACCAAACTTACTGACCCAAAACACCAAGCCTTGCCAAGGCAACTCACTTGTTGAAAAATATAGAGTTTAGTTTTGATAAAAATAATTTTCACCACATCAAAATATTGAATGGATTTTAAAATAGACTTTGAGCAAAACCCTCTAACTAATGACTTTGCCATTTTGGTAAATGACCAATGTGGACCTTACAAAGTTATAAACCTATTAGAGACCAACCTTGCAATAGAACCCTCTTCTTGCATGACTTAGGATCCATTGTTTTGTGTATGTGAAATATTGTTTGAATGATTGGTTTGGAATGCTACTTGATACTATGCTTGTTTGATTGTAGTGAAATTAGCAAAGTGTGAGACTAGCAAAGATCAAGGAGTAAACCCTCATTCCCTACCAAAAAGGCAAGTTACACTATCATACAAAAGACCTACTATTTTCATTATACTTAGTGGATTTTGTAAACATGCATGAAAATGTTTTATACTTATGCTATGCTAATCCTAATAGGATTCCCTATACACTCCTTAGTAAAAATATTGAAGTTGTACATGCTTAGCCATGCTATGTTTTGAAGAGAGATACATGTTGAGATTTTACAAAAGGTTGAGAAAAGACTTGTGTTTTACATAATAAAACAAGGACTCAATGAACCACCTAGGTGGTGGACACTTTATGTATTGGAGAAGGTGGCAACAAAAGGAACCATGTCTATGGCAATCACTTCGTGTTGTGCTCCAAATTAAAACCACCTAGGAAACTTAGAGATTGAACATGTTTCTCCAGTTGTGGCTTACGTGTACAACCACATGCTATTATGGCCCTGGCTTAGTCAACTACATTAGGAAGACCTATACATTGTCTTTAGTTACCGGACATGGGGATCTGGAATGCTTCATGGGGGCTGAAGACAAGCTAGCAATGATGTATGGGAGGACCTTCTGGAAAGACTTCGTCACATTCTCAGTCTGTCAGTACTCCATCTTGGTGAGCACTAATCCAGTAGGCCACTGGTGGCAACAAGATGGGATTGTGTCATGTGGGTAAAGTGTACTCCTTCTGCAGAAGTTAATAAAAATCTAATTACTTAGCCGTGTCCCCGGTTATGGACAATACTGAGCAACTAAAGTTTGAACCATGGGAGATCTCGACATTCCAACTTCTAATATAAAAACTTGATGCACTTGGGGGTACCAAGGAATTCAAAGAGATTTTGTTAAGCTTGAAGCACTTGGGGTTACCAAGGTGCTCAAGAGCATGATGTACTTGGGGTTACCAAGGGACTCATGAGATTTTGATAAAAACTTGAAGCACTTGGGGTTACCAAGTAGCTCAAGGGATTTTGACAAGGACTTGAACACTTGAGTTTCTACCAAGGAGTTCAAGGAACTTGGAAAAGAGATTTGACAAAGGACCAAAACCATTTTGAAAAGATAGAATAAATTTTGCTTTATGCAAATAATCCCTAAACTCTACTTAGCCAAATATGCATGTATTGATAGGATCCACTCATGTTTACATAAAAGTGAAGCTTGCCAATACAATTCAAAATGTATTGACCCTTTTGTGGCTGTAACTTATAATGTTGCGGGATGATAGTTTTGCTATATGAAGATTGTTTGATTGACTAGGATTACAAAGTCTACAACCAACATCTGCTTGTGGCACTTTGAAGATGAAGGACCCCATGACTATAGTTATTCCGCTGCAATGTAATGTAATAGCCAAATGAGCTATGTATGATGTAATAAAATTATGTTATTCCTGGTTATAAAGTTATATTATGACCTTTGTTTCTTGATATTACATCTAAACTGTGGATGCTAGCTATTGATCCAGGGACTAGCATTGTAAACACAGGAGGAATCTACCTTATTAGGTTGAGACTTCTACAACGACCTTGAGTAAAACTCAAAGTCCAGCAACGGCAGAAGATAGAGAAAGGATGAGTAAGACTCCCTATGCCTCATCCATAGGATCTCTGATGTATGCCATGCTATGTACTAGACCCGACATTGTATATGATGTTAGTTTGACTAGCAGATATCAAAGTGATCTAGGAGTGGATCATTGGACAGCGGTCAAAAACATCCTTAAGTACTTGAGAAGAACTAAGGATATGGTTCTTTCTTATGGAGGTGATTGTTGGAGATATGCCCTAGAGGCTATAATAAATGTAGTTATTATTATATCTTTGTGTTTATGGTAAATGTTTACATTCATGCTATAATAGTATTAACAAGGAAACATTAATACTTGTGTGATTTGTAAACCTAATTTGAAGTCCCTAGTAAAGCCTTTATATAATACTAGCTTGTTGGTTAATAGATGATTGTGGTTTCCCTATCATGAACATTGAGGTGTTATTAACAACAAGATCATATCGTTAGGAGAATGATATGATGGACATACTCCTATAGATAAGCGTAGCATAAAGATCAAGTCATTTCAATAGTTCAATTGCTATATGCTTTCTGATACATGGTAACCTAATTCCTTCGACCATGAGATCATGCATATCACCTTTACCGGATGGATGCTTTGATGACATCAAACACCACACCGTAACTAGGTGGCTATAAAGGTGGCATTGAGTGTTCAGAAAGTATTGGTTGAAACACATGGATCAAGAGTGGGATTTGTCCATCCATATGATGATAGATATACTCAGGCCCTCTCGGTGAAATGTCATCCAATTATCTTGCAAGCATGTGACTGGCTCACAAGGGATCACATATCACGAACGAGAAAAGAGTACTTATCGGTAACGAGGTTGAACTAGGTATGCGAGATACCGATCATAACCTCGGATAAGTAAAGTATCGTGAGACAAAGGGAAATTGGTATCGTATGTAAGTGGTTCATTTGATCACAAAGTAATCGTAGAAATATGTGGAGCCATATGAATTTCCATTCCTCTATTGGTTATTGTTCGAGAAGTGTCTCGATCATGTCCGCATAATTCACGAACCGTAGGAGACACACTTAAGGATTCCGTTGTTTGAGTAGTTATGGTATGATGAGAAAGAGACCGAATGTTGTTCGAGTCTCGGATGGGATCCGGGATATCACGAGGAGATCCGGAATGGTCCGGAGAATAAGATTCATATAAGGAAAGTCTCGTTTGAGTTCGGGAATGATTCCGTGTTTTCATCGAATGTTCTAGAAGGTTCCGAATGTCCGCACTCCAGAGGGGAAGGGGTACATGAATGTGTCATTGCAAGTTCGAATGATTGGATCATGTACTAAGTGTCTTCGCTGTCCAAAATAAAGGGTTTATTCAAATCCTAAATTGAAAAGTCAAACGGCTAGTTTGAAAGTCAACCAAGTTTTGGAAAGAGGAGGAGGGAAACCGAGTTGGGAGGAATCCTCCTCCAACCGGTGGCGCACCACCCAAGCCGAGTTGGGGAGGGACTCCCCTCCCTCCCCTTGGCCGGCCGGCCCCTCCACCTATATAAGGAGGGGCAGGGCTCCCTCCTAGCACACACAAGTTCCCTACCCCAAACCCTAGCTTGGCGCCACCACCTCCTGCAGCTGCCGCCGCCTCCTAGGGTTGCCCTAGCCGCCGACTTGGGCTGCCCCTTGCCCTAGCCGCCGGCTCTAGCACCTCCTCCTTGGTGTGTCTAAACCCTAGATCGCCGAGGAGCTCTCTCATACTCCACCATACTCGCTCCGGCTTAAGGCGAAGCCCTGCGAGATCTCCCCTCTACTTCCGGTACCACGCCGTTGTGCTGCCGGAATCGCGAGGAGAGTGCTACAACCTCCGCTGCCTGCTGGAACAAGGGAGAGGAAGGTCTTCGTCGAAAACCGAGCAGTGACCGATCATGAGCGCCGTGCAACGCAGCCTTGGAAGGATCGTCTACGCGATCTTGAGATCGGGAAAATGACTACATCACCCGAGAATCCGCTCTCGTTAAACACTTTGGAATCTTCGAGGTGAGTTATTCCATCGACTCGTTGCTACAATCTAGTAGATAGATCTTGGCTTGTTTGTTTGTATGTAGAAAATTTTGTTTTCCATGCTACGAAACCCTACAAAGGGTATCGTAGTCGTGTCTATATGTAGATCTGTTGCACGAGTAGAACACAATGGTCATTGTGGGCGTTGATGCTTTATTGTCGATTGCTTCTTGTACTTTGCATCTTGCGGTATGCTGGGATGAAGCGCTCGGCTAACCTTACATTACATCGTTCATGAGACCTGCTCCACGCTTGACATGCAACTTGTATTGCATAAGTGGCTTTATGGTGCCTGTTTCTCCTAGCATAGTTAAGATCCAATTTACAAGTGATTAACAATACTAGTATCAATGTTGTGGTTCTTGTTCGTAAGTTAGAACAACACTTACCGAAAGCCCCAAACCACGTAAAATATGCAAAGAAAGTAGAGGCGTCTAACTTTGTTTTGCAGGGGTGTCATGATGTGATATGGCCATGATTGTGATTATATTTGATGTATGCAATGTTCCTTATTGTAAGTTGGCAACCGGCAGGAGCCATATGGTTGTCTTTCATTTATGTTAAGACCGCGTGTCTATTCAAAGTAGGTGTAATAGTTGAAGCCGTGGACGATAACCATGGAGAAGCGTCATTGACCTTGATGCAATGCGGTGATGATGGAGATCATGTTCGTGCTTGAAGATGGAGATCGGAAGCACAAAGAAGAAAGGCCATATCATATCACATATTATGAATTGCATGTGATGTTAATCCTTTATGCATCTTTTATTCCTTAGTAGGACGGTAGCATTATAAGATGATACCTCATGCACATGAATTTCAAGTCATAAAGTGTTCACCCTTAGTTAGCAATTGCTAAAGCTTGTTGTGTTGTTTCAAGCACCACGTGATGATCGCGTGTGTTAGATTCTGCAAGTGTATACAACGTGAGCAAGCTAGATTTGCTCATGCGAAACTAAGGTTTGATTTTGACGAGCCTAGCATGTCTACATGGTCTCGGAACACGGATCACCGAAAGGTAAAGCATGAATCATATAGTAGATATGATGAACATGTCGATTGTTCACCATTGAAACTATATCAACTCTCGTGATGATCGGTGTTGATGTGGTGGATTTGGTTCGTGTAATCACTAAAACAATGTGAGGGATATTGTTTTGAGTGGGAGTTCACCTAGATTAATTTTATTATTAATTTGAACTCAATTTGTCATAAACTTAGTCTAAACTATTGCAAATATGTTGTAGATCAATGGCAGCCCCTACCATCAATTTTAATGCGTTCCTAGAGAAAGAAAAGTTGAAAAACAATGGAAGCAACTGTCACATCCCAAGATTTTCCAAATCTTGTAATGTGAAAATAAATGAATGAAATAAAACTTTGTTTGATTTTCAGAACCAGAAGAAACTTTGTGAATTCAATTAGAACTTCAAACCCATTGGAATTAAATAAATCCTAAAGGGATTGATAGAGTTAAACATTTAATAAAAGTAAAATAAAATGTTTTAGAATTACTATTTTGATCTTTAATAAAAGACTTGGTTTTCAAAAGAAAAGATGGATTCATAAATAAAGACTATTTTATAAAGCCAAATTAAAACCTTGACCAAGCTTTGGAATTAAAACATTTTGTCTTGAATAAAAAAAACAGCAAAGGTTTATTTAAATAAAATAATAAGGATTTAATATCCAAATTTTATAAAAATAAAGGCTTTTCCCATTTTAAATAAACACTAAAACTTACTTATTTTAAATAAGTTTTCCAAGTATTTTATATTCCCAAATAAAACCTACTGAAATATTTTGACTTTATTTTAGATTTCAAAATAAATATTTTTAAATAAAATAAATCCTAATAGATTTAATAATGAAGGTCTATTGAATTTAATTATTAATGGACCCTAAAATAAAAGGTTATTTTATTTTATTAAACAAGCTTTCCAAGTATTCTTTACTTTCAAATAAAACCTACTGATATGGTTTTGAAAGTATTTGGATTTCAAATGAAGATTTTATTAAATAAACCAAACCCTATTTTATTAATAAACCATGGTCCATTTTATTTAATTAATAAATGGAACCTAAAAAGATTTAAAATATTATTTTATTTTGAGATTTGGTTTATGCTGTTAAACAGAACCAAAAACTCATTACAAGTTTGTTTTGTTTGAATTGTTTGGATGGGTAGTTTGAATCATTTGTTTGAATAATCAAATCAGAATATAGAAATAGAAAAAGGAAAAGAATCAGAAACAGAAAAAAAATAAGAAAGAAATCGACCCAACCCAACAGCCCAACAGCAGCCCACCTAGCCCACCTGTTCCCACGCCCGAATCGTTTTTCCTCACTCAGGAACTTAACCATGAGACCCAAAGGACCTCACTCTCATTTCTTTTTCCCACCGACCGTGGACCCCACCTCTACGCCATCGTCCACACCCGCTGACCTCACCCCAAACCTCGCCGTTTGCCTTTGAATGCCGCGTTCAATTCACAAGAATGCCGCGTTAATATCGCCGTGGATCGCACGATATTAAGTGCCCGTATCTTCCCTCCTTTCCTCTGTCACCATTCCCTCTCTCGAGGCTGCCCCAATTTGACTCGACACACTCCCTCGACCACCGCCTCCGACCAATTCCGCCAAGCCACATCACCCGAGCCTCCGAGCATCTGGCAGCTTCCCCACTCCTGCACGCATCTCCCAAAGACCTCCTCTCAACCGCTGGCACCGGGCGTGCTTTGACAAGCTCCCGACAGCGCCGTCTCTTTCTTCTCCGACGACGTTTTCCGGGTGAACCAGACCGCCTTCACTTCGCCACGCCGCGGATTGTCTTGATCCTGCGCATCTGACCGCGCCTTCGTTTTGCCTTAGGGCGATCTGCAGCAACGTCCTCGACCTCAACCAGAGCCACCCGCCGCCAGAACGAACTCCGGCGAGAGATTCCACCTGACCCCGTACGCCCCTTGCCACATCGACCACACGTCGAGAACCACCTCGTCCTCACGAACACGGTAAGCGCCACCTCCATCTTCCTTGCTTCCTAGAACCACCGCGAGCACTTTGTCTGGCCGTCGCCGCCGTCCACCGCCGCGCAGCGCCGCCCATCTGTGACCGAACAATAGCAATCGTAGGATCTTAATCCAACGCCTACGATAGGACACTTAAGCCGCGAAGAGGTACGCGCCCTATGCCGTGCGATCAAACTAGATCCTACGTCCACGTTGCCGATCCAACCGAACCGGTACCACCCAATGAGACTGCGACGCGTGGCCTGTATTAGATCTAAAACCAGTTTTGAATCAGATTTATTTGCAAATTTCAAACCCTTATAACTTTGGATCCACACGTCCAAAAATTACAAATTTTATGTCGTTGTGATTCAGGAGAACAAGACCTAGCCAACCATGCCCTTAGTTTAGCAAATAGTATTTGTTAGTTTGCTTGTTTTTGCAGATTCTTTTGTGAGCTTGTTTAGAGTATAAAAATTGTTTTTAATTGATTTTTGGGTTAAAACTTTTGCAAAATGGTTTGTTGTGACCTTACTGACCTTAGGAACCAACCCATGGTTTTGAAAATGAAATTGGAAAAAATTAGAATGGATTAATTGAATTAGTCTATTTCTAGCTAAGTAAAGGTAATGGTTTTATTATGAAAAAGGATTTTGGAATAAAACTTTGGGAAAATATTTTGATTCAAAGCTACTGACCCAAAACAACAAATCTTGAGAGTTAGAAACTTTTGGTGAAAACTTAAAGGTTTTAGATTTGATAAAACTAATTTCCACCACATAAAATGATAAATGGATTTAAAAATGGTTTTTTGGACAAAACCCTCTAACTAATGACTTTGCCATTTTGGTAAATGACCAATTTGGACCTTACAAAGTTTATAAACCTAGTGGAGACCAACCTTGCAATAGAACCATCCTTTGCATACTTATGCATGACTTAGATTCCATTTGCTTTGTGAGTGTGAAATTGTTTGTTTGACTTTGGTTTGGAATGTTAGTTGATTTTGTGTTTGCTTGATTTGACTTATAGTGAAGATAGTAAAGTGTGAGACTAGCAAGATCAAGGAGTGAACCACCATTACCTACCAAAAAGGCAAGTTACACTATCATACAAAAGTCCTACTATTTTCATTATACTTAGTGGATTATGAAAACATGCATGAAAAAGATATCTTATTAATTATGCTATGCTAAATCCTAATAGGATTCCCTATACACTCCTTAGTGAAAATATTGTAGTTATACATGCTTAGCCATGCTTTATTTTGAAAAGAGATACATGTTGAGATTTTACAAAGGTTGAAAAAAAAGGACTTGTGTCTTACATAATAAAACAAGGACTCAATGAACCACCTAGGTGGTGGATACTTTAAGTTTTGGAGAAGGTGGCAACAAAAGGAACCATGTCTATGGGAATCACTTTGTGTTGTGCTCCAAAAAGAAAACCACCTAGGAAACTTAGAGATTGAACATGTTTCTCCAATTGTGGCTTTCGTGTGCAACCACATGCTATTATGGCTCTGGCTTAGTCAACTACATTGGGAAGACCCATGCACTGTCTTTAGTTAACTGGACATGGGGATCCGAATGCTTCATGGGTCAAGGCAAGCTAGCAATGGTGTATGGGAGGACCTTTGGAAAGACTTCGTCACATACTCAATCTGCCAACTCCATCTTGGTGAGCACTAATCCAGAGGCCACCGTGGCAAAAGGATGGGATTGTGACATGTGGGTAAAGTGTACCTCCTCGCAGGTTAATAAAATCTAAGTACTTAGCCGTGTCCCCGGTTATGGACAATACTGAGCAACTAAAGTTTGAACTATGGGAGATCTCGACATTCCAACTTCTAAAATAAAAACTTGATGCACTTGGGGGTACCAAGGAATTCAAAGAGATTCTGTTAAGCTTGTTGCACTTGGGGTTACCAAGGTGCTCAAGAGCATGATGTACTTGGGATTACCAAGGAACTCATGAGATTTTGATAAAACTTGTTGCACTTGGGGTTACCAAGTAGCTCAAGGGATTTTTGACAAGGACTTGAACACTTGAGTTTCTACCAAGGAGTTCAAGGAACTTGGAAAAGGGATTTGTCAAAGGACCAAAACCATTTTGAAAAGATAGGATAAATGTTGCTTTATGCAAATAAGCCTTAAACTCTACTTAGCCAAATATGCATGTATTGATAGAATCCACTCATAATAAACAAAGTAGTGAAACTTGCCAATACAATTCAAATGTATTGACCCTTGTGGATATAACTTGTAATGTTGCAGGTTTGATTGTCTTTAGTGAAGATTGATTGATTAGGATTACAAAGTCTACAACCAACATCTGCCTGTGGCACTTTGAAGATGAAGGACCCATGACTACAGTTATTCCGCTGCAATGTAATGTAATAGCCAAATGAGCTATGTAAGATGTAATAAAAATTATGTTATTCCTGGTTATAAAGTTATGTTATGACCTTTGTATCTTGATATTACATCTTAACTGTGGATGCTAGCTATTGATCCAGGGACTAGCATTGTAAAACACAGGAGGAATCTACCTTATTAGGTTGAGACCTCTACAGCAACTTCGCGGATTGGTTCCGCAATTTGAGGATTGTCCTCACAGCTGGTAATTTGACCTATGTGCTGGATGCACCGCTGGGTGACCCACCTGCAGCTGATGCTCCCGATGAAGTAAAGAACGTTTACCTCTCGGAAGACTCAAGACTCTGAGTTCAGGTGCTATCTTGTATGGTTTAGAATCGAGCTTGTAAAAGGTTTGAGAATTCAGACCCATATGATATTGTCGAGGATCTCAAATTGATCTTTGAGACTCATGCGGCAATTGAAAGCTATGAGGCTTCAAAAGTTCTTTAACCGCAAGATGGAAGAGGGCAGCCCACAAGGCGCATGTGCTTAAGATGTCCGCACGCAAACAAACTTCAAAGCTTGGGTATTGTGATTCCTAATGCTTTACCGTGTCCTCCAATCACTACCACCAAGTTACAAGAACTTTGTGATGAACTACAACATGCAGAACATGAACAAGACGTTGCCAGAACTCTTTGCCATGTTGAAATCTGCAGAAGTGGAGATCAAGAAAGAGCACCAAGTGTTGTTGGTCAATAAGACCACCAAATTCAAGAAAGGCAAGTCTAAGCGTATGGACACTTCAGAAGGGTGGTAAGAAAGTTACCGCTACCGAAGAAGACCAAGGCTGGACCTAAGCCGATCTCGAGTGCTTTCTTGCAAGGGAGAAGGTCATCGAAGCGGAATTGCCCAAAGTACTTGGCGGATTTGAAGAACGGCAACATCAAGAAGAAAGGTATATCCGATATACATGTTATTGATGTGTATCTCACTAGTACTGTAGTAGTGTCGGGTATTTGATACTGGTTCGTTGCTCATATTTGTAACTCAAACAGTCCGCAGAATAAACGGAAGCTAGCGAAGAACGAGGTGACGATGCGGCGTGGAAATGGATCAAAGGTTGATGTGATCGCGGTCGGCACGCTACCTCTTCATCTACCATCGGGATTAGTTTTATACTTAAATAATTGTTATTTGGTGCTGCGTTGAGCATGAACATTATATCGATCTTGTTTATTAAGACGGTTACTTGTTTAAGTCCGAGAATAATGGTTGTTCGATTTATATGAGTAATATGTTTTATGCACATGCACCTTTGATAGATGGTATATTCTTATTGAATCTCGATAGTGGAAATACACATATCAACAACATTGAGGCTAAACGTTTAAAATCAGCGATAATTCACCTATATGTGGCAATCGCTGCCTTGGTCACATTGGAGTGAAACGTATGAAGAAACTCCATTCGATGGACTTCTTGAATCACTTGATTTCGAATCACTTGATAGATGCGAAGCATGTCTGATGGGTAAAATGACTAAGACTCCATTTTCTGGTATGATGGAGCGAGCTACGGACTTATTGGAAATCATACATATCGATGTATGTGGTCCAATGAGTGTAGCATCATGTGGTTATCAAGTTATGTTCTTACCTTCACGGATGACTTGAGTAGATATGGGTATATCTATTTCATGAAACATAAGTCCAAAACTTTCGAGAAGTTTAAGGAATTTCAAAGTGAGGTAGAGAATCAACGTAACAAGAAGATTAAATTTCTAGGTTCTGATCGTGGAGGTGAATATCTAAGTTACGAGTTTGGCGAGCATTTGAAGAAATGCGGAATACTTTCACGCTGACACCGGGAACACCACAGCGTAATGGTGTGTCCGAACGTCGTAATCGAACTCTCTTAGATATGGTTTGTTCTATGATGTCACTTACAGATTTACCGCTATCATTTTGGGGTTATGCGTTAGAAACAGCCGCATTCACTTTAAATAGGGCACCGTCTAAACTGCTGAAACGACACCGTATGAATTATGGTTTGGGAAGAAACCTAGATTATCGCTCCTTAAAGTTTGGGGTTTGAAGCCTAAAGAAGTTACAGCCGAACAAGCTTGAACCCAAAGCGGAAAAATGCGTCTTCATAGGATACCCAAAGGAAACTATTGGGTATACCTTCTATCATAGATCCGAAGGCAAAATCTTCGTTGCCAAGAATGGATCCTTTCTAGAGAAGGAATTTCTCTCGAAAGAAGTGACTGGAAGGAAAGTAGAACTCGACGAGGTTGTCGAACCTTCTCTCGAAATTGCGAGTAGCGCAAAGACCGAAGAAGTTCCTGTGGTGCCTGCACCAACAAGAGAGGAATCTAATGATGATGATCATGAAACTTCGGTTGAAGTTGCTACAGAGCCTCGGAGGTCAACGAGAACTCGTACCACTCCAGATTGGTATGATCCCGTTATGAGTGTCATGTTGGTGGATAACACCGATGACCCTGAGACATATGAGGAAGCGATGATGAGCCCATATTCCAATAAATGGCAAGAAGCCATGAAATCCGAGATTGGGTCCATGTACGAAAACCAAGTGTGGACTTTGGTGGACTTACCGGATGGCGAAGGTCACGAGAACAAATGGATTTTCAAGAAGAAAACAGATGCTGATGGTAATGTTACTGTCTATAAAGCTCGACTTGTCGCAAAAGGGTTTCGACAAGTTCAAGGAGTTGACTACGATGAGACTTTCTCACCAGTAGCAAAGCTAAAGTCTGTGAGGATTATGTTAGCAATCGCTGCATATTATGATTATGAGATATGGCAGATGGATGTCAAAACAGCATTCCTCAAGGAGACATTGATGAAGAGTTGTATATGATGCAACCCAAAGGTTTTGTCGATCCTAAAGATGCTAACAAGGTATGCAAACTTCAACGGTCCATCTATGGATTGAAGCAAGCATCCCGAAGTTGGAATCAACGTTTTGATAAGGTGATCAAAAGTTTTGGTTTTATACAAACTTATGGAGAAGCTTGTATTTACAAGAAAGTGAGTGGGAGCTCTGTAGCATTCTTAATACTATATGTAGATGACATATTGTTGATTGGGAATGATGTAGACCTTCTTAATAGTGTCAAGGAATATTTGAATAATAGTTTTTTAATGAAAGATCTTGGCGAAGCAGCTTACATATTAGGCATAAAGATTTATAGAGATAGATCGAGACGCCTAATATCATTGTCACAAAGTACATATTTGGACAAAGTTCTAAAGAGGTTTGGAATGGAATAAAGAAAGAAAGGGTTCTTGCCCATGTTGCCCAATACGACCTTGAGTAAAACTCAAAGTCCAGCAACGGCAGAAGATAGAGAAAGGATGAGTAAGACTCCCTATGCCTCAGCCATAAGATCTCTAATATATGCCATGCTATGTACTAGACCTGACATTGCATATGCTGTTAGTCTAACTAGCAGATATCAAAGTGATCCAGGAGTGGATCATTGAATGATCAAAAACATCCTTAAGTACTTGAGAAGAACTAAGATATGGTTCTTTCTTATGGAGGTGATGAACAACTCGTTGTTAATGGTTACCCCGCTGCTAGTTGGAACACCAATCCGGATGATTCTAAATCACAACTGGATACGTATTTATTTTGAATGGTGCAAGGATTAGTGGAGGAAAAGCAAAGCGTTGTGGCGAGATCTTCAACTGAATCGGAATACATGGTCGCTTTCGGAGGCTTCACAAGAAGCGATATGGATGAAAGAGTTCATTACAGAGCTAGGTGTGGTTCCTAGTGCGCTGGACCCAATGTCTATCTACTGTGATAACATGGGCGCCATAGCCAATGCGCAAGAACCAAGGTCACACAAGAAGCTGAAGCATATCAAGCTACGTTTTCACGCTATTCGAGAACATATCCAAGATGGGGATATAAAGATTTGCAAAGTACACACAGATCTGAATGTGGCGGATCCATTGACTAAACCTCTCCCGAGGGCAAAACATGACCAGCACCAAACTGCCATGGGTGTTCGGTATATTACCATGTAATCTAGATTAGATGACTCTAGTGCAAGTGGGAGACTGTTGGAGATATGCCCTAGAGGCAATAATAAATTTAGTTATTATTATATCTTTGTGTTTATGATAAATTTTTACATTCATGATATAATAGTATTAACAAGGAAACATTAATACTTGTGTGATTTGTAAACCTAATTTGAAGTCCCTAGTAAAGCCTTTATATAATACTAGCTTGTTGGTTAATAGATGATTGTGGTTTCCCTATCATGAACATTGAGATGTTATTAACAACAAGATCATATCGTTAGGAGAATGATATGATGGACATACTCCTATAGATAAGTGTAGCATAAAGATCAAGTCATTTCAATAGTTCAATTGCTATATGCTTTCTGATACATAGTAACCTAATTCCTTCGACCATGAGATCATGCATATCACCTTTACCGGATGGATGCTTTGATGACATCAAACACCACACCGTAACTGGGTGGCTATAAAGGTGGCATTGAGTGTTCAGAACGTATTGGTTGAAACACATGGATCAAGAGTGGGATTTGTCCATCCATATGACAGATAGATATACTCTGGTCCCTCTCGGTGAAATGTCATCCAATTATCTTGCAAGCATGTGACTGGCTCACAAGGGATCACATATCACGGGAACGAGAAAAGAGTACTTATCGGTAACGAGGTTAAACTAGGTATGCAGAGATACCGACGATCATAACCTCGGATAAGTAAAGTATCGTGAGACAAAGGGAAATTGGTATCGTATGTAAGTGGTTCATTCGATCGCAAAGTAATCATAGAAATATGTGGGAGCCATATGAATTTCCAGATTCCTCTATTGGTTATTGTTCAGAGAAGTGTCTCGATCATGTCCGCATAATTCACGAACCGTAGGGAGACACACTTAAGGATTCGACGTTGTTTGAGTAGTTATGGTATGATGAGAAAGAGACCGAATGTTGTTCGGAGTCTCGGATGGGATCCGGATATCACGAGGAGATCCGAATGGTCCGAGAATAAGATTCATATAAGGAAAGTCTCGTTTGAGTTCGAATGATTCCGTGTTATCATCGGGAATGTTCTAGAAGGTTCGGAATGTCCGCACCGGAGGAAGGGTACATGAATGTGTCATTGCAAGTTGGAATGATTGCATCATGTACTAAGTGCCTTTGCTGTCCAAAATAAAGGGTTTATTCAAATCCTAAATTGAAAAGTCAAACGGCTAGTTTGAAAGTCAAACGGCAAGTTTTGGAAAGAGGAGGAGGAGTGGGAAACCGAGTTGGGGAGGGAATCCCTCCTCCAACCGGCGGCGCACCACCCAAGCCGAGTTGGGGAGGGAGGGGCCCCTCCCTCCCCTTGGCCGGCCGGCCCGTCCACCTATATAAGGAGGGGCAGGGCCCCCTCCTAGCACACACAAGTTCCCTACCCCAAACCCTAGCTTGGCGCCACCACCTCCTGCAGCTGCCATCGCCTCCTAGGGTTACCCTAGCCGCCGACTTGGGCTTCCCCTTGCCCTAGCACCTACTCCTTGGTGTGTCTAAACCCTAGATCGCCGAGGATCTCTCTCATACTCCACCATACTGCCGGCGCTAAGGCGGATCTCCTCCTCTACTTCCGGTACCACGCCACAGTCGGAATCGCGAGGAGAGTGCTACAACCTCCGCCATCGGAACAAGGGAGAGGAAGGTCTTCGCCGAGTATCGATGTGACCAATTGGGAGCGCTGCCGAAAGTTAACGCTTCTAAGGATCGTCTGCGATCTTGAGACCGGAAGAGTATTGACTAAATCACCCACGAATCCGCTCTCGTTAAACACTTTGGAATCTTCGAGGGTGAGTTATTCCATCGACTCATTGCTACAATCTAGTAGATAGATCTTGGCTTGTTTGTTTGTATGCGATAGAAAATTTTGTTTTCCATGCTACGAAACCCTACAGTGATGAACAGCTCGTTGTTAATGGTTACACCGATGCTAGTTGGAACACCGATCCAGACGATTCTAAATCTCAATCTGGATGCGTATTTACTTTGAATGGTGCAGCAGTCAGTTAGCTGGAGGAGTGCAAAGCAAAGAGTTGTGGCAAGATCTTCAACTGAATCGGAATACATAGCTGCTTCGGAGGCTTCACAAGAAGCGATATGGATGAAGGAGTTCATTACAGAGCTCGGTGTGGTTCCATGTGTGATGAACCCAATGTCTATCTACTGTGATTACATGGGCGCCATAGCCAATGCGCAAGAACCAAGGTCACACGAGAAGCTGAAGCACATCAAGCTACGTTTTCACGCTATTCGAGAACATGTCCAAGATGGTGACATAAAGATTTGCAAAGTACACACAGATCTGAATGTGGCGGATCCATTGACTAAACCTCTCCCGAGGGCAAAACATGACCAACACCAAACAGCCATGGGTGTTCGGTATATTACCATGTAATCTAGATTAGTTGACTCTAGTGCAAGTGGGAGACTGTTGGAGATATGCCCTAGAGGCAATAATAAATGTAGTTATTATTATATCTTTGTGTTTATGACAAATGTTTACATTCATGCTATAACAGTATTAACAAGGAAACATTAATACTTGTGTGATTTGTAAACTAAATTAGAGTCCTAGTAAAGCCTCTTCATAATACTAGCTTGTTGGTTAATAGATGATTGTGGTTTCCCTATCATGAACATTGAGATGTTATTAACAACAAGATCATATCATTAGGAGAATGGTGTGATGGACATACTCCTATAGATAAGCGTAGCATAAATATCAAGTCATTTTAATAGTTCAATTGCTATAAGATTTTTGATACATAGTAACCTAATTCCTTCGACCATGAGATCATGCATATCACCATCACCGGAAGGATGCTTTGATGACATCAAACACCACATCGTAACTGGGTGGCTATAAAGGTGGCATTGAGTGTTCGGAAAGTATGGGTTGAGACACATGAATCAAGAGTGGGATTTGTCCATCCATATGACGGATAGATATACTCTAGGCCCTCTCGGTGGAATGTCATCCAATTAGCTTGCAAGAATGTGAATAGCTCACAAGGGATCACATACCACGGGAACGAGAAAAGAGTACTTATTAGTAACGATGTTGAACTAGGTATGCAGAGATACCGACGATCAAAACCTCGGATAAGTAAACTATCATGAGACAAAGGGAAATTGGTATCGTATGTAAGTGGTTCATTCGATAGCAAAGTAATCGTAGAAATATGTGGGAGCCATATGAATTTCCAGATTCCTCTATTGGTTATTAATCGGAGAAGTGTCTCGATCATGTCCGCATAATTCACGAATCGTAGGGAGACACACTTAAGGATTCGATGTTGTTGAGTAGTTATGGAATGATGAGTAAGAGACCGAATATTGTTCGGAGTCTCGGATGGGATCCGGGATATCACGAGGAGATCCGAAATGGTCCGGAGAATAAGATTCATATAAGGAAAGTCATGTTTCGGAGTTGGGGAATGATTCCGATGTTTTCACCGGGAATGTTCTAGAAGGGTCCGGAAGGCCTGACACTCCGGAGGGGAAGGGTACATGAATGTGTCATGACAATATGGAATGGTTGCATCATGTACTAGGTGACATGGCTGGGCAAAATAAAGGGAGAAATCAAATCCTAGTTTGAAAGTCAAACGCCAATTTGAAAAAGTCAAACGGCAAGTTTGCTTGGTGGAGGGAGAGTAGGAAACCTACTTGGGGAGGAGTTCCTCTCCCTCCACCCGCCGGCCAAGGAGGCCGAGTTGGGGGAGGACTCCCTCCTCCCAACCGGGCGCCCCACCTATATAAGTAGGGCAGGGCTGCCCTCTTGCCTACACCTCTCACACCCCAAACCCTAACCTAGCCACGGCCACCACCCCTGATGTTGCCGCCGCCTAGGGCACCACCAACTCGCCGAGTTGGGGTGATCCCAAACCCTAGCCGCCGGCTACACTCTCCCCTTGGTGCCTTCTAAACCCTAGATCACCAAGGCCCCTCTCATAGTCCACCATACTGCTCCCGGCTTAAGGCCTCGAGATCTCCTCTACTTCCGGTACCACACCGCCGTCACGGAATCGAGTAGAGTGCTACAACCTCCGCCGCTGGAACAAGGGAGAGAAAGGTCTTCATCGAAAATTTAACGCAGGACCGATCATGAAGCGCTGCCGAACGCTGGGAAGGATCGCTCACGCGATCTTGAGATCGGCAAGAGTACGACTACATCACCCACGAGAATATGCTCTCGTTAACCGCTTTGGAATCTTCGAGGGTGAGTTTCTCCATCGACTCGTTGCTACAATCTAGTAGATAGATCTTGGCTTGTTTGTTTGCATGCGTAGAAATTTTTTGTTTTCCATGCTACGAACCCCTACACTAATGCTATGTTTACTATGGGTGTGTGTCCATCACATCATTCTCCTAATGATATGATATTGTTATTAATAACATCTAGTGTCCATGATCAAGAAACCATGATCATCTATTAATCAACAAGCTAGTTTAACAAGAGGCTTACTAGGGACTCTTTTATGTTTACAAAACACACATGTATTAATGTTTCTGGTTACTATACTTATAGCATGGGATGCAAACATTTATCGTAAACACAAAGATATAATAATAACCACTTTACTATTGCCTCTTGGGCATATATCCAACAGTCTCCCACTTGCACTAGGGTCAATAATCTAGATTACATGGTAATATACCTAACACACATGGCGTTCTGGTGTTGGTCATTTTTTCCCTAGGGAGAGGTTTAGTCAACAGATCTGCCACATTCAGATCTGTGTGTACTTTGCAAATCTTTATGTCACCATCTTGGACATGCTCGCGAATAGCATGAAAACATAGCTTGATATCCTTCAGCTTCTTGTGTGACCTTGGCTCCTGCGTATTGGCTATGGCACCCAAGTTGTCACAATAGATGGCCATCGGGTCCAACGCACTAGGAACCACATCAAGCTAAGTAATAAACTCATTTATCCATATTTCTTCTTGTGAAGCCTCTGAAGCAGCTATGTATTCTGATTTAGTTGAAGATCTCGCCAAAATGCTTTTCTTTGCACTCTTCCAGCTTATTGCTGCACCATTCAAAATAAATACGTATACATACTGTGAATTAGATTCATCCGGATCGGTGTTCTAGCTAGCATCGGTGTAACCATTTATAACGAGATCTTTGTCACCTCCATAAAAAAGAACCATATCATTAGTTCTCTTCAAGTACTTCAGGATATTCTTGACCGCTGTCTAGTGTTCCACTCCTGGATCACTTTGATATCTGCTAGTCAAACTAACAGCGTGTGCAATATCTGGTCTTGTACACAGTATGGCATACATGATAGAACCTATGGCCGAGGCATAGGGGATCTTACTCATCCTTTCTTTATCTTCTACCGGAGCTAGACATTGAGACTTACTCAAGGTCTTACTTGGCAACATGGGAAAGAACCCGTTCTTGCTTTCTTCCATTCTAAACCTCTTTAGAACTTTGTCCAATTATGTACTTTGTGAAAGCTCTATTAAGTGTCTTGATCTATCTCTATAAATCTTTATGCCTAAGATGTATGTTGCTTCGCCAAGATCCTTCATTGAAAAACTATTATTCAAATAGGCTTTGACACTTTCAAGAAGTTCTATATCTTTCCCAATCAACAATATGTCATCCACATATAGTACTAGGAATGATATAGATCTTCCACTCACTTTCTTGTAAATCCATGCTTCTTCATAAGTTTGTATAAATCTAAAGTTTTTGATCACCTTATCAAAATGTTGATTCCGGCTCCGAGATGTTTGCTTTAGTCCATAAATGGACCGCTGAAGTTTGCATGCCTTGTTAGCATCTTTAGGATCGAAAAAACCTTTGGGTTGTACCATATATAACTCTTCCTCAATGTCACCACTAAGAAAGAGTAAATGTCACATCCCAAGATTTTCCAAATCTTGTAATGTGAAAATAAATGAATAAAATAAAATTTGGTTGATTTTCATGGCCAGAAGAAACTTTTCGAATTGAAAATGGAACCTCAAACCCATTTGAATTAAATAAAATCCTAAAGGAATTTAAAGTTAAACATTTATTAAAGGAAACTAAAATGTTTTGGAATTACTATTTTGGAAACTTTTAAATAAAAGATTTGGTATTCAAAAGAAAAGATGGATTTATAAATAAAGAGTATTTTATAAAGCCAAATTAAAACTTTGGCCAAACTTTTGAATTAAAACATTTTATAAAATTAGCAAAGGTTTATTTAAATAGAATAATAAGGATTTAATATCCAACTTTATTTAAATAAAAGGATTTATCATTTTAATTAAAATATCAAAACTTATTAAATTATTTAAATAAGTATTCTAAGTATTTTATTTTCTTAATTAAAACCTACTGATTTGGTTTTGAAAATATTTAGGTTTCAAATAAGGATTTTTTTATTAATAAAATCAAACTCTATGTGATTTAATAAGTAAGGCCCATTTTATTTAATTATTAATGAACCCTAAAATAAAAGATTGTTTTATTTTAAACAAGTCTTCCAAATATTCTTTATTTCCAAATAAAACATACTGATTGGGTTTTGAAAGCATTTGGATTTCAAATGAAGATTTTATTAAATAAACCAAACCTTGTTTTATTAATAAACCATGGACCATTTTATTTAATTAATAAAAGAAACCTAAAAGATTTAAAATATTATTTTATTTTGGATTTTGGTTCATGTTACTGAACAGAACTAATTTCAATATTACAAAGTTTGAGTGTTGTTTGAATTGATTTGAACCATGTTTGTTTGATAGAAATTTCAAAATGTAATTCTTAAATTAGAAAAGGAAAAGATTCGTAAAGTAAAGAAAAATATGAATTGGATCTCGCCACCGCTTCAAATTTCAACAGCCCACTCGCACCTCACCCTCACCCGAAGAAAACGATTCGCACCAATTAGTTAACCCATGAGCAACCGACTAGTGGACCTCCTCCTCGCTTTTTCCCATCGACCGACTGGACCCCACCGCCTCGTTCTTCTCACACCCACACGACCCTTCTTCCTCCTCGCCGCTTCCTGCTGTGATTCCGCGGACTTAATTCGTCATAATGCCGCCACCATTACTCGCTTTGATCGTGCTCGATAAACGCCACTCCTTCCCTTCCGCTCCTCGACGCCAACCTTCGCCACCGTGCCCCAATTTCTCCTCGAACTCCACTGTCTCCGACGACCTTCTTCATCAATTCCGCCACACACCGCCTCCCTTGCCCCATTAACCAAGCACGCAGCTTCCCACTCCTGCACGCTTATGCCCGTGCCTTCCGCTGGGCGCCCAGAGAGTCGACTAGGACAAGCTCGACAGCCGTCCGTCTCCTGCCTCTCCAAACTTTCCTGGTAATCACGACCACCCGCCTTCTCATTCACACGAGGAGCTTTGTCTTGGTCCCAGATCTAACCATGTCATCATTTCGCTTGGGTGATCCACAGCCCACGACGACCACCGAAGCACCCGACGCTGCCCACTCCGGCGAGCAATCGCCAAGATCGAACACCCCTCGACCAACACCTCTCGAGCATCACCGTGACCTCCTGAACCCGGTGAGCTTTTCTCCTCGCTTCCTCGAACCACCGCAGCACCACGCCGACCGCGGCGCGCCGCTTACCGCCGCCGCCGCTTTGGTCAAACTCGCCAGCACCGTTGGATCTGGATCGGACGCACTAGATAGATCATTTAACGCCGAAGGGGTACGCTTCCAGAGCCATACGATCTAACTTGATCCAACGCTCTACAGAGCGCGATCCGCGCGAAGCGGTACCGTCCAGTTAAAACGCGCCGCGTGTCACTGATCTGTTTAAAAACTGATTTGAAAACAGAATATTTTGCAAACTTCAAACCTCTGTAACTTTCAAACCACACGTCCAAAAATTACAAATTTTATGTCGTTGGATTCAGGAGAGCAAGCCCTAGCCAACCATGGCCTTAGTTTAGAAAATAGTATCTGTTAGCTTGTTTGAATTTGCAGAAACATTTGTGCACTTGTTTAGAGTAGGAAAATTGTTTAAAATTGATTTTAGGGTTAGATCTTTTGCAAATTGGTGTGTTGTGACCTTACTGACCCTAAAACCAACCCATGGTTTTGGAAATGAAAATTGGAAAGATTAAGAATGGATTAATTAAATTAGCCTAATTTTAGCCAAATAAAGATAATGGGTTTATTATGAAAAAGATTTTGGAATAAAACTTTGAGAAAATATTTTGATTCAAAGCTACTGACCCAAACCAACTAATCTTGAGAGAGTTAGAAACTTTTGGTGAAAACTTAAAAGGTTTTAGATTTAATAAAACTATTTACCACCACATAAAATGTTGAATGGATTTTAAAATAGATTTTGAGCAAAACCCTCTAACTAATGACTTTGCCACTTTGGTAAACGACCAATTTGGACCTTAGCAAGTTTATAAACCTAGTGGAGACCAACCTTGCAATAGAACCATCCTTTGCATACTTATGCCTGACTTAGATTCCATTTGCTTTGTGAGTGTGAAATTGTTTGTTTGACTTTGGTGTGGAATGTTAGTTGATTTTGTGTTTGCTTGATTGACTTGTAGTGAATTTAGCAAAGTGTGAGACTAGCAAGATCAAGGAGAGAACCACCATTCCCTACCAAAAAGGCAAGTTACACTATCATACAAAAGTCCTATTATTTTCATTATACTTAGTGGATTTTAAAAAAAAACATGCATGAAAAGATATTTCTGTACTTATGCTATGCTAAATCCTAATAGGATTCCCTATACACTCCTTAGTGAAAATATTGAAGTTGTACATGCTTAGCCATGCTATGCTTTGAAAAGAGATACATGTTGAGATTTTACAAAGGTTGAGAAAAGGACTTGTGTTTTACATAATAAAACAAGGACTCAATGAACCACCTAGGTGGAGGATACTTGAAGTTTTGGAGAAGGTGGCAACAAAAGGAACCATGTCTATGGCAATCAATTTGTGTTGTGCTCCAAATGAAAACCACCTAGGAAACTTAGAGATTGAACATGTTTCTCCAATTGTGGCTTTCGTGTGCAACCACATGCTATTATGACTCTGACTTAGTCAACTACATTAGGAAGACCCATACATTGTCTTTAGTTACCGGACATGGGGATCTGGAATGCTTCATGGGAGCTGAAGACAAGCTAGCAATGATGTATGGGAGGACCTTTTGGAAAGACTTCGTCACACTCTCGGTCCAAGATTCCATCTTGGTGAGCACTAATCCAAAGAGGCCACCGGTGGCAACAAGATGGGATTGTGTCATGTGGGTAAAGTGTACCTTCTGCAGAAGTTAATAAAATCTAAGTACTTATCCGTTTCCGCTGTTAGGGACAATACCGAGCAACTAAAGTTTGAACCATGGGAGATCTCGACATTCCAACTTCTAATATAAAAACTTGATGCACTTGGGGGTACCAAGGAATTCAAAGAGATTTTGTTAAGCTTGTTGCACTTGGGGTCACCAAGGTGCTCAAGAACATGATGTACTTGGGGGTGACCAAGGAACTCATGAGATTTCATAAAACTTGATGCACTTGGGGTTACCAAGTAGCTCAAGAGATTTTTGACAAGGACTTGAACACTTGTGTTTCTACCAAGGAGTTCAAGGAACTTGGAAAAGGGATTTGACAAAGGACCAAAACCATTTTGAAAAGATAGGTTAAATGTTGCTTTATGCAAATAAGCCTTAAACTCTACTTAGCCAAATATGCATGTAATGTTAGGATCCACTTATATTCCACATAGTAGTGAAACTTGCCAATACAATTCAAATGTATTGACCCTTGTGGCTGTAACTTGTATTTTGCAGGTTTGATTGATTTTATTGAAGATTGTTTGATTAGGATTACAAAGTCTACAACCAACATCTGCTTGTGGCATTTTAAAGATGAAGGACTCCATGATTATTATTATTCCGCTGCAATGTAATGTAATAGCCAAATGAGCTATGTTTGATGTAATAAACTTATGTTATTCCTGGTTGTAAAGTTATGTTATGACCTTTGTTTCTTGATATTACATCTTAACTGTGGATGCTAGCTATTGATCCAGGGACTAGCATTGTAAAACACAGGAGGGATCGACCTTATCAGGTTGAGGCCTCTACAGATGGTATCAGAGCATTGTGTTGCCTGTAGGATTTGTAAACCCTAGGATTGGACAAAAACCCTTAGAAAAATAGGAGTTGTTCTTGTTCCAAAACTTATTTACAAAAACACTTGTAAACTCTTTCCTCAACCATTTTGGTTTTGACTCTACTTCCCTCCTACTCCAACTTGATGGAAAAACCTACCCCATGACCAGAGACTACACCATGTGTGAAGGACTTCTTCAACTCTAATGACTTCAACATCTTCAGCATATTCACCAAGGACTTCCAACATGGATATCACCAAGGACTACAAGTGAAACAAGGAAATCTTGCTTAAAGATTCAGGGACTGAGGGAATGCAAAATAAGAAGAAACCATCGACAACTTTGAAGTATTGTGACCAAGAGCTTTTCTCAAAAGAAACCATGATCCCATACAAGAAGAATCATGAAGGAAGGAAAGATCACAAATGAACTATATAGATGGACCACCATAATTTAGTTAAGTCAAACACACCAACTTATGTGGTGTAATAAAAATAATTTGATTGCCTAAGTATGTGCTTGAACTTGTTGTTTGAGTGCAAAGTTGTTTGTGAATGTTTGGTTTGTGATTGCATGCACATTGCTTGTGTGAATTGTGATGTGTGTGAATAGAAATAATTCCTTAGAAATATCTTGCCTATTCTAACCTCCTCCAACCCAAACAGATGACTACTCCAAAAGACTCCAAGGTTGATGACACCAACACCAACCAAGCTGACAGCATGAAAGAGCTCATAGCAACCCAACACCAGTTGAACCAACTGACAGCTCAGTTCATAACCAACAATAGTGATAAGGATCCAGCACTACAAAGGTTTTTGGAGGAACAATCCCAACTGATGCTTAGGGTGACTAATCAAATGATCAGCATGGAAGAAAACTATCCCAAAGAAGTTTATGATAACAAGGCTGACAAGAATGTTATTCTGGATGGAGCCCTAGCTTGCACTATTTGTGGAGACAAAGATCATACTTCCAAGGAGCATGAAGGTCAATGCCCCAATTGTGAGGAAGAACATCCTGTTGGACAATGTCCCATCTCTCAAGCCACTTGTTACCTTTGTGAAGGAAATGACCATGTTCCTAACCAATGCCCTATCTACTCCATGGTGGAGCAAAGGAAACAAGAGGGATCCAAGTCTACCAAAGGAAAAGGACCACTTATACCTCCCAACAAGACAACCCAATTCAAAGGACTAAAGAAACTTAAGAAACAGAAGCAAGAAATGAGCCATGCACAATGTCGTAAATGTAAGGAAATGGGACACTACTCCAGTGGATGCCCAGAGAACAAGAAGAATAAAGAGATTGACCAAGTGTGGTGCAACAATTGCAAAGAACCAGGCCATTATGTAGCCACTTGTCCACAAGAACAACGCAAAGAACTCAAGGACATTCATTGTTTCAACTGCAAGAATCCAGGACATTATGCAAGCAACTGTCCAGAAAGGATGAAAAACAAGTTGAACAAGCCTATGGAGAAACTCAACCTTGGCCCATGAGTCAAGCATGGAAACCAAAGACACCATGCAAATATTTGCTTAGAGAAAGTATTTCTCATGATCCCAAGAAGGACAAGATGTAATTTTTGTTTAAAATTTTTTAAGGGTGGTAGTACCCTAGTTGTTTTGAACTTGCTTGTAACCCCAGCCTCCCCAAATCTCGGGACAAGATTTATTTTAAGGGTGGTAGCCTATCACATCCCAAGATTTTCCAAATCTTGTAATGTGAAAATAAATGAATAAAATAAAATTTGGTTGATTTTCATGGCCAGAAGAAACTTTTCGAATTAAAATGGAACCTCAAACCCATTTGAATTAAATAAAATCCTAAAGGAATTTAAAGTTAAACATTTATTAAAGGAAACTAAAATGTTTTGGAATTACTATTTTGGAAACTTTTAAATAAATGATTTGGTATTCAAAAGAAAAGATGGATTTATAAATAAAGAGTATTTTATAAAGCCAAATTAAAACTTTGGCCAAACTTTTGAATTAAAACATTTTATAAAATTAGCAAAGGTTTATTTAAATAGAATAATAAGGATTTAATATCCAACTTTATTTAAATAAAAGGATTTATCATTTTAATTAAAATATCAAAACTTATTAAATTATTTTAAATAAGTATTCTAAGTATTTTATTTTCTTAATTAAAACCTACTGATTTGGTTTTGAAAATATTTAGGTTTCAAATAAGGATTTTTTTATTAATAAAATCAAACTCTATGTGATTTAATAAGTAAGGCCCATTTTATTTAATTATTAATGAACCCTAAAATAAAAGATTATTTTATTTTAAACAAGTCTTCCAAATATTCTTTATTTCCAAATAAAACCTACTGATTGGGTTTTGAAAGCATTTGGATTTCAAATGAATATTTTATTAAATAAACCAAACCTTGTTTTATTAATAAACCATGGACCATTTTATTTAATTAATAAAAGGAACCTAAAAGATTTAAAATATTATTTTATTTTGGATTTTGGTTCATGTTACTGAACAGAACTAATTTCAATATTACAAAGTTTGAGTGTTGTTTGAATTGATTTGAACCATGTTTGTTTGATAGAAATTTCAAAACAGAATTCAGAAATTAGAAAAAGGAAAAAGATTCAGAAACAGAAAGAAAAAAATATGAATTGGATCTGGCCCAGCTGCCCAGCCCAACAGCCCACTCGCAGCCCACCTCACCCTCACCCCGAAAGAAAACGATTCGCACCAATTAGTTAACCCGCGGAGCAACTGACTAGTGGACCTCCTCCTCGCTTCTTTCCACTGACTGACCGATGGACCCCACCGCTCCTGTTCTTCTCTCACACCCACACGACCCCTTCTTCCTCCCTCGTCGCCGTTTCCTGCTGTGATTCCGCGGACTTAATTCGTCATAATGCCGCCACCATTACTCGCTTTGACTGTGCTCGATAAAACGCCAGCTCCTTCCCTTCCGCTCCTCAGACGCCAACCTCTTCGCCACCAGCCGCCCAATTTCTCCTCGAACTCCACTGCCTCCACGACCTTCTTCATCAATTCCGCCACACCCTCCCTTGCCCCATTGACCAAGCACGCAGCTTCCCACTCCTGCACGCCTGCGCCTCCGCTCGCTCGACCGCGGCGCCCAGAGAGTCGACTAGGACAAGCTCGGCCGCCGCCATCGCCTCTGCCTCCGCCAAACTTTCCCTTGGTAATCTTGACCGCCTACCTTATCATTCACACGAGGAGCTTTGTATTGGTCCCGCGCATCTAACCATATCATCATTTCGCCTTGGGGTGATCCACAACGCCGTCCACGACGACCACCTGAAGCACCCGACGCCGTCCTCCACTCCGGCGAGCAATCCTGCCAAGATCAGAACACCCCTCGCCCGACCAACACCTCCTCGAGCATCACCGTGACCTCCTGAACCCGGTGAGCTTCTTCTCCTCCTCTCTCGCTTCCTCGAACCACCGCAGCACCACCGCCTGACCGTGCGCCGCCGCTAGCCACCGTCAGCGCCGCCCCCTTTTGGTCAAACTCGCCAGCACCGTTGGATCTGGATCGGACGCACTAGATAGATCATTTAACGCCGAAGGGGTACGCTTCCAGAGCCATACGATCTAACTTGATCCAACGCTCTACAGAGCGCGATCCGCGTGAAGCGGTACCGTCCAGTTAAAACGCGCCGCGTGTCACTGATCTGTTTAAAAACTGATTTGAAAACAGAATATTTTGCAAACTTCAAACCTCTGTAACTTTCAAACCACACGTCCAAAAATTACAAATTTTATGTCGTTGGATTCAGGAGAGCAAGCCCTAGCCAACCATGGCCTTAGTTTATAAAATAGTATCTGTTAGCTTGTTTGAATTTGCAGAAACATTTGTGCACTTGTTTAGAGTAGGAAAATTGTTTAAAATTGATTTTAGGGTTAGATCTTTTGCAAATTGGTGTGTTGTGACCTTACTGACCCTAGGAACCAACCCATGGTTTTGGAAATGAAAATTGGAAAGATTAAGAATGGATTAATTAAATTAGCCTAATTTTAGCCAAATAAAGATAATGGGTTTATTATGAAAAAGATTTTGGAATAAAACTTTGAGAAAATATGTTGATTCAAAGCTACTGACCCAAACCAACTAATCTTGAGAGAGTTAGAAACTTTTGGTGAAAACTTAAAAGGTTTTAGATTTAATAAAACTATTTACCACCACATAAAATGTTGAATGGATTTTAAAATAGATTTTGAGCAAAACCCTCTAACTAATGACTTTGCCACTTTGGTAAACGACCAATTTGGACCTTACCAAGTTTATAAACCTAGTGGAGACCAACCTTGCAATAGAACCATCCTTTGCATACGTATGCCTGACTTAGATTCCATTTGCTTTGTGAGTGTGAAATTGTTTGTTTGACTTTGGTGTGGAATGTTAGTTGATTTTGTGTTTGCTTGATTGACTTGTAGTGAATTTAGCAAAGTGTGAGACTAGAAAGATCAAGGAGAGAACCACCATTCCCTACCAAAAAGGCAAGTTACACTATCATACAAAAGTCCTACTATTTTCATTATACTTAGTGGATTTAAAAAAAAAACATGCATGAAAAGATATTTCTGTACTTATGCTATGCTAAATCCTAATAGGATTCCATATACACTCCTTAGTGAAAATATTGAAGTTGTACATGCTTAGCCATGCTATGCTTTGAAAAGAGATACATGTTGAGATTTTACAAAGGTTGAGAAAAGGACTTGTGTTTTACATAATAAAACAAGGACTCAATGAACCACCTAGGTGGAGGATACTTGAAGTTTTGGAGAAGGTGGCAACAAAAGGAACCATGTCTATGGCAATCACTTTGTGTTGTGCTCCAAATGAAAACCACCTAGGAAACTTAGAGATTGAACATGTTTCTCCAATTGTGGCTTTCGTGTGCAACCACATGCTATTATGGCTCTGGCTTAGTCAACTACATTAGGAAGACCCATACATTGTCTTTAGTTACTGGACATGGGGATCTGGAATGCTTCATGGGAGCTGAAGACAAGCTAGCAATGATGTATGGGAGGACCTTTTGGAAAGACTTCCACACTCTCGATGCGGTACTCCATCTTGGTGAGCACTAATCCAGTAGGCCACTGGTGGCAACAAGATGGGGTTGTGTCATGTGGGTAAAGTGTACTCCTTCTGTAGAAGTTAATAAAATCTAAGTACTTAGCCGTGTCCCCGGTTATGGACAATACTGAGCAACTAAAGTTTGAACCATGGGAGATCTCGACATTCCAACTTCTAATATAAAAACTTGATGCACTTGGGGGTACCAAGGAATTCAAAGAGATTTTGTTAAGCTTGTTGCACTTGGGGTCACCAAGGTGCTCAAGAACATGATGTACTTGGGGGTGACCAAGGAACTCATGATATTTCATAAAACTTGATGCACTTGGGGTTACCAAGTAGCTCAAGAGATTTTTGACAAGGACTTGAACACTTGTGTTTCTACCAAGGAGTTCAAGGAACTTGGAAAAGGGATTTGACAAAGGACCAAAACCATTTTGAAAAGATAGGTTAAATGTTGCTTTATGCAAATAAGCCTTAAACTCTACTTAGCCAAATATGCATGTAATGTTAGGATCCACTTATATTCCACATAGTAGTGAAACTTGCCAATACAATTCAAATGTATTGACCCTTGTCGCTGTAACTTGTATGTTGCAGGTTTGATTGATTTTATTGAAGATTGTTTGATTAGGATTACAAAGTCTACAACCAACATCTGCTTGTGGCATTTTAAAGATGAAGGACTCCATGATTATTATTATTCCGCTGCAATGTAATGTAATAGCCAAATGAGCTATGTTTGATGTAATAAACTTATGTTATTCCTGGTTGTAAAGTTATGTTATGACCTTTGTTTCTTGATATTACATCTTAACTGTGGATGCTAGCTATTGATCCAGGGACTAGCATTGTAAAACACAGGAGGGATCGACCTTATCAGGTTGAGGCCTCTACAGTAAAATACACGTACGATTCACTGAACTTGTCTCTTATCCTCGCCATGGTCACTAAAGTCTGAAAATCTGAAGTTACGGTCACTATGTACGCTCGGCTGGCTAACTATGGTCATCAAGGCCATAAGGATTAGTATTGTGTTGTCGTGGCATACATATGACTGCTTTTGCCGGACCTGCTTGAGACCACACATCCTCGCGTGGCTTTTTTGCAAAATGACTGGTATAATGTGGGGTTACTTAGTACCCGTCCTCTCCTAATATTTTGGATCGTTGAGCAGAGGAGTAGGCGGTTACATCGGCGTGTTCTGGTTCGCACTCGTGATTGCCGCCCGGCGATCTCGTCTCCGAGAGAAAGACATCGACGTGTACATCTCCTCGACGAAAGAGCGATGTGGCATGTTCGTCGGCTGGAAGGCGACCCTCCGCCTACCTATGGTTAAATTCCTAATATTTTTCTCTATTTTCATCCGCAAATCTAGGCCGATTAGTCTATTCATTCAATCTTTGGCGATACTGTTTGACAATGATGAAGTAAAATTTGTATACATTTTGTTTGTACTTCAATTTCGGCAACTGAAAGTTTGGGTTTATCTAGGTTTTTTCTAGGGTTTTCGTTCCAAGATATTAGCTAAATATGAAGTGTGATGTGTGTATGTAGTAGGAAAGTACTAATTTAGATCATACGTTCATTTGATTTGTAGGTTCAGATTGCGAAAAATTCAGCGTTCAGTTGAACCATGGTGGTTCTTTTGTTGGTACAGGGGAGAACGGAGCATATGTTGGCGGGAGTGCTGCTAGGTTTGATCAGTGTGAGAAGGCTAGCTGGAAGTCAGATTCATTGCACAATCTGATTGAGAATCTTGGATATGAATCTGAAGGTAGGATCAAGATTTATTTTTGCTTGCCTGGATGGTCTGTTAATACAAAGAGCTTACTAGAGATCAAAGGCCCTATTCAAAGTGACAAGATGATAGAAGAAGTCAATTGTGGCCATCATTTTCTAAGAATTTATCTTGACCATGATGACAACATTACTAGAGACATTTGGGATGATATAGTTGACTTCCCGCCGCGAGTTATCAGTCCTAACAAACGTGTAAGATAGTTGCAACCAATTCAGATTGTTCACCCCGGACAAAGCCTGAAGTGAAGAAGACAAAGAGGGACTTAGCAATGGAGGAAGCATATGAGAAGGATGACAACATTTCAGTTAATTCCGAAGATTCAAATTATGAGCCTGAGATCCTAACCCTAATTAGCAAGCTAAAACGAAGGAACATGGTCCCCCTCCCTCCTATCGCCAGAGAAGCAAGTGGAGAGAGAGGGGACCAAGGCCCTTGCCGGTGGAGATCGGGAGGAGAGGTGTCACCGCCCTTGTCGCCTGTCTCGTGAGGGATAGTGTGTGTCACGAGCTCATGGGTTCCTTTATGAGGGAACATTTTGTTAGCGGTACTAACAAGCCCCGTTCCAAGGGGTCAATGTTACGAGTAATTAGTATGTTTCAAAATGTTTGGAGCCAACTAAGATGGTTTATTTTGAGTGAATACCAGCCAAATCAATTTTTTTCATGACTATCCCCATTATGGAACCAATTGGGTCATGTCTGTTAGGATAACCCATTACACTAGTGCCAACGTCTAAGTAGCCGCGCCTACAACTATTGGAGAGTCCATTCCCTTTCTATACTATCAAAAAAATCCTATCCCTGACACATATATCGGTTGTGGCATCCTTGGCGTTCCTCTTTCTCCTTGTCTTTGCGACGCCTAGAATGTATAGCAAGGTGAAAGTGGGAGGTTGCCCAGCTGGGCTAACGCCATATAAATTCTCTAGATATGCAACTACGGTGAATTTTCCTATATGGCAATCTAACTACTAACGAGTAAAGGCAGTGAGAGGAATGAAGTAACCGAGAGTGGAGCACGTGGAGACACGGGATATGTTTTACCGTAGTTCCTTCCTTTTTAGGGGAAGTACATCTGTGGTTGAGGGATGGGAGGTACTAAGACCACCACGCCACAATAGGCCTCACTTTGTTCTCCGATGGATCTCGCCACAACTGGCCTGATCCACCTTTCCACCATACGGTACCCTTCGAGACGGGAACAAACGCCTTTACAACGAGATCGGGGCACGCATCCACAACTGAATTGGAGGATCCCGGGATGACAACAAGCTGCCACAACAAACAATTTTATCAAATAAATGAACCTTCCCTGACTACACCACCTGCTCCTCTACTCTGACAACCGCGGACAACATCGGCATATGTCCCTTTGCCGCTCTGCGCCTCGCAACCGCTCTGGAGGCCTCCTCTGCTATTCTCTCTGACATGGCGACAAGTTCATGATGGTCCCTGCCCTCGCACGCCTGGTACTGGCAACACCGGGAGTGCCTTCAACCCCGATGCGTTCCCGGGTCTGGAAAGCTCGGATTGATGCTTCATCTTCATCGGCTTCGACATGGTCTTCTTCGGCTTCGCCTCCGTTCTCTACGACTGCCTCGACCGCATCACTAACGAGTTCTTCTTTGTATACTCGGTTCTGGCAAAACCAGAGTGTGCGTCCGTCCCCGACGTGCGCCTAGTTCTGGCAAAACTATGGTTGCACCTCTTCCTCGATGGCTCAGACTGCATCGACCCTCGGCAAGCCTCCGTGGACCCTCGGCAAGCCTCCGCGAACCCTCGACACGTCCGTCATCCTCCTCGCGCACTATGTGCATGCGGCTTCACGTGTGCCTACCTCGACACCAGCATTCCTGACCAAGAAATTGACCACGGCGACCCCTCGCATGGCTACCTTGACCTCGCCACCGCCTCATGCTCTCGGCTCCCTCGACAACGGCACAAGGGCTACCACCTCGCTTGAGCATCATCAGCTTCCTCTACAGTCCAAGATACCACGACGCGACACCATCCACGACGTTCCCGCTCGGACTGCGGGGGGATGTCAGCCTACTGGATTCTACTTCGGTCTACCTCTAGTCCGACTGTCCGCGACGTTTCAGTTGTTCACGGCGTTACCGCTACGACTAGGGGGGATGTTAGAGTACTGTACGGACATGGTTGTTATGATAGTGTAGGATAGTTAGGACTCTAGTCTAACTTGACTTGTACTCCAAGATGATCTGTTGTATGTCTATATATACTCGTCTATGAGGCTCGATAATAAATTCAACATATTATGCCAATCCCTCTCTATCGTTCTACATTTCAGAGCAAGTATTCATCTGCCAAGTTCTTCGGGGAGTCATTGAGGTTATTTTGAGATTGTTAGTTGGGCATTAAATTGTTTTTTTGTATTATGTTGTTTCCGTACACAACCATTAATGCAGGAAAGTATTGCATATTGTTGCGAGGAAAACAGGGTTGCTAATCGAGGCTTGTAGATCCACTTATGAGCCCGGTCGGTTCATATGAGGGCGGAAGAGAAACCATGCTTTTGTTTTTGTCAAGTCTGTATTTGAGAAGTATTTGTCTGTTGAAGACATGTTCAGTGATGACATTCAGGTACACTTCATTTTCATTAGTACTTGGAATGGGTAGATTAATATGCAAATGCGTAAGCTTACCAACCATCTCTCCCAAAATATAATACTATTCTCATCCTAATTCAAGAATTTTTTTGAACCATCTCAACTGTGAAAAAATATGTTGATTACATGAACTTATTTTCTAGAATTTGGGATTGAGTTTTGTTTCACCATTTTTTCGGCCATCAATTATGCAAGTTGGAGCTCTTGGTTTTGCTTCAACCTGCATTCGAAGCTCTTGATTTTGGTGAAAGCAAAAGGCTTCTTTAAAACATTGGCTTTGCTACAGGTGAAACCACTTGCCTATTTTCAGTTTTATTTGTCTCCTTATGATGCTCATCTTTGTAAACCAGGCAAGTTCATGCCGCAGCCCATGGATGCATAGGTGATGCACTATGCACAGACGTGTTTGAGATGGTGTGCCATGTCAGCACCGATGCTTCATAACAGGAGCTGGACGTAGTGATGGAAAATTCAGCCGATGATGAAGTTCTATTCTTGAGGTTTCCTAGCAATCTATTTTCACCTGCAAACATGTCAGCATTAACTGTTTTCATGCTCATATTTTACTTTATTGTGTGGTGGAAACTTATTTCCAGCATATCTTAACATTTTGGTGGAAAGCGTTGGGGTTTAGTCTTTTTCAGAATTTGAACTAATAACATGTCTTTATTGGCTGCCAGCCATGGAGTTGCAATTTTTCACAAGCGAAATCATTGAATTAGGAGGGTTAGGATAAAACAGGAGGCACGATAGTGGTATATGTCCTTTGATGGATGAGAATGGTAGGAATTTGTTGTTGATCGCAACAACGGGACATCAGCTATGCTCAAGGTAATAAATGCAGAACTATTCTTGCTTTTGAGCGTTCCTCTAATAAATTGAGGATAATTTTAGTACCTTACTTTTGGTTATAGATTGTGCATAGGTTGTCAAAGATAGAAAATGATGGATGGAGGCCAAGGAGAACAGTCATAGTTTACAGTTGGGATGTAGAAGAGTTTGCCCTGGTATGTTTTTGTTTGCATTCTCTTAATGTTTGCTTATTTGCAGATGTAAGCCTTGAACGGTAAAATTTTCCAATATATCTCAGATAGGGTCTAGGAATGGGCATATCAGTATTGGTCCTAGAGGTTTTATGCCCTGTTCTACACCTCAACTCGATGAATTGATCAAAGAAGCGAGCACACTGGTATTTTAAGCTCTTCTCCTCTTCCGTTCCGACAATTTGGGAACAAACCAGAAATGGCTACATGCAATTGCATGAGCATACACATATATACAATTCTTCAACAGCACTGTCTATATGATATTAGAGCTTGGCAACATAGATTCTACATTCAGTGATGAAATTGCTGTATAATTCTATATTTTGCACAAATGAGCGATCATCAGAAGATCGTACGCAAGTGGCTGGCATGGAAACAGATTTTGCAGCTTTTGTCGAGGATATCAGAGTCCCTTCCCTTGACATGTCTTTTTAAGATCTTGCAGATGATGAAATCATACCCCCACAATTAAGTCTCTTATATGTCCGAACTAGAGGTACTTTTTTGGCCACTGAGATACAGATTCTGATGATATGAGTACAGCTGGGACTTGTACACATTCCAGAAGGAATTGGATCCTCACGAACAGCATTATATGGTATAATGATGGATCTTCTGAATTTAGTGTACTCTCCTGATTACTTCATGCACGGCAATGTTAGAAACATGATCGATAATGTATGCATCTAAAATACCATGGATAATTCTTTAATATTTTTTGTGCTTGATCGTGCGCAGTCTGTCGTACAAGAAGGGAAGCTAAAGGAGCTCTTCAGCCCGAGCCTGCCGCTGGACCGTGGTGAGGTTGAAGGAATGACCCTTACGCCACGCTCTGCATCACTCGAGCCCCGTAACGTGGGCCGAGCATATCTCAAATCACTGTGGGAGAGTATATTTTTAGGGGCATTCTGCTTGAGGCACATCGGTGAAGTGCCTCGGAAAATGTGTTTTCGAGGCATCTTATTTTAAGTGCCTCTAAAAAATAGATTATTTGGTGCATTTTCTTGAAGTGCCTATAAAAACATCTTTTTTAGGAGCACTTAAGCAATCTGCCTCTAAAAAGGAATTGTTTGAGGCACTTTAGCAAACTGCGGCTAAAAATATTGATTTTTAGGGGTACTTAGAACAAACTGTCCCTAATAATAATATTTTTAGAGGCATTTTAGCAAACTGCCCCTAATAATTGTCTACCTGGTTCAAATCGGTCACCGAATCCACCACCTAGAGCCGCAGCCTCCTTCTCCTTGATGAAACCACCGGCCTTCTTCTCCTCACGAAACTGTTCTTCTCCTCTCCCCACAAATGACGAAACCACCGGCTCACCGGATCGAGGGCAACCGCGAATATTTACCTTCACTCTTTAATGTAAGCATATTTTTTTCTTTTAGACCATATTATGTCACAAATAATACTATTAGGCACTTATGTGGATAGCCAAATTGTGACACTTTGTACGGTCCTAGAACCAAGCAATGAAATCTTTGATCATTGATATTCTTTGAAATGTTTAGATTTTGAACTTGGAGATCACATAAGTAACTCTCTCTCTCTCTCAAGAAGGATTATGATAATACACTTATTTTTGTTATGTATACATCTATTTCGATAGAAAGTAGAGACCATTATTTGGCCGTGAATCCTAAATCCTCGAGACCGTTTTCTTTTACCCCTATTGTAGTTTTCATTATTCCCGCCATTCTTTTATGTTTTCTATAATTACTTATTTTAGGTTTCGCTCTGAAACACCATTACAAACCAATCGGTGTCGTGACTCTCTTGCTTTAAATATAGGACAAATTGCAAGCGCCATGTGTCATCATCAACACAAAAAAATATCATTTTCTCAACTTTTAGCAATTCGGACATAAGAGCCCTATACTCTTGCACACATGCATACATGTCAGTAGCCTAGTGGTTGGGTCGCAGTTGGCGTATCCCAGCAACCGAAGTTCGATCCCTATCAGGATGAGTTTTCGGGATTCTCATGCCGTCCCGCTTCTGCTATGTCAAAAAAATTAAATGACTTTTGGCGAAAACTAAAAAGGGGCGCATGTTAAGTGGCACCCATCTGAATCTCAAGGAAGGAGGAACAAGGGAAAAAGGTTGGATCGCATCTAGCGTCGTCTCGCTGCCATCATGGTCTCGCGCATACCGTACTCCTGGGCCCACCATAGAGCGAAAGGGCAAACCACTCCCCATTGCAACGGCGGCACCAGCACCGGGTCCGGGTGGGATAAGAGCAACTCCAACAGTCTGGGTCAATATGGAGGCAGCTCAATCGATAGGGATTATGCTTTGCGCTAGCTAGCTGAATATGTACGCGCGCATAAAGGAATCAATGACGCAGCCTAATTGGAGCGGGACTTGCTTGATCAGGCCGAGCTCTGCGCGGGAGCGGCCAGCCACGCACGGCCCCGGGAACCAGCACATGGAACCAACGACTGCCGTGGAGTCGAGCCAGCCATGGAGGTGTTCCTCCATCCAGGCTGAACCCTCGCGTCGCTCTGGACGAGCTCCACATCTCCGGGCGACGGCGACAGGCGAGGTGCGACGCCATTACGCCACTATAGAAGAACAAGACGGTCTACATCAAGTTCAAGTGGGACGCTCAAGGCAAAGGTATGTTGTTAGGGCTTCTCTTTTGCCGGTCTCGTGTTGTTATTTGGGAGACCGGGTTTAGGATAGATAGCCGTACTATCAAGAGGGGCTCTCAAGCGGGTGTCTCGTTTGCATTGTTCGGAGAGAGCTCAAACCTTTGCATTCATAGCATCATCTTTCTTGGTTGTTATTTGGTTCTTGTCCATGAGAGGATATAGAGCTTATGGTCATCATCATAACAAGCTCTAGTTCATCATCTAAGGATTTCACTTGCATATCTTATTGCGGTTTTTGATCTTATGAAGTTCGGCTCCACACCTTGGGGATACTTCATATATATTTATGATATTTTCTCCCAAGGTGATACCCAACATATCTATTCGTCGTTATCTTTCCAACAAAATTGGTTTCATCCCGTTTGGAGTTCGGATGCAAAAGTTATTGCTCGGTTTTCGGTTTCAAATTTCTGACCGAAGTTCCGCTTCTCACCGGAAGTTCCGCTCAAACTTCTTTCTGCGGGCTGTTCTACAGTTTGTTCCGACGCTAGTTCCGCCCAAGTTCCGGTGGCGGTTTAGTAACCTTCTGTTTTGAAGTGTGCTATTTGCCGGAACTTGGCCGGAACTTGCATCGGAACTTGTCCTGGCAAAAGTTCTTGAGCGGAACTTCCGCCTGAAGGCCGGAATGTTATATGTTGATCCAAATTCTACAAAGTATAGGCCAACTTCTGACGAGTGGAGCGAGGCCCGTCGCCGGGAGGCTTGGGCCGAGTGTAAACCCCTGTCACGCTGGGAGAGTTGCATCTGGAAATCCCGCTTGTAAACACCTAAATAGTGAAGTTTCGCTGGCTGGCGCCCGTGGTTTTTCCTCTTTGTTGGAGAGGTTTTCCACGCAACTGTGTCCCCTTGCTGTGTTTTTCGTTGCTCTTCGCTATCTTCTTGTCGCAATTGTAACAAGTGGTATCAGAGCCCTGTTCTAATCTAGGGTTTGCGACATGTCGTCATTGAAGTTCGATCTACCACCGGACTACACCACAAGATTCTCCTTGTGGTGAAGATGCGGCGATTCTCGCCCAAACTTCGATCCGGATGAAGCGCCGATGGATTCGGTGAAAAGGATGCTAAGACCTGGTCCGAAGAGAAGCGGAAGGACCGTAAGGCTTTGTCTTTGATTCAACTTCATCTGTCCAATAATATTTTGGGAAGTACTAGAGATGAAATCTGCTGCTGCCCTATGGGAAAAACTGAAACGATCTGGTGTCAAAGGATCTAACCAGAAGATGAACGTGAAGATGAAGTTGTTCTCGCACGTGCTGCAAGAAGGTGGATCGGTAATGAATCACATATCTGCTTTTAAAGAGATTGTTTCGCACTTGCGCCTATGGAGGTAAAATATGATGATGAGGATTTAGCTCTTCTACTCTTATGCTCGCTGCCTAGTTCCTATACACTTTCGTGATACAATATTGTTGAGCCGTGATGAACTAACCCTTGCCGGCAAGTACATGACGCCTCAAACAGGGAAAAGATGAAAACTATGGTAGGGTCGATGGGACGTCATCCATATTGAGGCTGAGGTTCGTAAGGTGACCGAAGCAGGTACAACAACTATGGCAACAGAGATAAGAGCAAAGACGCAGAGGTCGCTCAAGTCCAAGGAAAGGACAAGTTCTGCAGTATTGTAAGAAATCTAATCATGTTATTGATGATTGCCGGAAGCTGCGAATAAGGAGAAAAGGAACGTACTTACCAACCGAAAGATAAGGATCAAGGCAATGGTAAGGCTGCCGTTGTTTCGATAGTTCCGATGGTGAATGCTTAGCTGTTTTGCTGCTTGTGCTTCTCGTGATGATGAATGGATACTTGATACCGCATGTTCGTTTCATATTTGTTGTAACAAAGATTGGTTCGTTCATATGAGTCTGCGCATCGAGATTTTGTGCGTGGGGAATGACAACCCATGCCATATCGCTGGTGTTGGATCTGTTAAGATTAGGACACATGATGGCGTGACACGACGTTGAGTGAGGTGAAGCACATACCAAGCATGGCCAGAAATTTGATCTCCGAGTACCATGGACGTTGATGGATACAAGTATGCCGGGGCATCGAGTTCAAGGTATCAAAAGGTTCTCTTATTCACATGATAGGTGATATGAATTCGCTAAATTATATGTTCTTAGAGGTAGCACTTTGCCCGGTATTGCTGCTGTTACTTCTAATGATTCTGATGATTGTGGTAAACACATCTATGGCATATGCGCCTTGGGCATATGAGCGAACAAGGCATGGCAGAGTTGGTCAAGAGAGAGCTGATTGATGGTTGCAACTTGAGTAAGTTTGAGTTCTGTGAGCACGCATCTTTGGTAAGCATAAACGAGTTAAATTCAATGCTTCCGCTCATACCACCAAAGGCATATTAGATTATGTGCATGCTGATGTATGGGGTCCGTCCGTAAGACTTCTATTGGTGGTGCTAATTATATGCTTACTATTATTGATGATTACTCAAGAAAGGTGTGGCCTTATTTTCAAGCATAAATCTGATGTTTTGATGCTTTTAAGAAGTGGAAAGTTATGGTTGAAAAAGATCGAGAAGAAGGTAAAGGTACTACGATCGACAATGGTATGGAATTGCTCTAATGAGTTTGAGGAGTTTTGGCAGAACGATGGCATGATCGTGCATCACACCATCCCATACTCCTCGCCAGAATGGTGGCGTAGCGCATGAACAGAACCATCATCTCGAGGGCTCAAGGTATGTTGTCTAATGCAGTATGCATAGGCGCTTTCGGGAAGCAGCCAATACAGCAGTTACCTCATCAACAGGTCACCTTCTATTCCACTTGAGAAGAAAATCCCATTGAGGTATGGTCGTGTTCACCGATTATTCACGCTTGAGAGTTTTTGGCTGCACTGCATATGCTCATGTTGATAATGGAAAGTTAGAGCCTAGGGGTTAAGTGCATATTCCTTGGTTATGGTTCGTGAGTTAAAGCATATAAACTATGGAATCCTGAAACTAAAAGATTTTGCTAAGTAGAAACGTTGTTTTCAATGAGTCTGTTATGTATCATGATAGCTTGCCATCGACACCTCCTCTGTCATGGAGAGGAGAGAGTTAATGTGCGGTGGAGAACCCGCAGAAACTGCTGATAATGATGCTATCGTTGAAGATACACATGAGGAAAACATTGATGATATTGTTGTTCAGCACTCACCTCGTTTTGCAGCAGCCACATGAGTCCATTGTTGCTGATAGACCGAGGCGAATCGTGGTCCTCGGCCTCGCTTAATTGAAGAGTGTAATCTTGTACATTATGCTTTGAGTTGTGTCAATGTGGAGAACGATTCTGAACTGCTACATATAATGAAGCCATTGCATCCTGACCGCGAGAAGTGGGTTTCGCTATGCAAGAAGAGATGCAATCGCTGAGAAAATGGCACATGGGATGTTGCGCTTGCCTAAACAAAAGAAGGCGGTCCACTGCAAGTGGATCTTCAAGAAAAAGGAAGGTCTATCTCCCAAAGAGCCTTCAAGGTACAAGGCAAGGTTAGTAGCAAAAGGGTTCACCAGATTCCGTGTATTGATTACAATGATGTGTTCTCTCCGCCAGAAGCATAGTTCCATTCGTACTTTCTTTAGTATTGTGGCTATGCGTGATCTTGAGCTTGAGCAGTTAGATGTCAAGACCTTTTCTACATGGAGAGCTTGATGAGGAAATATACATGGACCAACCAAGGGTTCATAGTGCCCGGTAAAGAGGATTTTGTATGCAAATTAAAGAAGTCTCTTTATGGCTTAAAGCAATCTCCAAGACAAAGGTATAAAAGGTTTGATTCATTTATGATCTCACATGGTTTTGAGAGGTCTAAATATGATAGTTGTGTTTATATCAAGTTTGTTGATGGGTCACCTATATACTTGTCGCTATATGTTGATGATATGTTAATTGCTGCCATGATGAAAGAAATCACTACTTTGAAGGCACACCTAAGTAGTGAGTTTGAGATGAAGGATCTTGGTCGCTAAGAAGATCTTAGGTATGGAAATTACCGAGATAGAAAATCTGGTTTGTTATTTCTTAGTCAAAGTTACATTAAGAAAGTTCTTCATCGCTTTAATATGGATGGTGCCAATTCAGTTAGTACTCCTATTGCTCCTCATTTTAAATTGTCGGGTCTCAATGTCCTACTACTGATGAAGAGTTTGAGTACATGTCAAAGGTGCCGATTCTAGTGTTGGTTCTTTGATGTATGCCATGGTTTGTTCTCATTCCGATTTATCATATGCTATGAGTTTGATAAGTAGATACATGGCTAATCTGGTAAAGAACATTGGAAGGCTGTTGGGTTTTCGTACCTTCTTGGCACTTCCAATGCTTGTTTGAAGTTTGGCAGACCGTGAGGGACTGCTGGCTATGTGGATTCAGATTTTGCCGATTTGGATAAGAGAAGATCCCTCACAGGTTATGTGTTTAATGTTGGAGGTTGTGTCGTTAGCTGGAAGGCTACATTGCAGTCGTTGTTGCACAATCCACTACCGAATACATGGCTATTGGTCAAGCTTGCAAAGAATCATTTGGTTGAAAGGTTTTTGTCGAGCTTTGTGGAGATGATTCTTGCATTACTTTGTTTTGTGACACAAAGTGCCATATACCTTACAAAAGATCGATGTTCCATGAGAGAACTAAGCACATTGATGTCAAGTACCATTTTGTTAGAGACATTGTTGCTCAAGGTAAATTAAAGGTATGCAAGATCAGCACTCATGATAATCCTGCCGATATGATGACTAAACTGTTTACATTGCTAAGTTTGAGCTTTGCTCGAACTTAGTTGGTTTAACTGATTAGCCCAAGTGGCTATTGGCGCGAAAGTATTTGCTTTGTTTGTTCAGGAGATGGTTGCTGTTGATGCTACAAGGAGGAATTTGTCTCAAGGTGGAGTTTGTTATATGTTGATCCAAATTCTACAAAGTATAGGCCAACTTCTGACGAGTGGAGCGAGGCCCGTCGCCGGGAGGCTTGGGCCGAGTGTAAACCCCTTGTAAGCCGCCGGTTGGGAGAGTTGCATCTGTGAAATCCCGCTTGTAAACACCGATATAGTGAAGTTTCACTGGTCGCCTGTGGTTTTTCCTCTCTTTGTTGGAGAGGTTTTCCACGCTAAATCTGTGTCCCCTGTCGTTTTTCGCTGCTCTTCGTTATCTTCTTGTCAATTGTAACACGGAACTTCCGGTTAGACTCGCTTATGACTCATAAGTTCTCGCCTTGTTCCGCCCAAGTTCCGTGAAGGCTCAAGAACCTTCGCTTTGAAGCGCTCTATTTGCCTAACTTTGTCGGAACTTGCGAAGTTCACCGAACTTCGGTCTGCTTGACCGAACTTCGGTTGCGCTCGAGCAGCGCCAACGGTCCGATGACCGTTGGAGCCAGCTGGACGGAACTTCGCCAGCAGCCTAAGTTCCGCCATGATTCGCTTTTTTCGCCGCTCAGAAGTTTTCGGTCGCTATGGGTGCCACCGAACTTCCGCCTCCCACCGGAAGTTCCGCCAGTGTCGCGAATGCCCATAACGGCAGATCCGGGAGCCCTTTAAAGGCCTCTTCCTTCGTGGGCACTAGCTTTTCTTCTTGGTTCTCTCTCTCTCTCCTCCATTGTCAACCTTGAAGAAGCTTTCCTCTCCTTTCCTTCCTATGATTCTTGCATCTTTTGAGGGATTTGAGAGAGGAGATCTAGATCTACCCCCAAGTCAAATCCTTCTTTGTGAAGGAATTATTGGGATCTAGATCTTGGAGAGTTTTGTGTTCTCCTCTTGTGTTCTTCCTCCTTATTCCCCAATAGCTTGTGTAGCTTTGTTGGAATTTGGGAGAGAAGGACTTGCCCTTGCATTTGGTGCATAGGTTTGAGTTCTACTTGTGTTCTTCCTCCCTTATTCCCCAATAGCTTGTGTAGCTTTGTTGGAATTTGGGGGAGAAGGACTTGCCCTTGCATTTGGTGCATAGGTTTGAGTTCTCCTCGGAGATTAGGCGAGTTCAAGCTTGTGAGCTTGTTTCTCTTGGGTTCCTTGGAACCCTAGACGGTTGTGTGGTTGGATTGTTGACCTTTTGTGGTCTTGTTGACCTTTTGTGGTCTTGTAGCCTTTTGTGGCGTTGTTGGCCTTTTGTGGCATTGTTGGCCTATTGTGGCTTTGTTGTTGGGAGCCTCCAATTGAGAAGGATCGGGCGAGCGATCTGCCTCAACCGTCGACGAGAAGACGGTAGTTCGATCCAAGCGCGGGGATGTAGGCCCTGGAATAGAAGAGCTGCGAAGGGGAAATTGATCCAGTCAGATGGCGACCATCGATCCGCAGAAGGAAAACGAGGACGGGATGCGAATCTGGTTACCTGGGATATGCGATCGAAATCCGGGTTCGGGTGCAGCGAACGATCTCCACCGAACGAAACACTTGTAGGATCGGCGTGCGGGGTTGCGCGGGAAGGAGAAGCTCCCTGCGCGCAGACGAGAGGAGATTAAGGACGAATCACGTGGCGAGATCAGATTTGCGGCCAGAAACCCTAGATCGAGGCGGTTACCTTCGGATGATGCCGCGGTCGTGTTCGATCCTTCAGCGAGAAGCGGCGGATGAAGCACGAGGAAGGATAAGCCTCGCTGCATTTGAGAGAAGATTAAGGACGAATCCCGGGCGAGATCAGACGGCGCCGTAAACCCTAGATCGAGGCGGTTACCTTCGATGATGCCGCGGTCGTTCGCCTTGAATCGGCCGATACTTCAGATCCTTACGGGATTGGCGAAGGAGACTCGCGACCTGCGGTAAGATCCAAGACGCCGAGAGTTAAGAACTGAATAAATCCTAGAAACCAGAGAGAGAGGAGAGAGGGAGAGAGATGAAGGCACCTTGATGGAGAATTATGACCAGATTCGAGGCTTACCTTGAGAAGGATCGGGCGAGCGATCTGCCTCAACCGTCGAGAAGACCGTAGTTCGATCCAAGCGCCGGGATGTAGGCCCGGAATCAAGAGGTGCGGGGGAAATGGATCCAGCCGATGGCACCATCGATCCGAAGGAAAACGAGGACGGATGCGAATCTGGTTACCTCGATATGCGATCGAACCGGTTGGGTGCAGCAAAAGATCTCCACCGAACGAAACACTTGTAGGATCGGCGGGTTGCGCTGAAGGAGAAGCTCCTCGCGCATTTGAGAGAAGATTCGTGACGAATCGTGGCGATATCGATTTGGCGCCAAAAACCCTAGATCGAGGCGGTTACCTTCGGATGATGCCGCGGTCGTGTTCGATCCTTCAGCCGAGAAGCGGATGAAGCACGAGGAAGGAGAAGCTCGCGCTGACGAGAGAAGATTAAGACTAAATCCCGTGGCGAGATCAGACGGCGCCGTAAACCCTAGATCGAGGCGGTTACCTTCGGATGATGCCGCGGTCGTGTTCGCCTTGAATCGCCGATACTTCAGATCCTTACGGGATTGGCGAAGGAGACTACCGCGACCATGGTAAGATCCAAGACGCCGAGAGTTAAGAACTGAATAAATCCTAGAAACCAGGAGAGAGGAGAGAGGGAGAGATGAAGGCACCTTGATGGAGAATTATGACCAGATTCGAGGCTTACCTTGAGAAGGATCGGGCGAGCGATCCGCCTCAACCGTCGATTTAGAGACCGTAGTTCGATCCAAGCGCGGGATGTAGGCCCTGAATCAAGAGGTGCGAAGGGGAAATGGATCCAGATGGCACCATCGATCCGCGTATGAAAACGAGGACGGATGCGAACTGTTACCCGATATGCGATCGAACCGGGTTGGGGTGCAATAACGATCTCCACCGAACGAAACACTTGTAGGATCGGCGCAAAGGGTTGCGCGGCGAAGGAGAAGCTCCTCGCCGCAGACGAGAGAAGATTCGTGACTAATCCCGTGGCGAGATCAGACGGCGCCGTAAACCCTAGATCGAGGCGGTTACCTTCGGATGATGCCGCGGTCGTGTTCGATCCTTCAACGAGAAGCGGCGGATGAAGCACGAGGAAGGAGAAGCTCCCTGCGCGCAGACGAGAGAAGATTAAGGACGAATCCCATGACGAGATCAGATTTGCGGCCGTAAACCCTAGATCGAGGCGTTACCTTCAATGATGCCGGGTCGGTTCGCCTTGAATCGGCCGATACTTCAGATCCTTACGGGATTGGCGAAGGAGACTATCGCGACTCATGTAAGATCCAAGACGCCGAGAGTTAAGAACTGAATAAATCCTAGAAACCTGGAGAGAGGGAGGAAAAGATGGAGAGAGATGAAGGCAGACCTTGATGGAGAATTATGACCAGATTCGAGGCTTACCTTGAGAAAGATCGGGCGAGCGATCTGCCTCAACCGTCGATTTAGAAGACCGTAGTTCGATCCAAGCGCGGGATGTAGGCCCCGAATCAAGAGGTGCGGGAAATGGATCCAGCCGATGGCGACCATCGATCCGTAGAAGGAAAACGAGGACGGATGCGAATCTGTTACCCGATATGCGATCGAACCGGGTTGGGGTGCAATAACGATCTCCACCGAACGTAAACACTTGTAGGATCGGCGGCGGGTTGCGCTGAAGAAGAAGCTCTCGCAAACGAGAGAAGATTCGTGACGAATCCCGGCGAGATTTACGGCGCCGAAACCCTAGATCGAGGCGGTTACCTTCGATGATGCCGGTCGTGTTCGATCCTTCAGAGAAGCGCGGATGAAGCACGAGGAAGGAGAAGCCCTCGCGCAGCACGAGAGAAGATTAAGGACGAATCGTGGCGAGATCAGACGGCGCCGTAAACCCTAGATCGAGGCGGTTACCTTCGGATGATGCGGTCGTATCCGCCTTGAATCGTCCGATACTTCAGATCCTTACGGGATTGGGCGAGACTATCGCGACCGCATGTAAGATCCAAGACATCGAGAGTTAAGAACTGAATAAATCCTAGAAACCAGGAGAGAGGAGGAGAGAGGAGAGAGATGAAGGCACTTGATGGAGAATTATGACCAGATTCGAGGCTTACCTTGAGAAGGATCGGCGAGCGATCCGCCTCAACCGTCGACGAGAAGACCGTAGTTCGATCCAAGCCGGGATGTAGGCCCCGGAATCAAGAGGTGCGAAGGGGAAATGGATCCGCCGATGGCACCATCGATCCGCAGAAGGAAAACGAGGACGGGATGCTAATCTAGTTACCGATATGCGATCGAACCGGGTTGGGGTGCAGCAAAGATCTCCACCGAACGAAACACTTGTAGGATCGGCGGCGGGGCGCGGAAGGAGAAGCCTCGCCGCAGACGAGAGAAGATTCAGATGAATCCGGGCGAGATCAGATTTGCGCCGTAAACCCTAGATCGAGGCGGTTACCTTCGGATGATGCCGCTGTCGTGTTCGATCCTTCAGCGAAGCGCGGATGAAGCACGAGGAAGGAGAAGCTCGCTGCAGACGAGAGAAGATTAAGGACGAATCCTGGCGAGATCAGATTTGGCGCCGTAAACCCTAGATCGAGGCGGTTACCTTCGGATGATGCCGCGGTCGTTCGCCTTGAATCGGCCGATACTTCAGATCCTTACGGGATTGGCGAAGGAGACTATCGCGACTGCAAGGGTAAGATCCAAGACGCCGAGAGTTAAGAACTGAATAAATCCTAGAAACCAGGAGAGAGGAGAGAGAGAGAGATGAAGGCACCTTGATGGAGAATTATGACCAGATTCGAGGCTTACCTTGAGATGGATCGCGAGCGATCCGCCTCAACCGTCATTTAGAAGACCGTAGTTCGATCCAAGCGAGGATGTAGGCCCCGGAATCAAGAGGTGCGGGGAAATGGATCCAGCATGATGGCGACCATCGATCCGCAGAAGGAAAACGAGGACGGATGCGAATCGTTACCAAGGATATGCGATCGAACCGGGTTGGGGTGCAAAGATCTCCACCGAACGTAAACACTTGTAGGATCGGCGCGGGTTGCGCGGAAGGAGAAGCCCTCGCCAGACGAGAGAAGATTCGTGACTAATCCCGTGGCGAGATCAGACGGCGCCGTAAACCCTAGATCGAGGCGGCTACCTTCGGATGATGCCGCGCGTGTTCGATCCTTCAGCGAAGCGCGATGAAGCACGAGGAAGGAGAAGCTCGCACGCACGAGAGAAGATTAAGGACGAATCCTGCGCGAGATCAGATTTGCGCCGTAAACCCTAGATCGAGGCGGTTACCTTCGGATGATGCCGCGGTCGTGTTCGCCTTGAATCGGCCGATACTTCAGATCCTTACGGGATTGGCGAAGAGACTATCGCGACTGCGGTAAGATCCAAGACGCCGAGAGTTAAGAACTGAATAAATCCTAGAAACCGGAGAGAGGGAGGAGAGAGGAGAGAGAGGAGAGAGATGAAGGCACTTGATGGAGAATTATGACCAGATTCGAGGCTTACCTTGAGAAGGATCGCGAGCGATCTGCCTCAACCGCGATTTAGAAGACCGTAGTTCGATCCAAGCGGGATGTAGGCCCCGAATCGAAGAGGTGCGAAGGGGAAATGGATCCAGTCAGATGGCGACCATCGATCCGCAGAAGGAAAACGAGGACGGGATGCGAATCTGGTTACCTGGGATATGCGATCGAAATCCGGGTTGGGGTGCAGCGAAAGATCTCCACCGAACGAAACACTTGTAGGATCGGCGTGCGGGGTTGCGCGGGAAGGAGAAGCTCCCTGCGCGCAGACGAGAGAAGATTCAGGACGAATCCCGTGGCGAGATCAGATTTGCGGCCAGAAACCCTAGATCGAGGCGGTTACCTTCGGATGATGCCACGGTCGTGTTCGATCCTTCAGCGAGAAGCGACGGATGAAGCACGAGGAAGGAGAAGCTCCCTGCGCGCAGACGAGAGAAGATTAAGGACGAATCCCGTGGCGAGATCAGACGGCGCCGTAAACCCTAGATCGAGGCGGTTACCTTCGGATGATGCCGCGGTCGTGTTCGCCTTGAATCGGCCGATACTTGATCCTTACGGGATTGGCGAAGGAGACTACCGCGACTCGCGGTAAGATCCAAGAGGCCGAGAGTTAAGAACTGAATAAATCCTAGAAACCAGGAGAGAGAGAGGAGAGAGGAGAGATGAAGGCGCACTTGATGGAGAATTATGACCAGATTCGAGGCTTACCTTGAGAAGGATCAAGAGCGATCCGCCTCAACCGTCGATTTAAGACCGTAGTTCGATCCAAGCGCGGGATGTAGGCCCTGAATCAAGAGGCAAGGGGAAATGGATCCACAGATGGCACCATCGATCCGCAGAAGGAAAACGAGGACGGATGCTAATCGTTACCCGATATGCGATCGAACCGGGTTGGGGCAGCGAAGATCTCCACCGAACGAAACACTTGTAGGATCGGCGCGGGGTTGCACGGGAAGGAGAAGCCTCGCAGCAGACGAGAGAAGATTCGTGACGAATCCGTGGCGAGATCGACGGCGCCGTAAACCCTAGATCGAGGCCTACCTTCGGATGATGCCGCTCGTGTTCGATCCTTCAGCGAAGCGGCGATGAAGCACGAGGAAGGAGAAGCTCTCGCAGCATTTGAGAAGATTAAGGACTAATCCGTGGCGAGATCAGATTCGGCGTAAACCCTAGATCGAGGCGGTTACCTTCGGATGATGCCGCGTCGTGTTCGCCTTGAATCGCCGATACTTCAGATCCTCACGGGATTGGCGAGGAGACTACCGCGACCGCGGTAAGATCCAAGACGCCGAGAGTTAAGAACTGAATAAATCCTAGAAACCGTGGAGAGAGGAGGAGAGAGGGAGAGAGATGAAGGCACCTTGATGGAGAATTATGACCAGATTCGAGGCTTACCTTGAGAAGGATCGCGAAGCGATCCGCCTCAACCGCCGACGAGAAGACCGTAGTTCGATCCAAGCGCTGGGATGTAGGCCCCGAATCAAGAGGTGCGGGAAATGGATCCAACAGATGGCACCATCGATCCGCAGAAGGAAAACGAGGACGGATGCGAACTGTTACCCGATATGCGATCAAACCGGTTGGGGTGCGAAGATCTCCACCGAACGTAAACACTTGTAGGATCGGCGGCGGGTTGCGCGGAAGGAGAAGCTCCTCGCAGACGAGAGAAGATTCAGGACGAATCCCGTGGCGAGATCAGACGGCCGTAAAACCCTAGATCGAGGCGATTACCTTCGATGATGCCGCGGTCGTGTTCGATCCTTCAGAGAAGCGGATGAAGCACGAGGAAGGAGAAGCTCCTCGCAGACGAGAGAAGATTAAGGACTAATCCGTGGCGAGATCAGATTTGCCGTAAACCCTAGATCGAGGCGGTTACCTTCGGATGATGCCGCTTCGTGTTCGCCTTGAATCGGCCGATACCAGATCCTTACGGGATTGGCGAAGGAGACTATCGCGACCGCGGTAAGATCCAAGACGCCGAGAGTTAAGAACTGAATAAATCCTAGAAACCGTGGAGAGAGGAGGAGAGAGGAGAGAGATGAAGGCACCTTGATGGAGAATTATGACCAGATTCGAGGCTTACCTTGAGAAGGATCGGGCAGCGATCTGCCTCAACCGCTTTAGAAGACCGTAGTTCGATCCAAGCGCCGGGATGTAGGCCCTGAATCAAGAGGTGCGGCGGGGAAATGGATCCACGATGGCGACCATCGATCCGCGTAAGGAAAACGAGGACGGATGCGAATCTGGTTACCCGATATGCGATCAACCGGTTGGGGTGCAATAACGATCTCCACCGAACTAAACACTTGTAGGATCGGCGGGTTGCGCGGAAGGAGAAGCTCCTCAAGGCAGACGAGAGAAGATTCGTGACTAATCCCGTGGCGAGATCAGACGGCGCCGTAAACCCTAGATCGAGGCGGTTACCTTCGATGATGCCGCTGTCGTGTTCGATCCTTCAGCGAGAAGCGCGATGAAGCACGAGGAAGGAGAAGCCTCGCTGCATTTGAGAGAAGATTAAGGATGAATCCGGGCGAGATCAGACGGCGCCGTAAACCCTAGATCGAGGCGGTTACCTTCGGATGATGCCGCGTGTTCGCCTTGAATCGGCCGATACTCAGATCCTTACGGGATTGGCGAAGGAGACTACCGCGACTCCGCGCGTAAGATCCAAGACGCCGAGAGTTAAGAACCGAATAAATCCTAGAAACCGTGAGAGAGGAGGAGAGAGGAGAGAGATGAAGGCGCATCTTGATGGAGAATTATGACCAGATTCGAGGCTTACCTTGAGAAGGATCGGCGAGCGATCCGCCTCAACCGTCGACGAGAAGACCGTAGTTCGATCCAAGCGCCGGGATGTAGGCCCCGGAATCAAGAGGTGCGAAGGGAAATGGATCCAGATGATGCACCATCGATCCGCAAAAGGAAAACGAGGACGGATGCGAATCTGGTTACCGATATGCGATCGAAACCGGTTGGGGTGCAGCGAAGATCTCCACCGAACGAAACACTTGTAGGATCGGGCGCGGGTTGCGCGAAGGAGAAGCCCTCGCAGCAGACGAGAGAAGATTCGTGACGAATCCCGTGGCGAGATTTGGCGCCGTAAACCCTAGATCGAGGCTACCTTCGGATGATGCCGCTGGTCGGTTCGATCCTTCATGAGAAGCGCGGATGAAGCACGAGGAAGGAGAAGCCTCGCAGACGCATTTAGAGAAGATTAAGGACGAATCCCGGGCGAGATCATTATGCCGTAAACCCTAGATCGAGGCGTTACCTTCGGATGATGCCGTCGTGTTCGCCTTGAATCGCCGATACTTCAGATCCTTACGGGATTGGCGAAGGAGACTACCGACTGCGGTAAGATCCAAGACGCCGAGAGTTAAGAACTGAATAAATCCTAGAAACCGTGGAGAGAGGGAGAGGGAGAGAGATGAAGGCGCATTGATGGAGAATTATGACCAGATTCGAGGCTTACCTTGAGAAGGATCGGGCGCGATCTGCCTCAACCGCCGATTTAGAAGACCGTAGTTCGATCCAAGCGCCGGGATGTAGGCCCGGAATCAAGAGGTAAGGGGAAATGGATCCACAGATGGCTACCATCGATCCGCAGAAGGAAAACGAGGACGGATGCGAATCTGTTACCCGGATATGCGATCGAACCGGGTTGGGGTGCAGCAACGATCTCCACCGAACGAAACACTTGTAGGATCGGCGCGCGGGTTGCGCGAAGGAGAAGCCTCGCTGCAGACGAGAGAAGATTCGTGACTAATCCTGGCGAGATCAGATTTGCGGCCGTAAACCCTAGATCGAGGCTACCTTCTTGGATGATGCCGCTGTCGTTCGATCCTTCAATGAGAAGCGGCGATGAAGCACGAGGAAGGAGAAGCTCCTCGCCAGCATTTGACGAGAAGATTAAGGATGAATCCCGGCGAGATCAGATTATGCCGTAAACCCTAGATCGAGGCGGTTACCTTCGATGATGCCGCGGTCGGTTCGCCTTGAATCGGCCGATACTCAGATCCTTACGGGGATTGGCGAAGGAGACTACGCGACCGCGTAAGATCCAAGACGCCGAGAGTTAAGAACTGAATAAATCCTAGAAACCGTGGAGAGAGGAGGAGAGAGGAGAGAGATGAAGGCGCACTTGATGGAGAATTATGACCAGAATCGAGGCTTACCTTGAGAAGGATCGGGCGAGCGATCTGCCTCAACCGTCGACGAGAAGACCGTAGTTCGATCCAAGCGCGGGGATGTAGGCCCTGGAATCGAAGAGGTGCGAAGGGGAAATGGATCCAGTCAGATGGCGACCATCGATCCACAGAAGGAAAACGAGGAAGGGATGCTAACTGTTACCGGGATATGCGATCGAACCGGTTGGGGTGCAAACGATCTCCACCGAACGAAACACTTGTAGGATCGGCGCGGGGTTGCGCGAAGGAGAAGCCCTCAAGCAGACGAGAGAAGATTCGTGACTAATCCCGGGCGAGATCATGACGGCGCCGTAAACCCTAGATCGAGGCGTTACCTTCCTTCGGATGATGCCGTCGTGTTCGATCCTTCAGAGAAGCGCGGATGAAGCACGAGGAAGGAGAAGCCCTCGCCAAGCATTTGACGAGAAGATTAAGGACTAATCCCGTGGCGAGATCAGATTTGCGCCGTAAACCCTAGATCGAGGCGTGTTACCTTCGATGATGCCGCTCGTGTTCGCCTTGAATCGGCCGATACTCAGATCCTTACGGGATTGGGCGAGACTATCGCGACTGCGGTAAGATCCAAGACGCCGAGAGTTAAGAACTGAATAAATCCTAGAAACCGTGAGAGAGGAGGAGAGAGGAGAGAGATGAAGGCAAATCTTGATGGAGAATTATGACCAGATTCGAGGCTTACCTTGAGAAGGATCGGCAGCGATCTGCCTCAACCGCCGACGAGAAGACCGTAGTTCGATCCAAGCCGGGATGTAGGCCCCGAATCAAGAGGTGCGAAGGGGAAATGGATCCCAGATGGCGCACCATCGATCCGCAGAAGGAAAACGAGGACGGATGCTAACTGTTACCCGATATGCGATCGAAACCGGGTTGGGGTGCAGCGAAGATCTCCACCGAACGAAACACTTGTAGGATCGGCGGCGGGTTGCGCTGGAAGGAGAAGCTCGCTCAAGCAGACGAGAGAAGATTCGTGACGAATCCCGTGGCGAGATCTTACGGCGCCGTAAACCCTAGATCGAGGCGGTTACCTTCGGATGATGCCGCTGCGTGTTCGATCCTTCAGAGAAGCGCGGATGAAGCACGAGGAAGGAGAAGCCTCGCGCGCAGAGAGAAGATTAAGGACGAACCCGTGGCGAGATCAGACGGCGCCGTAAACCCTAGATCGAGGCAGTTACCTTCGGATGATGTCGCTGTCGTGTTCGTCTTGAATCGGCCGATACTTCAGATCCTTACGGGGGATTGGCGAAGGAGACTACTGCGACCTGCGTGTAAGATCCAAGACGTCGAGAGTTAAGAACTGAATAAATCCTAGAAACCAGGAGAGAGGGAGGGAGAGAGGGAGAGAGATGAAGGCAGACCTTGATGGAGAATTATGACCAGATTCGAGGCTTACCTTGAGAAGGATCGGGCGAGCGATCTGCCTCAACCGTCGACGAGAAGACCGTAGTTCGATCCAAGCGCGGGGATGTAGGCCCTGGAATCGAAGAGGCGAGAAGGGGAAATGGATCCAGATGGCTACCATCGATCCGCGTATGGAAAACGAGGACGGATGCGAACTGTTACCCGATATGCGATCGAACCGGTTGGGGTGCGCAATAACGATCTCCACCGAACGAAACACTTGTAGGATCGGCGGGGGTTGCGCGAAGGAGAAGCCTCGCTACAGACGAGAGAAGATTCAGACGAATCCCGTGGCGAGATCAGACGGCGCCGTAAACCCTAGATCGAGGCGTTACCTTCGGATGATGCCGGTCGTGTTCGATCCTTCACGAGAAGCGCGGATGAAGCACGAGGAAGGAGAAGCTCGCGCAGACGCAGAGAAGATTAAGGACGAATCGTGGCGAGATCAGACGGCGCCGTAAACCCTAGATCGAGGCGGTTACCTTCGATGATGCCGCGGTCGTGTTCGCCTTGAATCGGCCGATACTTCAGATCCTTACGGGATTGGCGAAGGAGACTATCGCGACCCGGTAAGATCCAAGACGCCGAGAGTTAAGAACTGAATAAATCCTAGAAACCGTGAGAGAGGAGGGAGAGAGGGAGAGAGATGAAGGCGCACCTTGATGGAGAATTATGACCAGATTCGAGGCTTACCTTGAGAAGGATCAAGAGCGATCCGCCTCAACCGTCGACGAGAAGACCGTAGTTCGATCCAAGCGGGATGTAGGCCCCGAATCAAGAGGTGCGAAGGGAAATGGATCCAGTCGATGGCGTACCATCGATCCGCAGAAGGAAAACGAGGACGGATGCTAATCGTTACCCGATATGCGATCGAACCGGGGTGCAGCGAACGATCTCCACCGAAACGAAACACTTGTAGGATCGGCGGGGGTTGCGCTGGAAGGAGAAGCCTCGCTGCAGCAGACGAGAAGATTCGTGACTAATCCCGTGGCGAGATCATTGGCGCCGTAAACCCTAGATCGAGGCGGTTACCTTCGGATGATGCCGCGGTCGTGTTCGATCCTTCAGCGAGAAGCGGCGGATGAAGCACGAGGAAGGAGAAGCTCCCTGCGCGCAGACGAGAGAAGATGAAGGACGAATCCCGTGGCGAGATCAGACGGCGCCGTAAACCCTAGATCGAGGCGTTACCTTCGATGATGCCGCCGTCGTGTTCGCCTTGAATCGGCCGATACAGATCCTTACGGGATTACGAAGGAGACCATCGCGACCGCGGTAAGATCCAAGACGTCGAGAGTTAAGAACTGAATAAATCCTAGAAACCAGGAGAGAGGGAGGGAGAGAGGGAGAGAGATGAAGGCAGACCTTGATGGAGAATTATGACCAGATTCGAGGCTTACCTTGAGAAGGATCGGGCGAGCGATCTGCCTCAACCGTCGACGAGAAGACCGTAGTTCGATCCAAGCGCGGGGATGTAGGCCCTGGAATCGAAGAGGTGCGAAGGGGAAATGGATCCAGTCAGATGGCGACCATCGATCCGCAGAAGGAAAACGAGGACGGATGCGAATCGTTACCGATATGCGATCGAAATGGTTGGGGTGCATAACGATTCTCCACCAACGTAAACACTTGTAGGATCGGCGGGGTTGCGCTGGAAGGAGAAGCCCTCAAGCAGACGAGAGAAGATTGACTAATCCCGTGGCGAGATCAGATTTGCGCCGTAAACCCTAGATCGAGGCGGTTACCTTCGGATGATGCCGCTGTCGTGTTCGATCCTTCACGAGAAGCGCGGATGAAGCACGAGGAAGGAGAAGCTCCTCGCAGCATTTGAGAAGATTAAGGACGAATCCCGTGGCGAGATCGGCGCCGTAAACCCTAGATCGAGGCGGTTACCTTCGATGATGCCGCCGTGTTCGCCTTGAATCGCCGATACTTCAGATCCTTACGGGATTGGCGAAGGAGACTATCGCGACTGCGTAAGATCCAAGACGCCGAGAGTTAAGAACTGAATAAATCCTAGAAACCAGAGAGAGGGAGGAGAGAGGAGAGAGATGAAGGCGCACCTTGATGGAGAATTATGACCAGATTCGAGGCTTACCTTGAGAAGGATCGGGCGAGCGATCCCCTCAACCGTCGACGAGAAGACCGTAGTTCGATCCAAGCGGGATGTAGGCCCCGGAATCAAGAGGTGCGAAGGGGAAATGGATCCAGCCGATGGCTACCATCGATCCGCAAAGTATGAAAAACGAGGACGGATGCTAATCTGTTACCGATATGCGATCGAACCGGGTTGGGGTGCAAATAACGATCTCCACCGAACGAAACACTTGTAGGATCGGGCGGCGGGTTGCGCGGAAGGAGAAGCCCTCGCTGCAGACGAGAGAAGATTCAGGACGAATCCTCGGGCGAGACTCAGACGGTTTGGCCGTAAACCCTAGATCGAGGCGGTTACCTTCGATGATGCCGCGCGTGTTCGATCCTTCAACAGAAGCGCGGATGAAGCACGAGGAAGGAGAAGCCCTCGCTGCAGCACGAGAGAAGATTAAGGACTAATCCGTGGCGAGATCAGACGGCGCCGTAAACCCTAGATCGAGGCGTTACCTTCGGATGATGCCGGTCGTGTTCGCCTTGAATCGGCCGATACTTCAGATCCTTACGGGGATTGGCGAGGAGACTACCGCGACCGCGTAAGATCCAAGACGTCGAGAGTTAAGAACTGAATAAATCCTAGAAACCAGGAGAGAGGGAGGGAGAGAGGGAGAGAGAAGAAGGCAGACCGTGATGGAGAATTATGACCAGATTCGAGGCTTACCTTGAGAAGGATCGGGCGAGCGATCTGCCTCAACCGTCGACGAGAAGACCGTAGTTCGATCCAAGCGCGGGGATGTAGGCCCTGGAATCGAAGAGGTGCGAAGGGGAAATGGATCCAGTCAGATGGCGACCATCGATCCGCAGAAGGAAAACGAGGACGGGATGCGAATCTGGTTACCCGATATGCGATCAAACCGGGTTGGGGTGCAATAACGATCTCCACCGAACGAAACACTTGTAGGATCGGCGCGGGTTGCGCTGAAGGAGAAGCTCTCGCAGACGAGAGAAGATTCAGACTAATCCTGGGCAGATCAGATTTGACGGCGCCGTAAACCCTAGATCGAGGCGTTACCTTCGATGATGCCGCTGTCGTGTTCGATCCTTCACGAGAAGCGGGATGAAGCACGAGGAAGGAGAAGCCTCGCCAGACGCAGAGAAGATTAAGGACTAATCCCGTGGCGAGATCAGACGGCGCCGTAAACCCTAGATCGAGGCGTGTTACCTTCGATGATGCCGCTGTCGTGTTCGCCTTGAATCGGCCGATACTTCAGATCCTTACGGGATTGGCGAAGGAGACTATCGCGACCCGCGGTAAGATCCAAGACGCCGAGAGTTAAGAACTGAATAAATCCTAGAAACCGTGAGAGAGAGGGAGGAGAGAGATGAAGGCAGACCTTGATGGAGAATTATGACCAGATTCGAGGCTTACCTTGAGAAGGATCGGCGAGCGATCCGCCTCAACCGCCGACGAGAAGACCGTAGTTCGATCCAAGCGCGGGATGTAGGCCCCGGAATCAAGAGGTGCGAAGGGGAAATGGATCCAGATGGCTACCATCGATCCGCAGAAGAAAACGAGGACGGATGCGAATCGTTACCGATATGCGATCAAACCGGGTTGGGGTGCAATCGATCTCCACCGAACGAAACACTTGTAGGATCGGCGCGGGTTGCGCTGGAAGGAGAAGCTCCTCGCAGACGCAGAGAAGATTCGTGACGAATCCCGTGGCGAGATCGACGGCGCCGTAAACCTAGATCGAGGCGGTTACCTTCGGATGATGCCGCTGTCGTGTTCGATCCTTCAGCGAAGCGCGGATGAAGCACGAGGAAGGAGAAGCCCGCCGCAGACGAGAGAAGATTAAGGACGAATCCCGTGGCGTAGATCAGACGGCGCCGTAAACCCTAGATCGAGGCGGTTACCTTCGGATGATGCCGCGGTCGTGTTCGTCTTGAATCGGCCGATACTTCAGATCCTTACGGGGGATTGGCGAAGGAGACTACTGCGACCTGCGTGTAAGATCCAAGACGTCGAGAGTTAAGAACTGAATAAATCCTAGAAACCAGGAGAGAGGGAGGGAGAGAGGGAGAGAGATGAAGGCAGACCTTGATGGAGAATTATGACCAGATTCGAGGCTTACCTTGAGAAGGATCGGGCGAGCGATCTGCCTCAACCGTCGACGAGAAGACCGTAGTTCGATCCAAGCGCGGGGATGTAGGCCCTGGAATCGAAGAGGTGCGAAGGGGAAATGGATCCACCGATGGCACCATCGATCCGCAGAAGGAAAACGAGGACGGATGCGACCGTTACCCCGGGATATGCGATCGAACCGGGTTGGGGTGCAGCGAACGATCTCCACCGAACGAAACACTTGTAGGATCGGGCAAGCGGGTCGCGAAGGAGAAGCCTCCGCAGAGAGAAGATTCAGTGACGAATCCCGTGGCGAGATCAGACGGCGCCGTAAACCCTAGATCGAGGCGGTTACCTTCGGATGATGCCGCGTCGTGTTCGATCCTTCAGCGAGAAGCGCGGATGAAGCACGAGGAAGGAGAAGCCCTCGCGACGCATTTGAGAAGATTAAGGACGAATCCCGTGGCGAGATCAGACGGCCGTAAACCCTAGATCGAGGCGGTTACCTTCGATGATGCCGCTCGTGTTCGCCTTGAATCGGCCGATACTTCAGATCCTTACGGGATTACGAAGGAGACTACCGCGACCAAGCGTAAGATCCAAGACGCCGAGAGTTAAGAACTGAATAAACCTAGAAACCGTGAGAGAGGAGGAGAGAGGAGAGAGATGAAGGCGCACCTGATGGAGAATTATGACCAGATTCGAGGCTTACCTTGAGAAGGATCGGCGAGCGATCCGCCTCAACCGCCGATTTAGAAGACCGTAGTTCGATCCAAGCGCCGGGATGTAGGCCCCGAATCAAGAGGTGCGGGAAATGGATCCAAGATGGCTACCATCGATCCGCAGAAGGAAAACGAGGACGGATGCGAATCTGGTTACCCGATATGCGATCGAACCGGGTTGGGGTGCAGCGAACGATCTCCACCGAACGAAACACTTGTAGGATCGGCGCGGCGGGTTGCGCGAAGGAGAAGCCTCGCTGCAGACGCAGAGAAGATTCGTGACGAACTCCCGGGCGAGATCAGATTTGCCGTAAACCCAGATCGAGGCGGTTACCTTCTGATGATGCCGCTGTCGTGTTCGATCCTTCACGAGAAGCGCGGATGAAGCACGAGGAAGGAGAAGCTCCTCGCGCAGACGCAGAGAAGATTAAGGACGAATCCTGGCGAGATCAGATTTGGCGCCGTAAACCCTAGATCGAGGCGTTACCTTCTTGATGATGCCGCTCGTGTTCGTCTTGAATCGGCCGATACTTCAGATCCTTACGGGGGATTGGCGAAGGAGACTACTGCGACCTGCGTGTAAGATCCAAGACGTCGAGAGTTAAGAACTGAATAAATCCTAGAAACCAGGAGAGAGGGAGGGAGAGAGGGAGAGAGATGAAGGCAGACCTTGATGGAGAATTATGACCAGATTCGAGGCTTACCTTGAGAAGGATCGGGCGAGCGATCTGCCTCAACCGTCGACGAGAAGACCGTAGTTCGATCCAAGCGCGGGGATGTAGGCCCTGGAATCGAAGAGGTGCGAAGGGGAAATGGATCCAAATGATGGCTTACCATCGATCCGCAGTATGAAAACGAGGACGGATGCGAACTGTTACCCGATATGCGATCGAACCGGTTGGGGTGCAAATAACCATCTCCACCGAACGTAAACACTTGTAGGATCGGCCGGCGGGGTTGCGCGAAGGAGAAGCCCGCCGCAGACGAGAAGATTCGTGACGAATCCTGTGGAGATCGACGGCGCCGTAAACCCTAGATCGAGGCGTTACCTTCGGATGATGCCGCTGTCGTGTTCGATCCTTCATGAGAAGCGGCGGATGAAGCACGAGGAAGGAGAAGCCTCGCCGCAGACGAGAAGATTAAGGACGAATCCTGGCGAGATCAGACGGCGCCGTAAACCCTAGATCGAGGCGGTTACCTTCGATGATGCCGCGTCGTGTTCGCCTTGAATCGGCCGATACTTCAGATCCTTACGGGGATTGGCGAAGGAGACTATCGCGACTGCGGTAAGATCCAAGACGCCGAGAGTTAAGAACTGAATAAATCCTAGAAACCAGGAGAGAGGGAGAGAGAGAGAGAGATGAAGGCACCTTGATGGAGAATTATGACCAGATTCGAGGCTTACCTTGAGAAGGATCGGGCAGCGATCCGCCTCAACCGCCGATTTAGAAGACCGTAGTTCGATCCAAGCGCCGGATGTAGGCCCCGGAATCAAGAGGTGCGAAGGGAAATGGATCCAACCGATGGCACCATCGATCCGCAGAAGGAAAACGAGGACGGATGCTAATCGTTACCCGATATGCGATCGAACCGGTTGGGGTGCAAAAACGATCTCCACCGAACGTAAACACTTGTAGGATCGGCGCGGGTTGCGCTGGAAGGAGAAGCCCTCAAGGCAGACGAGAGAAGATTCGACGAATCCCGTGCAGATCAGACGGCGCCGTAAACCCTAGATCGAGGCGGTTACCTTCTGGATGATGCCGGTCGTGTTCGATCCTTCAGCGAGAAGCGGATGAAGCACGAGGAAGGAGAAGCCCTCGCGCGCATTTGCAGAGAAGATTAAGGACGAATCCTGGCGAGATCAGACGGCGCCGTAAACCCTAGATCGAGGCGGTTACCTTCGGATGATGCCGCTCGTGTTCGCCTTGAATCGGCCGATACTTCAGATCCTTACGGGATCGAAGGAGACCATCGCGACCGCGGTAAGATCCAAGACGTCGAGAGTTAAGAACTGAATAAATCCTAGAAACCAAGAGAGAGGGAGGGAGAGAGGGAGAGAGATGAAGGCAGACCTTGATGGAGAATTATGACCAGATTCGAGGCTTACCTTGAGAAGGATCGGGCGAGCGATCTGCCTCAACCGTCGACGAGAAGACCGTAGTTCGATCCAAGCGCGGGGATGTAGGCCCTGGAATCGAAGAGGTGCGAAGGGGAAATGGATCCAGTCAGATGGCGACCATCGATCCGCAGAAGGAAAACGAGGACGGGATGCGAATCTGGTTACCTGGGATATGCGATCAATCCGGGTTGGGGTGCAAATAACGATCTCCACCGAACGAAACACTTGTAGGATCGGCGGCGGGTTGCGCGGGAAGGAGAAGCTCCTCAAGCAGACGAGAGAAGATTCGTGACGAATCCCGTGGCGAGATCAGATTTGGCGCCGTAAACCCTAGATCGAGGCGTTACCTTCTGATGATGCCGCGGTCGTGTTCGATCCTTCAAATGAGAAGCGCGATGAAGCACGAGGAAGGAGAAGCTCGCAGACGCAGAGAAGATTAAGGACGAATCCCGTGGCGAGATCAGACGGCGCCGTAAACCCTAGATCGAGGCGGTTACCTTCGGATGATGCCGCCGTCGTGTTCGCCTTGAATCGGCCGATACTTCAGATCCTTACGGGATTGGCGCGAGACTATCGCGACTGCGGTAAGATCCAAGACGCCGAGAGTTAAGAACTGAATAAATCCTAGAAACCAGAGAGAGGGAGGAGAGAGGAGAGAGATGAAGGCACTTGATGGAGAATTATGACCAGATTCGAGGCTTACCTTGAGAAGGATCGGCGAGCGATCCGCCTCAACCGCCGACGAGAAGACCGTAGTTCGATCCAAGCGCGGGATGTAGGCCCGGAATCAAGAGGTGAAGGGGAAATGGATCCAGAGATGGCACCATCGATCCGCAGAAGGAAAACGAGGACGGATGCTAATCGTTACCCGATATGCGATCGAACCGGGTTGGGGTGCAGCGAACGATCTCCACCGAACGAAACACTTGTAGGATCGGCGCGGGGTTGCGCGAAGGAGAAGCCTCGCAGACGAGAGAAGATTCGTGACGAATCCCGGGCGAGATCGACGGCGCCGTAAACCCTAGATCGAGGCGGTTACCTTCGATGATGCCGCTCGTGTTCGATCCTTCACGAGAAGCGGCGATGAAGCACGAGGAAGGAGAAGCCCTCGCCGCAGCATTTGAGAGAAGATTAAGGACTAATCCTGGCGAGATCAGACGGCGGCCGTAAACCCTAGATCGAGGCGGTTACCTTCGATGATGCCGCCGTCGTGTTCGCCTTGAATCGCCGATACTCAGATCCTTACGGGATTGGAAGGAGACTATCGCGACCCGCGGTAAGATCCAAGACGCCGAGAGTTAAGAACTGAATAAATCCTAGAAACCGTGAGAGAGAGGGAGAGAGGGAGAGATGAAGGCGCACCTTGATGGAGAATTATGACCAGATTCGAGGCTTACCTTGAGAAGGATCGGCGAGCGATCCGCCTCAACCGCCGACGAGAAGACCGTAGTTCGATCCAAGCCGGGATGTAGGCCCGGAATCAAGAGGTGAAGGGGAAATGGATCCAAGATGGCACCATCGATCCGCAGAAGGAAAACGAGGACGGATGCGAATCTGTTACCCGATATGCGATCGAACCGGTGGGGTGCAGCGAACCATCTCCACCGAACGAAACACTTGTAGGATCGGGCGCGGGTTGCGCGAAGGAGAAGCCCTCGCCGCAGACGAGAGAAGATTCGTGACTAATCCGTGGCGATCAGACGATTTGCGCCGTAAACCCTAGATCGAGGCGTTACCTTCGATGATGCCGCTGGTCGTGTTCGATCCTTCACGAGAAGCGGATGAAGCACGAGGAAGGAGAAGCCTCGCCAGACATTTGAGAAGATTAAGGACTAATCCCGTGGCGAGATCAGATTTGGCGCCGTAAACCCTAGATCGAGGCGTTACCTTCGATGATGCCGCTGGTCGTGTTCGCCTTGAATCGGCCGATACTTCAGATCCTTACGGGATTGGCGAAGGAGACTATCGCGACCGCGGTAAGATCCAAGACGCCGAGAGTTAAGAACTGAATAAATCCTAGAAACCAGAGAGAGGGAGGGAGGGAGAGAGATGAAGGCGCACCTTGATGGAGAATTATGACCAGATTCGAGGCTTACCTTGAGAAGGATCGGGCGAGCGATCCGCCTCAACCGCCGACGAGAAGACCGTAGTTCGATCCAAGCGGGATGTAGGCCCCGAATCAAGAGGTGCGAAGGGGAAATGGATCCAGCCGATGGCACCATCGATCCGCAGAAGGAAAACGAGGACGGATGCTAATCGTTACCGATATGCGATCGAACCGGGTTGGGGTGCAGCGAACGATCTCCACCGAACGTAAACACTTGTAGGATCGGCGCGCGGGTTGCGCTGAAGGAGAAGCCTCGCGCAGCATTTAGAGAAGATTCGTGACTAATCCCGGGCGAGATCGACGGCGCCGTAAACCCTAGATCGAGGCGTTACCTTCGGATGATGCCGCGTCGTGTTCGATCCTTCAGAGAAGCGCGGATGAAGCACGAGGAAGGAGAAGCCCTCGCCGCATTTGAGAAGATTAAGGACTAATCCCGTGGCGAGATCAGACGGCGCCGTAAACCCTAGATCGAGGCGGTTACCTTCGATGATGCCGCCGTCGTGTTCGCCTTGAATCGCCGATACTTCAGATCCTTACGGGGATTGGCGAAGGAGACCATCGCGACCGCGTAAGATCCAAGACGTCGAGAGTTAAGAACTGAATAAATCCTAGAAACCAGGAGAGAGGGAGGGAGAGAGGGAGAGAGATGAAGGCAGACCTTGATGGAGAATTATGACCAGATTCGAGGCTTACCTTGAGAAGGATCGGGCGAGCGATCTGCCTCAACCGTCGACGAGAAGACCGTAGTTTGATCCAAGCGCGGGGATGTAGGCCCTGGAATCGAAGAGGTGCGAAGGGGAAATGGATCCAGTTAGATGGCGACCATCGATACGCAGAAGGAAAACGAGGACGGGATGCTAATCGTTACCGATATGCGATCGAACCGGTTGGGGTGCAGCGAACGATCTCCACCGAACGAAACACTTGTAGGATCGGCGGCGGGTTGCGCGAAGGAGAAGCCCTCGCCAAGCATTTGAGAGAAGATTCGTGACGAATCCCGTGGCGAGATCAGACGGCGCCGTAAACCCTAGATCGAGGCGTTACCTTCGATGATGCCGCGGTCGTGTTCGATCCTTCAATGAGAAGCGGCGGATGAAGCACGAGGAAGGAGAAGCCCTCGCCGCAGACGAGAGAAGATTAAGGACTAATCCCGTGGCGAGATCAGATTTGCGCCGTAAACCCTAGATCGAGGCGGTTACCTTCGGATGATGCCGCGTCGTGTTCGCCTTGAATCGGCCGATACTTCAGATCCTTACGGGATTGGCGAAGGAGACTACCGCGACCGCGGTAAGATCCAAGACGCCGAGAGTTAAGAACTGAATAAATCCTAGAAACCGTGAGAGAGGGAGGAGAGAGAGAGAGATGAAGGCGCACCTTGATGGAGAATTATGACCAGATTCGAGGCTTACCTTGAGAAGGATCGGGCGAGCGATCCGCCTCAACCGCATTTAGAAGACCGTAGTTCGATCCAAGCGGGATGTAGGCCCCGAATCAAGAGGTGCGAAGGGAAATGGATCCACCGATGGCTACCATCGATCCGCAGAAGGAAAACGAGGACGGATGCGAATCGTTACCCGGGATATGCGATCGAACCGGGTTGGGGTGCAATAACGATCTCCACCGAACGTAAACACTTGTAGGATCGGCGGCGGGTTGCGCGAAGGAGAAGCCCTCGCTACAGACGAGAGAAGATTCAGTGACGAATCCCGTGGCGAGATCAGACGGCGCCGTAAACCCTAGATCGAGGCGGTTACCTTCGATGATGCCGCTGGTCGTTCGATCCTTCAACAGAAGCGGCGATGAAGCACGAGGAAGGAGAAGCTCCTCGCAGCATTCGAGAGAAGATTCAGGACGAATCCCGTGGCGAGATCAGATTTGCGGCCAGAAACCCTAGATCGAGGCGGTTACCTTCGGATGATGCCGCGGTCGTGTTCGTCTTGAATCGGCCGATACTTCAGATCCTTACGGGGGATTGGCGAAGGAGACTACTGCGACCTTCGGTTAAGATTCAAGACGTCGAGAGTTAAGAACTGAATAAATCCTAGAAACCAGGAGAGAGGGAGGGAGAGAGGGAGAGAGATGAAGGCAGACCTTGATGGAGAATTATGACCAGATTCGAGGCTTACCTTGAGAAGGATCGGGAAGCGATCCGCCTCAACCGCCGACGAGAAGACCGTAGTTCGATCCAAGCGCCGGGATGTAGGCCCCGAATCAAGAGGTGAAGGGGAAATGGATCCAATGATGGCACCATCGATCCGCAGTAAGGAAAACGAGGACGGATGCGAATCTGGTTACCCGATATGCGATCGAACCGGTTGGGGTGCAAAACGATCTCCACCGAACGAAACACTTGTAGGATCGGCGCAAGGGTTGCGCGAAGGAGAAGCCTCGCTAAGCAGACGAGAGAAGATTCAGGACTAATCCCGTGGCGAGATCAGACGGCGCCGTAAACCCTAGATCGAGGCGGCTACCTTCGGATGATGCCGCGGTCGTGTTCGATCCTTCATGAGAAGCGCGGATGAAGCACGAGGAAGGAGAAGCCCTCGCCAGACGCAGAGAAGATTAAGGACGAATCCCGTGGCGAGATCAGACGGCGCCGTAAACCCTAGATCGAGGCGGTTACCTTCGATGATGCCGCCGGGTGGCGTTCGCCTTGAATCGGCCGATACTTAGATCCTTACGGGATTGGCGAAGGAGACTATCGCGACTCCGCGTAAGATCCAAGACGCCGAGAGTTAAGAACTGAATAAATCCTAGAAACCGTGAGAGAGGAGGAGAGAGGAGAGAGATGAAGGCGCACCTTGATGGAGAATTATGACCAGATTCGAGGCTTACCTTGAGAAGGATCGGCGAGCGATCCGCCTCAACCGTCGAGAAGACCGTAGTTCGATCCAAGCGCGGGATGTAGGCCCCGGAATCAAGAGGTGCGAAGGGAAATGGATCCAATGATGGCACCATCGATCCGCAGAAGGAAAACGAGGACGGATGCGAATCGTTACCGATATGCGATCAACCGGGTTGGGGTGCAATAACGATCTCCACCGAACGAAACACTTGTAGGATCGGCGCGGGTTGCGCTGGAAGGAGAAGCCTCGCTGCAGACGAGAGAAGATTCGTGACGAATCCCGTGGCGAGATCAGATTTGCGCCGTAAACCCTAGATCGAGGCTGCTACCTTCGATGATGCCGCTCGTGTTCGATCCTTCACGAGAAGCGCGGATGAAGCACGAGGAAGGAGAAGCCTCGCGGCATTTGTGAGAAGATTCAGGACGATCCCGTGGCGAGATCAGATTTGCGGCCAGAAACCCTAGATCGAGGCGTTTACCTTCGGATGATGCCGCGGTCGTGTTCGTCTTGAATCGGCCGATACTTCAGATCCTTACGGGATTGGCGAAGGAGACTATCGCGACTCGGTAAGATCCAAGACGCCGAGAGTTAAGAACTGAATAAATCCTAGAAACCGTGAGAGAGGGAGGAGAGGAGAGAGATGAAGGCACCTTGATGGAGAATTATGACCAGATTCGAGGCTTACCTTGAGAAGGATCGCGAGCGATCCGCCTCAACCGTTTACGAGAAGACCGTAGTTCGATCCAAGCGCCGGGATGTAGGCCCCGGAATCAAGAGGTGCGAAGGGGAAATGGATCCAATGATGGCGCACCATCGATCCGCAGAAGGAAAACGAGGACGGATGCGAATCGTTACCGATATGCGATCGAACCGGTTGGGGTGCAGCGAACGATCTCCACCGAACGTAAACACTTGTAGGATCGGCGCGGGTTGCGCTGAAGGAGAAGCTCGCTCGCATTTGCAGAGAAGATTCAGACTAATCCGTGGCGAGATCAGACGGCGCCGTAAACCCTAGATCGAGGCTACCTTCTGATGATGCCGCTCGTGTTCGATCCTTCACGAGAAGCGGCGATGAAGCACGAGGAAGGAGAAGCCTCGCGCCGCATTTGAGAGAAGATTAAGGACTAATCCCGTGGCGAGATCAGACGGCGCCGTAAACCCTAGATCGAGGCGGTTACCTTCGGATGATGCCGCCGTGTTCGCCTTGAATCGCCGATACTTCCATCCTTACGGGATTGGCGAAGGAGACTACCGCGACCGCGGTAAGATCCAAGACGCCGAGAGTTAAGAACTGAATAAATCCTAGAAACCGTGAGAGAGGAGGAGAGAGGGAGAGAGATGAAGGCACCTTGATGGAGAATTATGACCAGATTCGAGGCTTACCTTGAGAAGGATCGGCAGCGATCCGCCTCAACCGCCGACGAGAAGACCGTAGTTCGATCCAAGCCGGGATGTAGGCCCGGAATCAAGAGGTGCGAAGGGGAAATGGATCCAAGATGGCTACCATCGATCCGCAGAAGGAAAACGAGGACGGATGCGAATCGTTACCGATATGCGATCGAACCGGGTTGGGGTGCGCGAACGATCTCCACCGAACGAAACACTTGTAGGATCGGCGGCGGTTGCGCTGGAAGGAGAAGCTCCTCGCAGACGAGAGAAGATTCGTGACGAATCCGTGGCGATCAGATTTGCGCCGTAAACCCTAGATCGAGGCTTACCTTCTTGATGATGCCGCTGTCGTGTTCGGATCCTTCACGAGAAGCGCGGATGAAGCACGAGGAAGGAGAAGCCTCGCCGCAGACGAGAGAAGATTAAGGACTAATCCCGTGGCGAGATCAGACGGCGCCGTAAACCCTAGATCGAGGCGGTTACCTTCGATGATGCCGCGTCGTGTTCGCCTTGAATCGGCCGATACTCGATCCTTACGGGATTGGCGAAGGAGACTACCGCGACCGCGGTAAGATCCAAGACGCCGAGAGTTAAGAACTGAATAAATCCTAGAAACCAGGAGAGAGGAGGAGAGAGGAGAGAGATGAAGGCGCACCTTGATGGAGAATTATGACCAGATTCGAGGCTTACCTTGAGAAGGATCGGGCGCGATCCGCCTCAACCGCCGACGAGAAGACCGTAGTTCGATCCAAGCGCGATGTAGGCCCCGAATCAAGAGGTGCGAAGGGAAATGGATCCAGCCGATGGCGTACCATCGATCCGCAGAAGGAAAACGAGGACGGATGCTAATCGTTACCGATATGCGATCGAACCGGGTTGGGGTGCAAATAACGATCTCCACCGAACGAAACACTTGTAGGATCGGCGCGGGTTGCGCGAAGGAGAAGCCTCGCTACAGACGAGAGAAGATTCGTGACGAATCCCGTGGCGAGATCGACGGCGCCGTAAACCCTAGATCGAGGCGTTACCTTCGATGATGCCGCGTCGGTTCGATCCTTCAGCGAGAAGCGGCGGATGAAGCACGAGGAAGGAGAAGCCCTCGCCAGCACGAGAGAAGATTAAGGACGAATCCCGGGCGATCAGACGGCGCCGTAAACCCTAGATCGAGGCGGTTACCTTCGGATGATGCCGCTACGTGTTCGCCTTGAATCGGCCGATACTTCATCCTTACGGGATTGGCGGAGACTATCGCGACTCGCGGTAAGATCCAAGACGCCGAGAGTTAAGAACTGAATAAATCCTAGAAACCAGGAGAGGGAGGAGAGAGGAGAGAGATGAAGGCGCACCTTGATGGAGAATTATGACCAGATTCGAGGCTTACCTTGAGAAGGATCGGGCGAGCGATCCGCCTCAACCGCCGATTTAGAAGACCGTAGTTCGATCCAAGCGGGATGTAGGCCCCGAATCAAGAGGTGCGGCGGGAAATGGATCCACCGATGGCTACCATCGATCCGCAGAAAAACGAGGACGGATGCGAACTGGTTACCGATATGCGATCGAACCGGGTTGGGGTGCATAACGATCTCCACCGAACGTAAACACTTGTAGGATCGGCGCGGGTTGCGCGGAAGGAGAAGCCTCGCGCGCTGCATTTGAGAGAAGATTCGTGACGAATCCTGGCGCAGATCGACGGCGCCGTAAACCCTAGATCGAGGCGGTTACCTTCGATGATGATGCCGTCGTGTTCGATCCTTCAACAGAAGCGCGGATGAAGCACGAGGAAGGAGAAGCCCTCGCAGACGAGAGAAGATTAAGGACTAATCCCGTGGCGAGATCAGACGGCGGCCGTAAACCCTAGATCGAGGCGGTTACCTTCGATGATGCCGCGTCGTGTTCGCCTTGAATCGGCCGATACTTCAGATCCTTACGGGATTGGCGAAGGAGACTATCGCGACCGCGGTAAGATCCAAGACGCCGAGAGTTAAGAACTGAATAAATCCTAGAAACCGTGGAGAGAGGGAGGAGAGAGGAGAGATGAAGGCAGACCTTGATGGAGAATTATGACTAGATTCGAGGGTTACCTTGAGAAGGATCGGGCGAGCGATCTGCCTCAACCGTCGACGAGAAGACCGTAGTTCGATCCAAGCGCGGGGATGTAGGCCCTGGAATCGAAGAGGTGCGAAGGGGAAATGGATCCAGCCAGATGGCGACCATCGATCCGCAGAAGGAAAACGAGGACGGGATGCGAATCTGGTTACCTGGGATATGCGATCGAAATCCGGGTTGGGGTGCAGCGAACGATCTCCATCGAACGAAACACTTGTAGGATCGGCGCGGGTTGCGCTGAAGGAGAAGCCCCTCGCAGACGCAGAGAAGATTCGTGACGAATCCCCGGGCGAGATCAGACGGCGCGTAAACCCTAGATCGAGGCGTTACATCTGATGATGCCGCTCGTGTTCGATCCTTCACGAGAAGCGCGGATGAAGCACGAGGAAGGAGAAGCCCTCAAGGCATTTGAGAGAAGATTAAGGACGAATCCTGGCGAGATCAGACGGCGCCGTAAACCCTAGATCGAGGCGGTTACCTTCGGATGATGCCGCGGGTGTTCGTCTTGAATCGGCCGATACTTCAGATCCTTACGGGGGATTGGCGAAGGAGACTACTGCGACCTGCGTGTAAGATCCAAGACGTCGAGAGTTAAGAACTGAATAAATCCTAGAAACCAGGAGAGAGGGAGGGAGAGAGGGAGAGAGATGAAGGCAGACCTTGATGGAGAATTATGACCAGATTCGAGGCTTACCTTGAGAAGGATCGGGCGAGCGATCTGCCTCAACCGTCGACGAGAAGACCGTAGTTCGATCCAAGCGCGGGGATGTAGGCCCTGGAATCGAAGAGGTGCGAAGGGGAAATGGATCCAGTCAGATGGCGACCATCGATCCGCAGAAGGAAAACGAGGACGGGATGCGAATCGTTACCCGATATGCGATCGAACCGTTGGGGTGCAGCGAAAGATCTCCACCGAACGAAACACTGGTAGGAGCGGCGTGCGGGGGTGCACGGGAAGGAGAAGCTCCCTGCGCAGACGAGAGAAGATTCAGGAAGAATACCGTGGCGAGATCAGACGGCGCCGTAAACCCTAGATCGAGGCGGTTACCTTCGGATGATGCTGCCGTGTTCGATCCTTCAACGAGAAGCGGCGATGAAGCACGAGGAAGGAGAAGCCCTCGCCGCAGACGAGAGAAGATTAAGGACGAATCCCGTGGCGAGATCAGACGGCGCCGTAAACCCTAGATCGAGGCGGTTACCTTCGGATGATGCCGCGGTCGTGTTCGCCTTGAATCGGCCGATACTTCGATCCTTACGGGATTGGCGAAGGAGACTATCGCGACCGCGGTAAGATCCAAGACGCCGAGAGTTAAGAACTGAATAAATCCTAGAAACCAGGAGAGAGGAGGAGAGAGGGAGAGATGAAGGCGCACCTTGATGGAGAATTATGACCAGATTCGAGGCTTACCTTGAGAAGGATCGGGAGAGCGATCTACCTCAACCGCCGATTTAGAAGACCGTAGTTCGATCCAAGCGGGATGTAGGCCCCGGAATCAAGAGGCGAAGGGAAATGGATCCAATGATGGCGACCATCGATCCGCAGAAGGAAAACGAGGACGGATGCGAATCCGTTACCGATATGCGATCGAACCGGGTTGGGGTGCAGCGAACGATCTCCACCGAACGAAACACTTGTAGGATCGGCGCGGGTTGCGCTGAAGGAGAAGCCTCGCCACAGCAGAGAGAAGATTCGTGACGAATCCCGTGCGGATCGACGGCGCCGTAAACCCCAGATCGAGGCGGTTACCTTCGGATGATGCCGCTGTCGTGTTCGATCCTTCACGAGAAGCGGCGGATGAAGCACGAGGAAGGAGAAGCCTCCGCAGCATTTGAGAGAAGATTAAGGACTAATCCCGTGGCGAGATCGACGGCGCCGTAAACCCCAGATCGAGGCGGTTACCTTCGGATGATGCCGCGGTCGTGTTCGCCTTGAATCGCCGATACTTCGATCCTTACGGGATTGGCGAAGGAGACTATCGCGACTCCGCGTAAGATCCAAGACGCCGAGAGTTAAGAACTGAATAAATCCTAGAAACCGTGAGAGAGGAGGGAGAGAGGAGAGAGATGAAGGCGACCTTGATGGAGAATTATGACCAGATTCGAGGCTTACCTTGAGAAGGATCGGGCGAGCGATCCGCCTCAACCGCCGACGAGAAGACCGTAGTTCGATCCAAGCGCCGGGATGTAGGCCCCGAATCGAAGAGGTGCGGGGAAATGGATCCAGCAGATGGCGACCATCGATCCGCAGTATGGAAAACGAGGACGGATGCGAATCGTTACCGATATGCGATCGAACTGTTGGGGTGCAAATAACGATCTCCACCGAACGAAACACTTGTAGGATCGGCGGCGGGTTGCGCTGGAAGGAGAAGCCCTCGCTGCAGAGAGAAGATTCGTGACGAATCCCGTGGCGAGATCGACGGCGCCGTAAACCCTAGATCGAGGCGGTTACCTTCGATGATGCCGCGGTCGTGTTCGATCCTTCACGAGAAGCGCGATGAAGCACGAGAAGGAGAAGCCCTCGCCGCAGACGCAGAGAAGATTAAGGACGAATCCCGTGGCGAGATCAGACGGCGCCGTAAACCCTAGATCGAGGCGGTTACCTTCGGATGATGCCGCCGTGTTCGCCTTGAATCGGCCGATACTCAGATCCTTACGGGGATTGGCGAAGGAGACTATCGCGACCCGCGGTAAGATCCAAGACGCCGAGAGTTAAGAACTGAATAAATCCTAGAAACCGTGAGAGAGAGGAGAGAGGGAGAGATGAAGGCACCTTGATGGAGAATTATGACCAGATTCGAGGCTTACCTTGAGAAGGATCGGGCGAGCGATCCGCCTCAACCGTCGAGAAGACCGTAGTTCGATCCAAGCGCCGGGATGTAGGCCCGGAATCAAGAGGTGAAGGGGAAATGGATCCAGATGGCACCATCGATCCGCAGAAGGAAAACGAGGACGGATGCTAATGGTTACCCGATATGCGATCGAACCGGTTGGGGTGCAAATAACGATCTCCACCGAACGAAACACTTGTAGGATCGGCGCGCGGGGTTGCGCGGGAAGGAGAAGCCCTCAAGCAGACGAGAGAAGATTCGTGACGAATCCGTGGCGAGATCAGACGGCGCCGTAAACCCTAGATCGAGGCGGTTACCTTCGGATGATGCCGCTGGTCGTGTTCGATCCTTCACGAGAAGCGCGGATGAAGCACGAGGAAGGAGAAGCCCTCGCCATTTGCAGAGAAGATTAAGGACTAATCCCGTGGCGACTGATTTGCGCCGTAAACCCTAGATCGAGGCGTTACCTTCGGATGATGCCGCGTCGTGTTCGCCTTGAATCGGCCGATACTTCGATCCTTACGGGATTGGAAGGAGACCATCGCGACCGCGGTAAGATCCAAGACGCCGAGAGTTAAGAACTGAATAAATCCTAGAAACCGTGAGAGAGGGGGAGAGAGGAGAGAGATGAAGGCGACCTTGATGGAGAATTATGACCAGATTCGAGGCTTACCTTGAGAAGGATCGGGCGAGCGATCCGCCTCAACCGTCGACGAGAAGACCGTAGTTCGATCCAAGCGGGATGTAGGCCCCGAATCAAGAGGCGGGGAAATGGATCCAGCCGATGGCGACCATCGATCCGCAGAAGGAAAACGAGGACGGATGCGAATCGTTACCGATATGCGATCGAACCGTTGGGTGCAGCGAACGATCTCCACCGAACGAAACACTTGTAGGATCGGCGCGGGTTGCGCGGAAGGAGAAGCCCTCGCCAGCAGACGAGAGAAGATTCGTGACGAATCCCGTGGCGAGATCGACGGCGCCGTAAACCCTAGATCGAGGCGTTACCTTCGGATGATGCCGGGTCGTGTTCGATCCTTCACGAGAAGCGGAGGATGAAGCACGAGGAAGGAGAAGCTCCCGCTGCATTTGAGAGAAGATTAAGGACGAATCCCGTGGCGAGATCAGATTTGCGGCCAGAAACCCTAGATCGAGGCGGTTACCTTCGGATGATGCCGCGGTCGTGTTCGTCTTAAATCGGCCGATACTTCAGATCCTTACGGGGGATTGGCGAAGGAGACTAATGTCGACCTGCGTGTAAGAAGATCCAAGACGTCGAGAGTTAAGGACTGAAGAAACCCTAGAAACCAGGGAGAGGGAGAGAGATGAAGGCAGACCTTGATAGAGAATTATGATTTGCTTCGTCTCCTTGGAAGAGGAGAGGAGCTATCCTTCGCCTTTTAAAGGGACGGTACCGGGCCGCAGAGGAGAGGGGAGGCCCTCCGGGCCGGCGCCGTCTCCACGGCGCGGCGCTTGTGACGGTTAGCGGGTCGGGTTCCCTGACGCTGTTGGATTTGCGGCTCGGAGCGTCGCTCGTTGATTTGGGACTTCCGGCTCGAGCCCGGACCGCCGTCTCTCTCCCTCTCTCCATGGCTGGTTGATGGTACGGCTTCCGGCTCGACCAGCTCGAGCCCGGACGGTGGCCTCCTTCTGTGAGGATCTTGGCTGTAGTGGAGTAATTTCGCTTCCTAGCTCTATCTACAGATCACAGAACCATGGCTGTGGCCATGTTCAGAGGGTTTGTTCTGGTTCGTGTGGGGAGAGAAAGGTCGAGCCTTTGGCGTTTGGGGAGGAAGAAGGAGGAGAGGGTGGGGAAGAAGATTGTGTGGAGGGAGAAGGGGAAAGACACCGCATAAAGGGCAGCGCAAGCGCCCCGGGATCGTGACTTCCGATCCCCCGGGTCCCGGGCCGTCCGATACAGCCTTCAATCACCATTGGATCAAAGTCAACGAGCCCCCCTGCACGCTTCCCTCCCTGCACATCTTCCTTCCCCGCACAGCCGCCATGGCGCCCCCGCCGCATCCTCTCGCCTCTCCCACAACGCGGCGGCACGGGCGGCGCCGCTCATGAGCCACCACCGCTGCCACCGCAGATCCTCGCCGGAGAACCCCATCGCGCGCGCTGTGCAAGAGCAACATGGAAGCCGCTTGCAGCAAAAACGTGATTCCTCATGGTAGCAACCGCTAATGTCTGTGGTAGACACGCCGGTGGCCCGTGGTAGCAAAACGCCGGTGGCTCGTGGTAGCAAAACGCCGGCGGCTCGTGGTAGCAGCCGCCGATGCCAATGGTAGCAGAACGCTAAGGCCATGGTAGCAGAACGCTAAGGCCATGGTAGCAACACTGGTGCCCCGTGGTAGCAGAACGCTAATGCCATGGTAGCAGAACGCTAAGGCCATGGTAGCAACACTGGTGCCCCGTGGTAGCAGAACGGTCGATGGATCGTGGTAGCAACCGCGGATGCCCATGGTAGCAACCATCGATGCCCATGGTAGCAGAATGCCGATGCCATGGTAGCAAAACTCCGGTGGCTCGGGGTAGCAACCGCCGATGCCCATGGTAGCAACCATCGATGCCCATGATAGCAGCCGATGCCGGTAGCAACACCGCCCCCATGGTAGCAAAACACCGACGCCATGGTAGCGACGTTGACCCATGATAGCATCGGACGACCTTTGAAGCATCAACAACCGAGCCTTGGAAGCATCAGCGGCGACGGCCACTTGAAGCAACAACGCCCTCGTCCGTAGCTCGGGCGCCCGAGAAGTAGGCGGCGACGAGAGCAGACACCTGCCAAGCGCAATGGAGGCGTGAGCACGGTGGTTGGAGGCGCCAGTCGGCGCGAGGTCCCGCCAGGAGCCACCCGGGAGAGGCATGCCGACCACGCGGCGGGCCTCGTGAAGGGCGCACGGAGGAGGAACTCGGAGGCGGCGGGAGTCCCGCCGCACGGGAAAACGAGTGGAGAAGACAGCATCGGGAGGAGATAAGAAGTGCGTGTGTCATTTTCTTCGGCCACGCGGTGGAACGCATGGCACGCTGTCAAGGCGGACGATGGGAGCGTGCAATCCCCAAGGGAAACAGTATCATTTTCCCGCGTAAAAGGCCGTTTCGATAGCTGCGTCATGATCGGATCTCAGAATTTATTATAATGCCAAAAAATGAGAGGCGTGGGCCACCTATAAAATCGCACCGTCAGTTTTGGTTTGACCCGAAAATTGCGAGATTGGAAAACAGAATTGGCAATCCCTAATTAATAAGCGGGAAAAAAGACTTACTATATGTCATGTCAGGGAAAAAAACATTTCAATTTTAGCAAAGAAAAAAGGATTTTTAAATGCCCAGTAAACTTTTTCGTTTCTTCGGAAGAAAGAAAAAAAGAAACAGGGTTTTAAATTAATTTAGAAAAGAAAAGGGAAAAAAAAGAAATAACTCCATGTGGTTTTTGCCCAACAGCGCATGTCGCACTGGTTATTTTGCCCACACAGCGCGTGCCGCGCTGGATCCATATAAAATGGTCGTCTTTTTCCACATCTTACAAAATGGGAGTAAAAAATCCCAGCTCTGCACTGAAACTCCCCCTCTCGACACATGCGCCCCGGTAATGGCAGTACATAATCCATCCCCACTCCCCACCTCCCCACTCCCCACACCCCACACCCCACCTCCCCACTCCCCACCTCCCCAACTAAAATTCCATCAGCAGCAGCAGCAGCAGCAGCAGCAGCTCCGAAGTCCGAACGCAGCGCCGTGATCAGCAGCAGCAGCAGCAGCAGCTCCGAAGTCCGAACGCAGCGCCGTGATCAGCAGCAGCAGCAGCCATGCCCCCACTACTTTGGCTTGGCCCGCTTCTCCTCCTCGTGCCATACAAGGTACAGAGAGAGACAGAGCAAGGTGATCAAAAATCAACAGCAAATGAAAGCCTGACATCTGCAGGTGCTTAACGAGTCTACAGTTCCACTTGAATACTACTAGTAGCAGAATGTCAGCATTCACAAAACATTGCTCTATACTGCCTACTGACAGAAAAACAACGGCCAGCCTAAAGAGTGAGAAAAGACAGAGCAGTGCATACCTTTTTCCTTCCTTGTCTCCTGTGTTCATCCCAAATATTTACTGTCCTCCAAAGACCCCAAAAGCTCTACCAATAATAAACATTTTAGAACAAGATCAATTAAGATGGCACAGATAACTTTCATCTAACAGTCAGGAGTGATCATTAAGTTATATAAGTGACTGAAAGAATTTGTCTGACATACATAGACACAATATACTACTCCAGTCTGCTAGTACCACAAAAATCTACTATCTAACAATGCTCAACACAAATGCACAGAGTTTAAACGTCAGGCGCAGATGGGAGAAGTGAGTGACCAAAGCTACGGTAAAGAAGCCACGCCTTCTTTTCAGTTGCAACAACAGATTTATTCCTAAACCTGGGCAAAAGCATGTTTCGTTCAAAATCATAGCACTACATATGTCACACAAACACTATATTTTCTGCCCCTAGTTAGACGTTCCAGGAAAATCAATTACCCTAGTAGAATAATGAGCAGCTAAGGATAATGGCAACATTATGGAATAATCATCTGTGCATATGAAACAAGGTAGGTACACTTGTAGCTGTTAATACTACTACTATGATAATGTACTCAGAAAGACTCTGACCGGCAGAGAGGAAATAAGCAAAGGAATGTTTTATCCAAAATGTTCACAATAAACTCTTTAAATATAGCATGCTATGGCCAAAATCACTCTGGTCACTCTGGTCAAGTTCCATCCTCACGCCCATCCTCTGTGCTTGTCTCACGCCTTCTGTGAGAAACTGAAAGAATTTGTCTCAAATACATGGATACAATATACTAGTCTGCTAGTACCACAAAAATCTATAGCTAACAATGCTCAACAGATTTCAGGCCGATCAGCCTCGTGCATAGCTTCACTAAGCTCTTCTCGAAACTGCTTGCAAACAGGCTGCGGCCCAAGATGGAGCACCTTGTTAGCCGGAACCAATCGGCCTTCATCAAGGGGCGTAACCTACACGACAACTTCATGCTGGTCAGACAGTTAGCGAGGAAGATCCACTCCAGAAGAGAGACAGGCGTGCTAATAAAGCTGGACATTGCCCGAGCCTTTGACTCGGTCTCGTGGGCTTTTCTCCTGGAGGTTTTTAGAGCTATGGGGTTCCCGGAGATTTGGATATCGTGGATTGCTATTGCGCTACGCACGGCCAGCACTAGAGTCTCAGTTAATGGCGTGCCAGGAGACACTATCATGCATGCCAGAGGGCTACGCCAGGGTGACCCGCTCTAGCCGCAACTATTTGTCCTAGCTATGGAGGTGGCCACACTACTTTTCTGCAAGGCATCGGAGGAGGGACTCCTATCTCCAATTGGAAACAGCTCTCAGCTGCAGCGGGTGTCGATCTACGCGGATGATGTTGTGCTCTTCATCAAGCCTACCGACCATGATCTTGCCACGGTCAGAGAGCTGCTGTCGATCTTCGGAGAGGCGTCTGGCCTACATGTGAACTACAGGAAGACTACTGCGACAATTATCAGAGGGGGAGAGGAGACTGAGACCCTGGTGGCACAGTTGTTAAGATGCGAGATTGCTAGGTTCCCTATTCGGTATCTAGGATTGCAGCTTGCGTTGCGCCCACTCACCAAGGCACAATGGCAACCCATGCTAGATGCGGCGGTGAAGATTCTCCCTGCCTGGCAGAAGGGTCTCATTGCGCGACCAGGCAGACTGGTACTCGTCAAGGCGGTCATGGCAGCTAGGCCGGTCCATCATTTGATCACCACAGAAGCACCGGTTTGGCTCATTGAGGAATTTCAAAGCAGCTGCAGGGGTTTCTTCTGGGCAGGGAAAGAGCGCGCACATGGTGGACAATGCTTAGTGGCCTGGGAACAAGTCTGCAACCCGTACGAGTTTGGAGGGCTAGGCGTCAAGAATATGAGGAGGCAAGGATTGACGCTGCGGGTACGCTGGGAATGGCTTCGGAGAACGAACAAGAACAAACCTTGGCTAGGGCTCCCTATGCCCCGTGACGAAGAAGCCAGGAGGGTTTTCGACAGTTTGGTTCAGATCCATGTGGGCAATGGCAAGGACACTCTCTTCTGGCATGATCGATGGATAGCAGGGCGCTCTGCTTCGGAGTTTGCACCGGGCCTCACACCCACGGTCAGCACGAGGATACGTAACTCGAGGATGGTCGAGCAAGGCCTGTTGGAAAACCGCTGGCTCCTGGACATCCCTGGCAACCTAGCATATCGAGGTGTCATGGAGTGCCTGGCGCTCTGGCTTGCCATAAGAGGAGTGAACAGAGATATCGCGGCATCGGACACCTTCAGCTGGCCGGGGTCAAGCACGGGAACCTACACAGCAAAATCCACCTATGTGAGTCTATCGCAGGGTCAGGATAGATTTGAGCTTGGAGGGCCTATCTGGGAGAGCAAGGCAACCCCCAAAGGGAAACTGTTCATGTGGCTTGCGGTACAACACCGGATTTGGACAGCGGATCGGCGGCTGAGGCATGGACTACAGAGCCAACCCTCTTGTTGCTTTGTGTGCCTGCAGGAGGACACGGCGGAGCACATCCTTCTTCAATGTGTCTTCGCTAGGGAGGTGTGGCACCGTTGTGGTCAAGCGCTTGGCATTCCATTACGAGGGCCTACACCAACGGATAACATCAAAGATTGGTGGCTAGAGCAGAGGAGGAGGTTCGGAGCTGAGGAGATTAGATGGTTTGATGGTCTTGTTTGTACAACTAGCTATGCTCTGTGGAAAAGCAGAAATGCTTGGGTATTCAGTAACCCACAGAAGCACCTTAGAGCTAGCAGCCTCACTGATCTCATCCTTGAGGAGATGAGCTTGCTGAGGGTAGCCTTGAGGCGAGAGGAAGGTGGGGGAGTAGGAGACAGAACTAGGGCGAGAGAGTAGTCCTTTAGTTTTTGTCCTCTGGAGCTCCTGGGTTCGGGTGTGCGCATCCTAGAAACCCTTCTTGTACTATATATTCTGCCTTCTATAAAAAAAAACGTCAGGCGCAGATGGGAGTGAGTGACCAAAGCTGCGGAAAAGAAGCCACGCCTATTTTCAGTTGGAACAACAATTTTATTCATAAACCTGGGCAAAAGCATGTTTCGTTGAAAATCATTGCACTACATATGTCACAGAAACAATATTTTCTGTCCCTAGTTAGACGTTCCAAGAAAATCAATGACCCTAGTACAATAATGAGTAAATAAGGACAATGGCAACATTATGGAATCATCATCCATGCATATGAAACAAACAAGGTACACTTGTAGCTGTTAATACTACTCTGATAATGTACTCTGAGGAATATTTTATCCAAAATGTTCACAATAAACTCTTTAAATATAGCATGCTATGACCAAAATCTTCAGTTTCTAGGGCAATGTCTAAATGCATTCCCACATAGCCAGTGTTGCACCAATTTAGGTATGCAGGGAAACAAACTCTAAAACAGTACATACAGTCAACAGATGCAGCAAAGGCGGTCGGATTATACACAAGAAAACTCAGTTGATGCAGCTTACTATTTTTGGGCAGGTATGCGAGCAGAAATAAAAGGAGGCATGCTTAACTTCCTCGGAATATTTACTAACCTAAAGCGAAGTAATCAAGAGAATCTTGTGGATAACCCAGCCGCCGGCACCGCCAAGGGTGCTGGCCACCACCAGGCACGCCGCCAGCCAACATGGCCTCGGGGGAGGAGGCCCCCCATGCCGCCCGACCATCCCTGCAGCAGCATCCACGCAGCACGTCGGTGCAGAAGCTCCTCGCGCCGCCATCGCACCCCAAAGCCGTGGCCCGCACAGGCCCAGATCGAGCCCAGCCAACACGCGCGACCGCGGGCACGAGAGGTTCCCCACCTGCTGCAGCCTCCAACGCGTGCCCTCCGCACCATCACGAGGTGCCCTCCCTGCGCCGCCACCCGCCGCCGCGCCGTCGAGGACCTCCGCCGACGCCCAGGCCGACGCCCCTCACGACGAGGCTACACGGGAGAGAGAGGCCCCGCCCCCATCGTCGGTGGCGCCAGCAGACCAACTTCTTCTGCACGGCATTTCGTCGAACAGGTGGTCCGCGCTTTTTTGAGTTTAGCGTCCCGGTGCGCACGCGCTCCGTGGCTCCTGCTAGGGAAGCGTGAGGAGAGAAGGAGCGCAAGGGCGTGGAGGTGGAGGTGGAGGTGGAGGTGGGGTTGGGGTTGGGGTTGGGGTTGGGGTTGGGGGTGGGGGTGGAGGTGGAGGTGCGTCGGAGGAGACCGATGCATGACATCGTGGTGGAAGAGCGCGGGAGGCGGATTCGGGAAATTGGCAGGGTGGAGTCAGAATGCCGGAGCCGGACGGCCGGACGCAGGATATCGTGGCGAAGGAGGAGGTGCGGCGGCGGCGGAGGCGGGGCGTCGCCGGCTGATCGGAAATTGCGGTGGTGCCGCCGTACGCGGTGGTGGTGGTGAGCTTCGGCAACGGGAGATTTTTTTATTTATTTTACACTACACGAGTCAATTTTTTCACAAAACCTCGGTAATTTTCACAAACACCAGTGTATATTACTTGACTTGGATTTATCAAAATTTGGATGAATGTATATACGAAATAATATTTAGATTTAGCAAAATCAAGACAATTTAAGTCAACTAATATGGATTAGATAGAGTATTATACTATAGATTAAGCGCGTGCAAAAGTCGTTTCCGAGTCATCTCGTGCAGTTTTACCTATTGACCAAAATCTTACGAGCTGGTCCCTTCTGTTCCCACCCCCACCTCACCCCCTCCCCTACATGTTTCTCTCCACCCGTGCTCATGTCAATCCTAGCCCTCCTCCGCCTCTCAAGAACGCGGCGCCTCCCGAGCTCTCCCTCTCACCTTCGCCCCCTCCACTCACGATAACCTCTTCTCGCATCATCTCCTCCCTTCCGGACCCAGCGCAACCCCTTCCATGAAAACCTAGCATGGGTGAAGCAGCTGTTGTACGGGGTTGAGATGGCGCCTCACGATGCTCCTCCGCCTCCCAAGATCCTGACAATGGGGACTTCATGCCCTGCCTCCCCCACTGAACCCTCTTTCTTTGGCAGCTCCTTCCCCGCGGTCAAGCTCCGCCACTAGGTACTTTCCCTCGCCAGTCTCCGCTTCTTGGTCGCTCACCCTCGTAGCAAGGCGTCGCCTCCGGTTCTTCCAATGCGCCCTTTCCTTTCACATGGCGTGTTCTCCTCGCCTCCCCTTCTCCAAAGGTTGCCGCCTCTTGTCTGCGGCTGATTTGATGAAGGGAATATGCCCGAGAGGCAATAATAAAGTGGTTATTATCGTATTCCTTGTTTATGATAAATGTTTATTTTACATGCTATAATTGTATTAATACGGAAACGTTAATACATGTGTGTTTAATAAACAAAAAGAAAGTTCCTAGTTATGCCTCTCTTATAAACTAGCTCGTTGATTAACAAGATGATCAAAGTTTCCTGATCATGGACATTGGATGTTGTTAATAACGAGGTCACAACATTAGTGTAATGGTGTGATGAACATTCATCCGAAGTATAGCATTACGATCAAAGTCATTGAGTTTATATTGCTATAACAACTTACGAAGTGATCCTAATCCTTAGACCATGAGATCATGTCAATCACTTAACACCGGAAGAGTTTCTTGATAACATCAAACGTCACACCGTAACAGGGTGATTATAAAGATGGGTTCAGAACTACTAAAGTGTTATGTTGAGGCCCATTGATCGAGAGTGGAATGTGTTCATCCCGATGACGGATAGATATGCTCTGGGCCCTCTCGGTGATATCACATTGATTAGCTTGCAAGCAAGTGATTTGATCACTAGAATGTTATATCACGGGAACGAGAAAAGAGTGCATGTCAGTAACGAGATCAAACTAGGTATGGAGATACCGATGATCGAATCTCGGACATGTAATATATCGTGAAACAAAGGGATTAAGATACTAGCGAAAAGGTTCCGACGATCACAAGAAAGTCATCGTTGAATGTGGGAGTCGATGGGTCTCCAGATCCCGCTCGATTATTGATCCGAGAGGGGTCTCGATCATGTCCGCATTATTCACGAACCGTAGGGTGACACACTTAAGAGACACCGACATCCAATTGGAGCAAATGTTTCATGCCGAAAGAATAAACAAGCGTAGGAATTTATTTCACTAGATACCGAAACAGGTTTTCGGGTGAAATTGCATAAAGTGGTTATGCATGTGAAATGGAATTCTAGCAAGGGGTTATTTGTGAATGTTTGTCATTAAAATAATTGAAAAAATTCTGAATAAAATAAAAGAGTTTTATTTAATAAGAGTTTGCTTTAAATTTAGTGGAAATTTAATGGGAATTTGAGTGGACTTTTGAGTGGAGGGAATTTAAAGGACATTTTGTGAGTGGAGTGTCCACCCACATGAATGAAGGAGGGGAGGGGGCAGCCCCCATGGCCGGCGGCCACCCCCTTGGGTGCCCCCCTCCTATAAAAGGATCCCCTCCTCACTTGTCTCTCACACCTCCTCGTGAAGGATCTCTCTCCCCCTCTAGAATTTATCCCCCATGGTCTCGGACTAGCGAGATACATGTTCCTGGTGGCTATTCGACAAGAAAGAGTTGTGCTTCCGCTGCATCGCTGGAGCGAGGAGACGGAGGTTGCTCGGTGCCTCGAACGTGTGTGCGAGCACGGATGCGCTGCTGATTTGCGGCGCTAGGACTTCCTCTCGATCTTGAGATCGGCAAGAGATCGTCTACATCAACCACGAGTTGAACTCGTTAAGCTTGGTCGGTCTTCAAAGGTATGTTCTCTACGGATATACATCCGCCCGTTGTTTGTATCTAGTAGATAGATCTTGGTATATAGTTCCCATCGTAGGAAAATTTTTGTTTTCTATGCTGCGAACCCTACAGTGGTATCAGAGCCGGATCTATGCTTAGATACTTTGCACGGGTAGTACACATATGAGTATGTGGGCGATGATGATCATTTTATTGCTTCTTTGTTGTACTTTGGATATTGGTGGCATAGTGGGATGAAGCGGCCCGGACAAACTTTACATGTCCTCGCACATGAGACCTGTTCCACGCTTGACATGCAACTAGTTTTGCATAAGTGGCTAGCGGGTGTCTGTCTCTCCTACTATAGTCAATATATAATTTGCAACGAGTTGTCAACAATCTGGTTATCCTCGTTGTGGTTCATGTTCGTAGGTAAGAACGGTTCTATCTCGAAAGCCCTAAGCCACGTAAAATTTGCAATGGATAAATTAGAGGCGTCTAGTTTAGATTGTTGCTGGGCTAGTGTTATGATATGGTGATGTTGTAAGTAGAAGTATGAGATGATACTTCTAACACACATAACGGTAATCTCCATAGACCTTGGACTTACACATATAGGTATGATAGTGATCATACCACTGCACATGATAGAGATCATATGCGGAACCATATCATTCCACTAATAAACATGCGATGTTTGATTGCATCTTATATTGCTTGTTTGGCGTTTTATTAGCATAATAAGATGATCCCTCATTTAGATATCAAGATAAAATGTGTTCTTCCTTAAGTATGCACCGATAATGTTTCGTCGCTTCAAGACATCACGTGATGATCGGGTGTACTTGAATCCACGAGCATATCTCGTGTAAGACAGCTACACACGAATACTAAGATTCTTACTTGGCGAGCCTAGCATGTACACATGGCCTTGGAACACGGAATAAAGGTTAAGCATGAGTCATATGTTTTTATATGATGACCATATGGATGCTCGCTTTGAAGCTACAATCGACTCACGTGATGATCGGACTTGGTGTAGTGGATTTGGTTCATGTAATCACCAAAAAGACATGAGTGATGTTGTTTTTGAGTGGGAGTTCATTTCTAATTTGGATTAGTAGAACTTAATTTATCATAAATTAAATCAAAGTGAATTTGCATAATTTGTTGTAGTCATTGGCATTCGTTCACCACCTTATGTATAGTTGTAATTGAGATAATAGAACTATAGAATTCTGGATATATACTTTACTTAACCGGTATCGTATTGTGTTGAGTGTCAATCTAAAGTTTAAAGTCCTATTGCAAACTTTCAGCAAAATTCTATTTACTCCGTGAAATTTAATAATTGGTATTAAATCGAGAGTAACCATTCCAGTGTTAGTATCTTAAGTATCATGTTTGCCTCCATGATTCTTGATTGTTTTAATATCAAGTTTATCTAGGAGCTGAAAGAATTGTTTCAGAAACCATCATGTGTGGCAGATATAACGATATCTGAAACAATGTTTTGGTTGCAATATGATAGAGTATAATATATGTTCTCAAATTGTATGATAATTTATGAAGGTTGGAGATGCTAGACATCCTAATCATCCAAAAGGGTTTTGGAAAGTAATGTTATACTCATGACTCGCCTTTATAAGCTACAGTAGCTTGATCATGAAAGTCGTCATGATAAGGATGAATAGAATATGTATGTAAAGTGTTTACTATACTAAAAGATTACTAAAGAATGGATTTTGAAAGAATACCGATCATTTTGATGATGATGATCTTCAAAGTGCAAGTCCAAAGGTATTATTATTTGAATATACACGCTTTGGACTATGTGTCATATATGGCACCACTTTTGATGTTGATAGATTCTTTAAAAGGAAAAAGAAATGCTGAAAGAAAATCTATAAAATATATTTGGCGAAAAATAAAAGATTGGAAATATCCAATTAGGTATATAAATGATATACATGTTATGGTTGTATTCTTTGCTTGTTAAACAATATGGTTCTTGGGTATTGGATACCGAATTGGTTGGTATGAAATTCCATACAGAACGACGCAATTCATGAACCACAATGGCCTAAGTAACTAGCAAGAGAATATGTGATGATGTTCATCGAAAACAAACAAACCGTTGTTTGTATTTCGTTGACATCAAAGCTTGACTTCAAGATTTGTTTTAGTAATTGTTATTTAAATCAGGTATTATGAGAACAAAGGTTGTTCAAATAATTACCATATTCCATATTAGATGGATGATTTACAAATCTAGTTGGAGAGATCACATCCATAAAACCTAATGCTAAAATGTCGCAAGACAAATGATTGAAAGATCACTTACAAAGTGACATCGCCGTTTAAATTATATTGGAAAGAAAACATGAAGAATATCCATATTCATGGATTTTTGGAGTCTTTGATTTGATCAAGTGACGTTTGTGAGACTTTCCTCGTGATAATTAAAACTTCGTTCAAAGGCCAAAGAAGAACGAACGACTAAATTATTGGAATTTATACATATCGATGTATGTAGTCCATTATGTATAGTCGTAAGCGATGGATTTCAACTTCATATGCTTTCTCCGGAAATTTGAGTGAATGTTCACTTAATGAGAAAGAAGTATGAAATATTTGAAAACGTTTCAAAGACTTTCAAGATGAAGTGCAAAATCATTGTAACAAGAAAATAAATGATTTATGATTTGATCATAAAGGGATTTATTTGAGTTACAAGTGTAACAAGAAAATAAATGAATTATGATTTTATCATAAAGGGATTTATTTGAGTTGCAAGTTTAGCAAAACACCTAGATTTACATCTCCCGAAACACCATAGGAGTATGGAGTGTTTGAGATTTGTAATGAAACCTTGTTTGACATGGTTGGATCAAAGGTGTTATTTATAAAACTGCCATTATGTTTTAAAAAAGATTAAAGCTTTAGAGACTACCGCTTTTACACTGAAAAGAGCTCCATCTTGATCCATTGAAATGACACCATGGAAGTTATGGTTTGGGGTAAAACCCAAGTTGTCATTTCTTAAATTTTGGTATGCTAAACATAAGTAAGATGTTTACAACCGAAGTCGGATGAGCATGTCTTTGTAGGTTATTTCGAATAACAATTGGTTATTCCTCCATAACACCAAGGACAAAAGGGTTTGTCGCTTGAAACGTGAAGTTTCTTGAAGAAGGAATTTTTCATAAATGTTAAGTGGGAGGACAATAGAACATTGATAAGGTTAACGAACCTTAGCTATATGTCTTGAAAGGCGCAGAGCCGGAAAATGTTCCGGAGGCAGCCAGAATGCTCATGGATTACGTGCCTCAAAGGTTGCGGTCACGGAGGTCTAAAGTTCCTATTGAACCAAGAAGGTCGGATAAACAATCAAATGATTAAGATTTGAGAGTAAATCATTATTGTTTGACAATGATGAACCGACTATATGCAAAGAAGAGATGATGGGCCCTGACTCCATCAAATGGTTTGAAGCCATAAAATCCGTGATAGTTCCATACAATAGAAATCAAGTTTTAAACTTGGAAGACCCTCCGGAAAGGTGTATAAACCTATCGGTCGTATTTGGATCTATAAAGAAACAGACATGGATGTTTCACATCTATGAAGTAGTCGACATGTCGTAAAGTATTTTATGACAATGTTCAAGGAGTTGAATATGACAAGATTTGATCTTTCATAGCGATATTTAGTCCGATGATTAAAGTAGCAACCACTACATATAATTTGATATATGGTAGATGAATAAACAAAACAAAATTCTTCTAATAGAATGGTTACCTAGGACGGTACATGACACGGTCCAAAGGGTTTTGTTAATTCAAAGGATGCTAAAAGGGCATGCAAACTTCAATGCCTTTTCATCAGAGACGATAAAGATGCTTGCCATTGCAAGAAATTAAGTGGGAGCGCTGAGACATATTTCTAATACATTATGTGGAGGACATATTGTTGATTAGAAATGATGTAATTTTTATTGACAAAGGTTAAGAATTTAATTTCGATGAAATACTTAGGCAAAACCCGAATATTTAGCATGAATGTCTACAGTGGATAGACTGTGATGCTAATATGGTTATGCCAAACTTACATATATGAGATATTGAAGGAGTTCAATATAGAAACAACAAGAAACTGTTCTTGTCGCATGGAAAGGAATTGAATCAAGATTCAAGTGTGTTGAGAAAAAGAGCAATTTACCAAGCGAATTATCCATGATAAACGCTAGATAAAACATGACTAGAATAATGGGTAATATACTAATCATGTTAAATAGCGAATATAAAATAAGGCATATAGCCACACAAACTACAAGACATAAAACTCTGGATAGAATCAGAACAAGATTGAGACAGAAGTTGTACATGGCGATGCTTAGTAGAACCGCCGGTGTTGGAACCGTCATTGGTCATGTCGTCGAGGAAGAGAGTGCCGATGTCGGGAAGAAGTCCTCGTCGGGAAGACGCCGCTATCTCGTGAAGGAGTCCGTGACGACTTGATGGTCATTGATAAGCGCCCCCAAAACCTTATCGCCCTTCTCCCGCATGTGACTCGGCTAGCGGGGTCTCGGAGGCCCCTTTATCTCCGGCCATGGCACGCCGCAAGGCAGGATGGGGAAGATGGAAGTAGCGCAAAGGTTCTCGAACTCGAGGCAAGGGATGTGTAACACACACGAGAGGAGCGACCTCTCTCTCTTATAGGCGCAGAGGAGAAGGCAGACGGTGCAGAAAATGAAACGAGCAGGCACATTTAACTTGTATTAAACGTCCATTTAAAGCAAACGTTTCACCTTCGTATAAGTCGTTGATATACCATTCATGCGTGGCAAAATAAAGCTCGGCGAGATTCCCATAACCAGCAGCAAGGCTGGCCGTGACGAGGCGAGGCGAGGCGTGGCGAGGAGGAGGAGGAGGAGCGCGCGTGTGGAACTCTCTCCTTCTCCTTCTCATCCTTTTACCAAGTGGTAGAAGAGCTCACCTTATAAGCTGGTCCAACTTCCACTCAACTAGCAATGTGGGACTAAACATTTGTCCCACCTCTTGCCTTGCATGAATGGGCCACATGGGCCTCTAGGATTTTCAGGAATTATTGAAATAGAAAATGGGCTAGAATATTTGGGCCAAAATTCCAACAATCCCCACTGATCCCGAGGCACATGTAATCCTTTGGTTCCAAAACACTGTTTATATACCGGTACTTTAGTGGAGACTGTTAAGTTGAACTTCCACCTAGAATACTACGCTACACTAGATTGCGACTTGTACAAAGGACTATGCCTTGAACGCAAGTTTGCTGCAATCTAGCTTCACCTAAGTCTTGACCGACATGGCTATCAGGACTTCCCTGGTGGAGCTTATCGTCATACTCCATGACCTTTCATGAGTTTATTAGAGAGCACCCACTCTCATAGATCATGACGTTTTAACAATGACTCATAGGTGTGTTCTTCAAAAGATGTTCATAGACAACATCTTTGCTTAGGATAAGCCACTTAGAACACATTAAGATAATAAATCAACCTGCCATGCAGAATAGGAAAGTATTGCATCTTTATGGAGTGGTATTTATTAAAGTAGGGATACTTTCCTCTCGGCTAACCAACAAGCTTGTTTCCCAATTCTAATTCACGGGATCTCCGATCACATAGAGTGGTTTACCACTATGGAAAGCTCAAATTGTGGGTCTCATACCCATCTCCTTCGATGCATTTTCTATCACGCTATGTGATAGACCCTTTAATGAAGGGATCGCTAAGTTTTTAGATGTTTGGATATAATCCAATGCAATAACTCCGAGTTTCTCATTTCGACAGATTTCAATCTCCTCTTCACATGTCTTGAGGACTTCATATTATCCTTAGAACTGTTCACCTTAATAATCAGTTTGATTATCACGATTCATTGGAATTGCGGTATAGGTTTTTCAACCACGGTAAGTCCATCAAGAGTTCACGAAGCCACTCGCTTCAACAAAGGTGTCTAGTGCCGTGAGTTCTGCCCATAGTTGACCTCGTTAAGATGGTCTGCTTGCAAGACTTCCAAGAAACAGCGCCACCACCAAGTGTGAAAACATATCCACTGTGGCCTTTATCTCATCAACATCGACGATATCCAATTTGAATCACTATAACCCTCTAGTACCCTTGGATACCCAGATAGTGTATGCCATAGCTCATGATGCCTTTTAGATATCGCATAACTCTCAAGAGCATGCCAGTGATCATCTCTGGATTTGAGACAATCGACCGAGTTTGCTTTACAAAGAAGGCGATGTCGGGTCTCGTGGCACTAGCTAAATACATAAGCGAGCCAATAATTTGAGAGTATCTTAGTTGATCTCTAGCATTTCCTCGATTCTTCAAGCAACACACTAGGATCATATGGTGTAGGAGAAAAATTGACGCCGCTATACCCAAAACGACTCAAAATCTTTTTCCACATAGTGGACCAAGCAATGTAATCCCACCATCATCATCTCTCAAAAGCTTGATGTTCGTGATAACATCATTACTCCTGCATCCTTCATCTCAAAGGAACGAGATAAGAAATCTTTGACCTCCTTAATTGCATTAAGGTTGGTTCAAAATCAGTATGTCATCAACATACAAACAAAGGATGACTCCTCACCCCCACCATGGCGATAGTATACGACTTGTCGCCTTCCTTACAACAAAGCCTGCAATGTTAAGGTTTTATCAAATTTTCATGCCAACGCTTAGGTGCTTGTTTGAGACCATACAAAGACTTGATGGCTTGCACACTTTTCTTTCTTGACCATTTACTACAAAACCATCCGTTGATCCATATAGATTTCCTCATCCAACTCTCCATTTAGGAAAGCCGTCTTAACGTCCATTTGATGAACGAGAAGACCGTGTGAGGCAGCAGAGAAAGTAGTACTCGAATGGTGGCCAACCTTGCTACAGTGAGTAAGTGTCAAAGAAGTCTTCACCTTCCTTTGGGTATAACCCTTGGCTACAAGCCTTGCCTTGTACTTCTCAATAGTACCATCAGCCTTAGTTTCTTCTTGAACACCCATTTACATCCTACAGGTTTGCACCCATAAGGACGATCAGTGATCTCCCATGTTTCATTAGCTAAGATGGAATTCATCTCACTATGAACAGCTTCCTTCCGAGTCGATCGTGAGATGCATAAGCTCAAATGGAAGTGGGAGTGTCATCTACAAGGTACACAATGAAATCATCACCAAAAGACTTTGCGTCCTTTGTCTCTTGCTCCTTTTAGGAATTTCATTTTCATCCTCCTTAGGACTTTCAGAGTGTTCAATCGAATGATAGGTTCAGAGAATATAGCAAATTCGATTAGATGAACTAGGTATCTCCGGATTTGATGAGTTAGATTTATCCTTCATTGGAAATATATCCTCAAAGAAAGTCGATCACGACCATGATTGTACCGACATGAATGTCGTACTTCAGATTTACTATCAAGAATCTATAACCAATGCTATGGAAAGCATAGCCCGTAAAAACACAATCAATGGTTTTTGGTCCAAGCTTGCGCTTCTTGGGAATTGGTACATTAACCTTTGCCAAACAACCCCAAGTACGTAAGTAAGAGAGTTTTAGTCTTTTCTTTTCCCATTCTTCGAATGGAGTAATTTCTTTGTTCTTTGTGGGAACTCGGTTTAGGACATGACACGCGGTCAATAATGCCTCCCCCCACCATTCCTTAGAAAGACTCGATGACATGGCGTTAACCAAATCTGTTAGAGTACGGTTCTTTCTTTCGGCTACTCCATTTGACTAGGGTGAGTAGGGAGGCCTCTCATGAATTATACCATGTTCCGCATAAAAGAATCAAACTCGTTGGAAAAATACTCTCCACCACGATCAGACCTAAGCCTCTTAATCTTCGATCAAGTTGATTTTCTCGCCTTTATAGATTTTGAAGAAACTCAAAGCCTCATCTTTTGATTTCAGAAGATACACATGACAATATCTCGTAGAGTCATCGATCATAGTCATGAAATATTTCTTTCCACCTTTTGTCAATACACCATTCATCTCACAAAGATCGAATGTATGAGCTCTAGTGGTGTTAAATTTCTCACTGCAATGTATGTGACTTGCGAGGTTGTTTAGCTTGCACGCAGACTTGGCACTTAGATCCCTTAACATTGAGAAATCAGGATTAAATTCATTTTGGCTAGTCGCCATACAACCAAAATTAATATGACAAAGATGAGAGTGCACATTTGATTCAAAATTTGTGTAAATATGATTAACAACTTTATTACAAATGTCCGACAGAGATAAGCGAACAAGCCTCCGCATTCATAGCCTTTACCAATAAAGGTTCCATACTTGAAATTACAAATTTATTGGACTCAAATACAATCTTGTAGCCATCTCGACACGTAAGAGATCCGTAACAAGATTTTTATTAATTGAGGAACATGATGCACGTTCTTCAAAGCGCATGTCTTTCCGGTGAACTTCAGATCGACCGCATTCAACACCATGAATGTAAGCATGCTCCCCATCAAGACGGTTTGAGTCCTCTCGACCTGATATGAAGAAAACATGGAAATATCGTAAGACATGTACATTAGCGCCGTGTCAATCCACCAATCAGAGAATGACATAATGAAAGAACAGAGTAATATACCATACCCAACATCTTTCATCTCAACGCCCATGACAACATTAGCGATCTTGGCTCTTCCCATGTTGGCGTTTGTCAAAGCGGTTGGGACAAGCAGAGCCCAATGATTAGGATCACCGCACACATGACAAGCACCTTTCCTCTTATCGCCTTCTTGAAGCTGGTATCGTGAGGCCTTGTTCTTTCCATCGAACTTTCCTTTGTCATCAAACTTGCCTTTGTTCTTGAACTTGTAAGGTGAAGTTCCTTTTCACTGCAGGTTGGCATTAGAACCTCCCTCGGTACCTCGAGCACGTGTGTCTTTTGCTCTCGCCTTCTCTTCCACATCAAGAGTCCCAATGAGATCCGTCACGGAGAACTCTTGTCTCTTGTGCTTCAGAGAAGTAGCAAAATTCCTCCATGACTGGGAAAATTTGGCAATGATGCCTCCGCAACAAACTTGTCCGTAACACACAAGTGAAGTGCTCAAGCTCCTGGCAAGTGATTGTATCTCATGAGCTCGCCTCCACAATGGAGCGATCAATCATCTTGTAGTCATAGAATTGTTCCATGACATACGCTTCAACGCCAAAGATCGAGACTCCAAATTTTCTCTCGAGCATCCCACATATCTTTGCCATTGCCGAATGATGATATGAATCGACAATATTGTCGCCAAGGATGCCGATCAAGGCAGCCTTGAAAGTAGTATCAAGTTTTTGAACGCCTCTTCAAAGGGATTAAGTTCCCCTCAAAGCGCCATAGATGGCGTTATAGCAGCTCATGGTCTAAACCAGAGCATCGCTCGCACGCCACCGCTTGTAATTCACACCTTCAAACACGGTGGCTTCATAGAAACAACAAAGCCACTTGGAGCAAATTGCAAATAAGGTTTTGGATTGTTGAGAAAAGAGCAATTTACCAAGCGAATTATCCATGATAACGCTAGATAAAACATGACTAGAATAATGGGTAATATACTAATCATGTTAAATAGCGAATACAAAATAAGGCATATAGCCACACAAACTACAAGACATAAAACTCGGATAGAATCGTAACAAGATTGAGAGAAGTTGTACATGGCGAGAAGTAGAACCGCCGGTGTTGGAACCGCTATTGGTCATGTCGTCGAGGAAGAGAGTGCCGATGTCGGGAAGAAGTCCTCGTCGGGGAAAGACGCTATCTGTGAAGGAGTCCGTGGATTTGACGCCAAATCCCGATAGCGCTCCCCCAAAACCTTATCGCCTTCTCCGTCATGGACTCAAGCGGTGAGGTCTCGAGGCCCTTTGTCCCGCTCATGGTGCACGCAAGACGGGATGGGAAGATGGAAATAGCGCAGCTTCGAACTCGAGGCAAGGGATGTGTAACAAACACACAGAGGAGGCGACCTCTCTCTTATAGCGCAGAGGAGAAGGCAGACGGCAGAAATGAAACGAGCAGCACATTTAACTTGTATTAAACGTCCATTTAAAGCAAACGTTTCACCTTCAGATAAGTCGATGCTCCAGAGCCGATAGCAATGTATCTCAAAGAGCCGATGCATCGCCTTTCCCAAAATTGTTGATATACCATTCATGCGTGGCAAAATAAAGCTCGGCTCGTGAGATTCCTCATAACCAACGCTGCCGTGACGAGGCGAGGCGAGGCGAGGCGAGGCGTGGCGAGCGAGGAGGAGGAGGAGCGCGCGTGTGGAACTCTCTCCTTCTCCTTCTCATCCTTTTACCAAGTGGTAGAAGAGCTCACCTTATAAGCTGGTCCAACTTCCACTCAACTAGCAATGTGGGACTAAACATTTGTCCCACCTCTTGCCTTGCATGAATGGGCCACATGGGCCTCTAGGATTTTCAGGAATTATTGAAATAGAAAATGGGCTAGAATATTTGGGCCAAAATTCCAACAAAGTGTATCGACACTTGATAAGTGAAACAAGATTCAAGTGCTTTGACACTTTATGAGTGAAATCACGAGAATGTTTTGATCAATCATACCATGATATGTACACATCCAGATATGTACTATGCTCTAAGTGTTATGAGCATATACCAGAATGAATCATAAAATGATCATTGGACGATAGTGAGGATATTCTTATGATCTTTTTGAAAGAACTAAGAATATATTTGTGTAGAGGTGACAAACAATTACAAATAGTTCATTGTAAAGCGTTACATAGATACTAGTTTTTCACAAGATACAAATTAAGTTTATCTCAATTCAAACTATGAGTGGCACAATGAAATGGAAAGAAAGTTTCCATGATGGATTTGGATGAATTCCAAAGTTAAGACATTGTGACGGATACTACAACAAAAGGCTAAGTATATGACTGCTATAGTAGCAGCAAAGGAGGGCATTTGTGTCAAGTAGTTTGCTATCAAACTAAGGTGTGGTTCGCAATGGGCTAACACTAAATATATATTGTATGACAATAGTATCGACATGATTTAACCCCAAGGAACTAAAGGTCTCGCCGAAAGACCAAATTTATACAATGTCATCTCATTGGAGAATGAGTGATGCGTGAAGACGCAAAGACATGCAAATACACACGGACCTGAAGCGTCAGATCCATAGATTATGTTAACCACTTGCAATTGCATATATGGAACACCATAAAGCCAAAGGTGTTCAATACGCAAAGTTTTCAAACTAGATTATTGTCTCTAGTGCAAGTGGGAGACTGAAGGGAATATGCCCGAGAAGCAATAATAAAGTGGTTATTATCGTATTCCTTGTTTATGATAAATGTTTATTTTACATGCTATAATTGTATTAATACGGAAACGTTAATACATGTGTGTTTAATAAACAAAAAGAAAGTTCCTAGTTATGCCTCTCTTATAAACTAGCTCGTTGATTAACAAGATGATCAAAGTTTCCTGATCATGGACATTGGATGTTGTTAATAACGAGGTCACAACATTAGTGTAATGGTGTGATGAACATTCATCCGAAGTATAGCATTACGATCAAAGTCATTGAGTTTATATTGCTATAACAACTTACAGTGATCCTAATCCTTAGACCATGAGATCATGTCAATCACTAACACCTAAGAGTTTCTTGATAACATCAAATGTCACACCATAACAGGTGATTATAAAGATGGGTTCGAGAACTACTAAAGTGTTATGTTGAGGCCCATGGATCGAGAGTGGAATTTTTCATCCCGATGACGGATAGATATGCTGGGCCCTCGGTGATATCACATTGATTAGCTTGCAAGCAAGTGATCCGATCACTAGAATGTTATATCACGAACGAGAAAAGAGTGCATGTCAAGAATGATATCAAACTAGGTATGGAGATACCGATGATCAATCTCGGACATGTAATATATCGTGAAACAAAGGATTAAGATACTAGCATAAAAGGTTCACGATCACAAGAAAGTCATCGTTGAATGTGTGGGAGTCATGGGTCTCGGATCCCGCTTGATTATTGATCCGAGAGGGTCTCGATCATGTCCACATTATTCACGAACCGTAGGGTGACACACTTAAGAGACACCGACATCCAATTGGATCAAATGTTTCATGCCGAAAGAATAAAAGCGTGGAATTTATTTCACTAGATACCTAAACAAAGTTTTGGTGAAATTGCATAAAGTGGTTATGCATGTGAAATGGAATTCTAGCAAGGGTTATTTTGTGAATGTTTGTCATTAAATTAATTGACAAAATTCTGAATAAAATAAAAGAGTTTTATTTAATGAGAGTTTGCATTAAATTTGGTGGAAATTTAATGGGAATTTGAGTGGACTTTGAGTGGAGGGAATTTAAAGGACATTTTGTGAGTGGAGTGTCCACCCACATGAATGAAGGAGGAGAGGAAGCCCCATGGCGTGCCACCCCTGGGTGCCCCCTCCTATAAAAGGAGCCCCTCCTCACTTGTCTCTCACACCTCCTCGTGAATGATCTCTCTCCCCTCTAGAATTTATCCCCATGGTCTCGGACTAGCGAGATACATGTTCCCAGGTGGTATTCGGAAGAAAGAGTTGTGCTTCTGCATCATTTGGAGCGAGGAGGCGGAGGTTGCTCGGTGCCTCGAACGTGTGTGCGAGCACGGATGAGCTACTGATTTGCGGCGCTAGGACTTTCTCTCAATCTTGAGATCGGCAAGAGATCGTCTACATCAACCACGAGTTGAACTCGTTAAGCTTTGTCGGTTTTCAAGGGTATGTTCTCTACGGATATACATCCGCCCGTTGTTTGTATCTAGTAGATAGATGTTGGTACATAGTTCCCATCGTAGGATAATTTTTGTTTTCTATGCTGCGAACCCTACATTTGAGGCCACTTGTCGGGCATGCTACAACTACATGTAGGCATGTGCCGCTCTCCACGCAAGCCTATGGTGAGGACTAGCTTCGAGTGTGGTGGGAACCGACGGGCGGTGTGTGCTGCTGCTCCACGCAAGGTGGGTATGTTGTCTTTCTTTATTGTCCTCTCTCTCTCAACACCCCTATTTTCTTTCAGAAGAAGCGGGAGCCATTTTGCTCTCTGATATAGAAATGGTGAAGCCAATTCAATGGAAAGGAAAACATAGATAGGGATGGAGTCTAACAATAATATGAGATCTATCACGAAGCTCTGGGAACCCGATTGATCCGTGATTCCTCTCTGATCTGTCCTGCCTCCCATGGAACTACGGCCGCTGCGGCCCATAAAGCCCGTACCGGATCCCCACCTCCATCACCCGCAGGCGAGCTCCAAAATTTCACTCCCACATGTGTCGGCTGGAAGAGTAACGCGAGGGCGCCTAGTGCCCGGTCTCCCTGGCGTTCGATCTTCAGGACATCGTGTTCTATGAGGTGAGGTTGTATGTTGTCATGTTGTGTTGCGCTATCGCTTTATGTCTCATTCAATTCCTTGTTGAGTATGAAGGAGACATGGCCCTGATGTGTATCTTACTAGTAGTCGTAGTAGTGCCTGGGTATTTGATACTGGTTCGGTTGCTCATATTTGTAACTCGAAATAGGTGTTGCAGAATAGATAGAAACTACCGAAGAACGAGGTGACGGCGCGTTGGAAATGGATCAAGGTTGACGCTATCGCCATCACGCTACCTCTTCATCTACCATCGGGATTAGTTTTATAATTAAATAATTGTTATTTGGGTACTGCGTTGAGCATGAACATCATATCTGGATCATGTTTATTTCAAGACGGTTACTTGTTTAAGTCCGAGAATAATGGTTGTTTGATTTATGTGAGTAATATGTTTTATGCACATACACCCTTGATAGTGTTGGAATTATGCCCTAGAGGCAATAATAAAGATGTTATTATTATAATTCTTGTTCATGATAAAGTTTATATTCCATGCTAGAATTGTATTAAGCGGAAACATTAATACTTTTGTGGTTTGTGAACAACACCGTGTCCCTGGTACGCCTCTAAGGACTAGCTCATTGATCAATGATGGTTAAGGTTTCCTAACCATAGACATGAGTTGTCAATTGATAATGAGATCATATCATTGGGAGAATGATATGATGGATGACCAAACTAAGCGAAACAATTAGATCGTATCATCGTGTTCATCTTTGCGAAGCTTTTCCTATGTCAAATATTGTATTCCTTAGACCATGAGATAATGCAACTCCTGATGGGAAGAAAGCTTTGAGGTCATCAAACGTCATCCTATGAGAGGGTGATCATAAAGGTGTCTCGGGTGATCGGAAAGTATCTGCTGGGTTGTATGTATCGAGATGGAATTTGTCCCTCCCAAGTCGGAGAGATATACTTGGCCCACTCGAATCGATATCAACACCACTTGCAAGCATGTGGTTAAGGAGTTAATCACAAAGTGATATCGGATTACGGAACGAGTAAAGTACTTGTTGTGAACGAGATTGAACTAGGTATGACGGCATCACGATCGAATCTCGCAAGTAAAATATCGCGACGAAGGGAATATATATATGGGATTGATTGAATCCGGCATCGTGGTTCATCCGATATGATCATCGATGAATGTGGAGTCAATATGGGTGCCTGCACTCGTTGTTGATTATTGATAGAAGATCATGCGCATATTCTCGAACCCGCAGGTCACACACTTAACGTATCTCACGCTAGGATAGATTGGATAATTGGTTTATGAATTTTGTTCGTAGTCTCGGATGGGATCCGGATATCACGAGGTTCCGAGTGGTCCTAGAATAAGATTCATATAAGGCAAGGCAGTTTTTGGAGTTCGAATTGTTCCGTTAATCGATATTGTACCTAAGCTTGTAGAACCTTCCGAAGGGGACCAACGTGGCCCCACCTTCCGGGAGGGGGCATGGGCCTATGAGGAGTGTCCTCGGCCGCATTGGGGGCACAAGGCCCCATAGGGCCCAGATCCTAGAGAGTTTAAATCGCTTAAACTAGAGATAGGGTTTCTAGAAGAGGGAGAGTCCATGCCCCCACTCCTTATCCTTTGGGCTTGGGGAGGGGCTAGGGTTGCCCTCTATATAAAGAGGGGTAGGGTGCACCAAGCCCCACACCTCTCGTCAAACCCTAGCCGCCTTGCTAGCTTTCCTCTCCTCCCGACTGCTTGTAGGCGAAGCCTGCGCAGAAATTCTCCACCATATACACCACGCCGTGTGTTGTAGATCCAATCTATCTCCTCCATACTTGCTGGTCCGAGGAAGGAGGAGACGCCGAGGTGCTGCACGTGCATCTCACGGAGGCACCGCCACTCGTGGTGCTAGATCGGATCGGATCGCGAGGAGGAGAAGCGAGTACGACTACATCACCCACGCTCACGAACGTTCACTGCTGCGAATCTTCAAGGGTATGAAGATCTAATCAATCTCTCTAGTTGATTGCATCTCCTAGATTAGATCTTGGCTTTCCTCCGCTCGCATCCGTAGAAAATTTTGATTTACTATGCCGCCAAACCATTCAAAGGGTATCGAGCTAGATCTATGCGTAGATGTGTTTCACGAGTAGAACGCAACATGGTTGTTGCGGGCGTTGATGTTTTCTGCAAGCCTCTTGTTTATGTTCTTCTTATGATGCGGATAGTGAGATTGAAGCGTCCAGGCCAACCTTACGCCGACGCCGTCGCGAGACCGCCCGCACTTGGCGGTGGCTTGTTCCACACATTCGCTGGTGGATGTCAGTTTCTCTCACTATAGTTGTCATGGGATTAACACGGAGTTTGGCAACCATAATATCACCGCTAGGCTTTCCGTAGGTAAGAATCGTTTAGCATCTACTCCCATAAGCCACGTAAAACATGCAACAACAAAGTAGAGGCGTCTAACTTGTTTTGGCAGGGAGTGTTTTCTGTGATATGGTATGGCCCAAGATGTGATGTGTATAGTTTATGCGATGATCATGTTTTGTAATGTTTCACGACTTGCATGTCGATGAGTACACAACCGCAGAGCCATATGGTTGTCTTTATAATTGTGTATGACATGCGAGTCAACTTCTTATACGCCATGTAATAGCTTTACTTTATCGCTAAGTAGTTAGCAATAGTTGTAGTTGCTATTCGTGGTGGAGGCAAACATGGTGGAGTGATGGAGATCATGCCGGAACGCACGAGATGGAGATCATTGCGCGAGGATTGGCTATACCATTTCACATAAAGTTATATGCATGTGATGTTTATCCCTTTATGTATCTTATTATGCTTAGATCGCGACGGTAGCATTATAAGATGATTCCTCACTTAAAGATCAAGATAAAAACTGTGTTCTCCCCAAGTATGCACTGCTAAAGTTCGCCGTGTCCAAGCATCACGTGATGATCGGGTGCTATAGACTCTACGCTCACGCACAACGGTGCAAGCCGCTTTGCACACGCAGAAATACTTGGGTCTAGCTTGACGATCCTAGCATGTATGCACATGGCCTCGGAACACAAGAACCGAAAGGTTAAGCATGAGTCATATGAATGATATGATCGACACTTTGTTGTCCACCATTGAAACCACATCTCTTCTCGTGATGATCGGATTAGGTGTGGTGAATTTGGATCGTGTTCACTAAACAACCTGAGGGATGTTGAATTTAGTGGGAGTTCATCTAGTAATTTGATTAAATTGAACTATTTATCATGAACATAGTCTAAATTGTACTTGCAAGTACTGTAGATCACATGGCCAAGTCCAACTTCAACTTCAACGCTTTTCTTTGAGAAGGAAAAGCTTAGAAACAATGGGTCTAACTTCACCAATTGGTTCCGCAATCTAAGAATCATTCTGGCGGACAAAAGGACTATGTCCTTGGGAAAGCGTTAGGTGACCCCTACCGCAATCGCTACCGATGAGAAAGCTGTCTATCACAAGAAAGATGATTATGGTGTGATTAAGAGCACCATGTTGTTTTCTATGGAACCGAGCTTCAAAATCGCTTTGAAGAGTATCCCGCCCTTCGAGATTCTCGAGGAGCCGAAAACCATGTTTTACTCAGCCCGCTCTCGAGATATGAGATCTCCAGAAGTTCTTTAATGCAAGATGGAGGAAGGAGTTCAGTGAGCACGCCATAAAGATGTCGGGCTACACTCAACGTCTTGAGCAACCGGAATGCACGATTCCAGAGGAGCTCAAGATTGAGGTGGTTCAATCACTCCCTCCCAGCCTACAAAAGTTTTGTAGTGACTCATAATCGATTAGCTCCACTGATACGATCACCGAGCTCTTCGCAGTCAAGGCGCTGCGGAGGTGACATCAAGAAAGATAATCATGTGTTGATGGTCAACAAGCCCTCCTTTAAGAAAGGTGGGGAGCAAAGCCCTTCAAGAAGGGCGGCGCAAGAAGCGCTCGCCGAGAAGAAGCTCAAGTATGGTCCTAAGCCGACACCGGTGCTTCTATTGCAAGGACAAGGGTCACCGAAGCGCAATCGTCAAGTACTTAGCGGACAAGAAGGTCGGCACCATCAAAGGTATATTTGATATACATGTTATTGATGTTTTCCTTACTAGCCCTCGCTAGTGCCCGGTATTTGATCGGTTGGGTTGCTAATATTTGTAACTCGAAACAGAGCTACGGAATAGACGGCGGCTTACGAGGATGAGGTGACGATCGCGTTGGCAACGGATCAAGAGTTGATGTGATGGCCGTCGCACGCCTCTCCTTAGTTTTACCTTCGGATTAGTTTTAAACCTTAATAAATGTTATTATGTGCCCGTTGAGCATGAACATCATTTCGGATCGTGTTTATTGCAAGACGGTTATTCATTTAAATCGAGAATAATGGTTGTTCTATTTATATGAGTAACATCTTTTATGGTCATGCACCTCTTGTGAATGGTTTATTTCTTCTAAATCTCGAAAGGGATGAAACACACATCCATAACATTGAGGCTAAGAGATGCAAAGTAGATAGTGATAATACTACTTATTTGTGGCAATCGCCGATACAGGTCATATTGGTGTAAAGCATGAAGAAACTCCATTTTGATGGACTTTTGAGTCTCTTGATTTTGAATCATTTGACACATGCGAACCATGCCTCATGGGCAAGATGATCAAAACCACGTTCTCGGTATGATGGAGCGAGCAACGGACTTGTTGGAAATCATACATACCGATGTATGCGGATCGATGAGTGTTTCGACCTCTTGCTGGATATCGCTATTTCCTCACTTTACCGATGACTTAAGTAGATATGGGTATATCTATTTAATGAAACATAAATCAAACGTTTGAAAAGTTCAAAGAATTTCGTAATGAAGTGGAGAACCATCGTAACGTAAAGATTAAGTTTCTACGATCCGATCGTGGAGGTGAATATTTGAGTTATGATTTTCTCACGCATCTTAAAGCAAGTGGAATCGCTTTCACAACTCACGCCACCCTAACACCACAACGCAATGGTGTGTCTCGACGAATCGAACCCTATTAGATATGGTCCCATCAATGATGTCTCTTACCGATTTTCCGTTATCATTTTGGGGTTATGCATTAGAAACCGCTGCATTCACTTTAAATAGGGCTCCATCTAAATCCGCTGAGACGACACCGTATGAACTGTGGTTTGGTGCTAAACCTAAGTTGTCGCTTTAAAGTTTGGGGATGCGTTTACATCAAGAAGTTGATGCCGACAAGCTCGAACCCAAAGCGAGAAATGCGCCTTCATAGGATACCCTAAGGAAACTATTGGGTATACCTTCTATCACGTAACCGAAGGCAAAGTGTTTGTCGTGAAGAACGGTTCCTTTCTTGAGAAGGAGTTTCTCTCAAAGAAGTGAGTGGGAGGAAAGTAGAGCTAGACGAGGTTATTGAACCTTCTCTTGAATTGAGAGTAGCGCAAAGACCTGAAATTGTTCCAGCGTCACCAACAATAGAGGAAGCTAATGACAAGGATCATGAAGCTTCGACGATGCAAGCATCAACGCCGCAGTCGACAAGGTCGCGTGGCCCTCCCGAGTGGTACTAAACTCGCCTTGATCGCCTTGTTGGTAGAAGACAAAGGAACCTACAAACTATGAGGAAGCGATGATGAGCCCAGACTCGAGAAATGGCTGGAAGCCATGAAATCCAATTGGGATCCATGAGCGAAAACCAAGTATGGACTTTGGTGGATCTCCTAGCGACCGAAAGGTCATTGAGTGCAAATGGATATTCAAGAAGAAAACGGACGCGATGGTAATGTTACCGCTATAAAGCACGGCTTGTCGCAAAGGTTTTCGACAAGTTCAAGGTGTTGACTACGATGAGACTTTCTCTCCGTAGCGATGTTTAAGTCCATTCGATTTTATTAGCAATTGCTGCTTTCATGATTATGAAATATGGCGATGGATGTCAAGACCGCTTTCCTCAATGGGAACATTGATGAAGAGTTGTATATGATGCAACCCGGTTTTGTCTATCCTAAGGATGCTAGTAAAGTATGCAAACTTCAGCTGCCCATTTATGGATCAAGCAAGCATCTCGGAGTTGGAACCTTCGCTTTGATCAAGTGATCAAGAGCTTTGGATTTGTTCCAAATTGCTACGAAGCTTGTATCTACAAGAAAGTGAGTGGGAGCTCGGTGACGCTTCTGCATCAGATGTGGATGACATATTGATTATCGAAATGACATCAACATGCTTAACGATGTGAAGAGTTATTTGAACAAGTGTTTTAATGAAAGACCTAGGTGAAGTCGCTTATATATTGGGCATCAAAATCTATAGAGATAGACAAAGACGCCTCGGTAGCTTTAAGCCGAGTACATACTAGACAAAGTTCAAAAGGTTCGTAATGGATAAGGCAAAGAAAGGTTCAAAGGCCTATGTTGTCGTAAGATATTGAGCAAGGCTCAAAGGTCCACCACGGTAAATGATAGGAAGCTATGAGCAAAGTGCCTTATGCCTCGCCATAGGTTCCATCATGTATGCCATGTTGTGTACTAGACGGATGTGTCCAATGCTCTTAGTTCGACGAGCAGATATCAAAGTGATCCAGAGTGGAACACCGGATACCGTGAAGAACATCCTAAAGTACCTAAATAGACCTAAAGAAATGTTCTTAGTCTATGGGGTGATGAATAGCTTGTCGTAAAAAGGTTACGCCGATGCTAGTTTCGACACCGACAAGGATGATTCCAAATCTCGCACGTGATACGCTTATATTTTGAATGGAGGAGCCGTGAGCTAGAGAAGCTAAGCAAAGCGTGATCGCGGGATCTACTGGAAGCGGAATACATGGCCGCCGCAGCGCCAAGTGAAGGAGTTTGGATCGTAAACTTCATCATCGAAGCTTGGCGTGGTTCCAAGTGCATTGGACCCATGGAGATATTGTGTGACAACATCGCGCCATAGCACTCGCTAAGGAACCAAGATATCATCCAAAGACCAAGCATATCAACCGCAAGTTTCATATAATCCGAGATTATATAGCAAATGGAGATCTGAAGATTAGCAAAGTACATACGGATCGGAATGTCGCAGATCCATTGACTAAACCTCTTCCACGTAAAACATGATCAACACCTCGCCATGGGTGTGAGATTGTTGCCGATGTAAACTAGATTATTGACTCTAGTGCAAGTGGGAGACATGGAATTATGCCCTAGAGGCAATAATAAAAGATGTTATTATTATAATTCTTGTTCATGATAAAGTTTATATTCCATGCTAGAATTGTATTGCTGAAACATTAATACTTGTGTGGTTTGTGAACAACATCGTGTCCCTGGTACGCCTAAGGACTAGCTCATTGATCAATGATGGTTAAGGTTTCCTAACCATAGACATGAGTTGTTAATTGATAATGAGATCATATTATTGGGAGAATGATATGATGGATGTAACCCAAGCGAAGCAATTAGATCGTTTCATCGTGTTCATCTTTGTAAGCTTTTCCTATGTCAAATATTGTATTCCTTACACCATGAGATAATGCAACTCGGTACCTAAGAAAGCTTTGAGGTCATCAAACGTCATCCTATGAGAGGGTGATCACAAAGGTGTCTCTCGGTGTG